>NQII01000160.1:584761-653615 GCA_002778355.1 Clitarchus hookeri
GTTATTCCACGTCACATATTTCCAACTCGAATATATTAGCTATAACGCCCAAAGTGTGATAATAGATACAACAGACCGTCTCGCAAATGTTAACCCAAATTCACTATCTCGGACAAATTAAAAAAGAGTTAGCAAATATTTAATTATTTGCAACATTTTATATTTTTACTTGTATAACCTACTTATTTTTTTTAGACAGATGTCAGTCTTAAAGTATCTTAAAATTTGTTTAGCATTACAGTACAATGGCAAGTGGATTAGCTGACAGCGTGTTGATAAAAAATACAGCCCCGACTTGACGGACCAGCTGATGGCGTAAGGATACATAGTCACATGTAGTCAGACGTAAACAGTGGCGCTACTTTCGCAGACCTGTCAGAAAACGGCCTTCTTATACAGTATGGACTATACGCGAGCTCCATGCCTGGTCCGGCTCTGTGGGGTGACCCATCTTGACCCCCCTCCCCCTTTTTCCAGAAGAACCGCTCGCTGCCACGTGCGTCTGTTGGTATGTTGTGAAAGGGAAGGGGGTCCACAGTTTGATGGGAAAGAAAGGAGGGGAGGGGGGGGGTTAACAGTGTTGACATGGCTCGCGTCACAGCCTCTCCTTCTCCACCCTGCTTTAGAAGCAGATGAATTTAAAGGATGCGCAAGAATATTCTGGGAACTAGAACTCTCGGCGCAACGCGGTATTTAGAGACATTTCTGGCCAATGGTCTACGACCCTATAAATACAAGCCACAGCTGGACTGTGAGCAGTCTTTTTGTGGAAGCCAATTAGCTGAGTGCGGTAATCGAGCGACGTGTAGAGGACGGACGACGACGGGAGAGGGCGTGAAACCAGACGAGNTTTAAAGGATGCGCAAGAATATTCTGGGAACTAGAACTCTCGGCGCAACGCGGCATTTAGAGACATTTCTGGCCAATGGTCTACGACCCTATAAATACAAGCCACAGCTGGACTGTGAGCAGTCTTTTTGTGGAAGCCAATTAGCTGAGTGCGGTAATCGAGCGACGTGTAGAGGACGGACGACGACGGGAGAGGGCGTGAAACCAGACGAGTGAAGGCTACTGTGCACGGGATGCTCGGAGAACATTGCGGACTGGTGGGACCTGGACTAAACTAAGGCGGGACTGAATATGAATNACATTGCGGACTGGTGGGACCTGGACTAAACTAAGGCGGGACTAACATGTGGTACGGACTTTATTGGAAATATTGAACTGTCAAATATGGACATATAATCTGTAAAATAATTGAATTGGTACATACACTGTCTATTGGGACTGATTTTAATGGTAAATTGTATTGATTGAAGTCATTAATTGTAAACAGCAAATGACAACCATTTATTGTGAAATGTTGAGTCAAATAATTTTGTTTGTAGTTATTGTAAATTAAAAAAAGGAAATTATAATTAACTCTTTTATTTAATTCCTCCATCCGTTAACGAACTAGGTTTAGTCCACTGATTTGGAGATAAAATTATAACTATGTTGAAGGAACCGAGACAGTATTATAAAATCAAGTCAAGGATGAAAACTCTTATGACAGTGCAGTTTCCTAAACACGTGTGTAGAAATGAGACGTGTATAGGAAACAAGAAACTGTTTGCCAACCTAGCTAGCTGCCGTTATGTGAAATATTCAATTATTTTATGGAAATGCTTGAACTTCATACAATGATGTCGTTTTGTTTGAAAACTGACAATACATAAATAAATGAGCGATACGAACAGGTGAGCCTATTAAATCAAATTAAAACGGTTCGTTTTCAAATGAAACGCAACTTTAAACATTAGGAGTACATCGTATCCCCAATCACCATCCCATCCATACATGCTTGATAGTAATTCTAAAAACATACAGAAACACAAAATAATTTGACGAAATATGTTTCAAACTCGTGTCGTTTCGGGCCAGTAATAGCAGAAAAGTGAACTTATAAACAGATTGGATCAAGAGGCAGGGCCAACGTACTGCTACCTGCTGAACACGCCCTGCCACGCCAGCTGTCTCTGTCAGCGAGCTCCAGAACACTACTAGCCAGAAAAAAAACTTTCTTGTGTTAAATAACGAGTTTATTTTGTTCTTTTCGTGTTTTGTTATACTTTATTAACAAAAACAAGAAAGTGGAACGCGCATGGGTAACTTTAAGCAATTCTCACGCCATATATTTCCAAATCTAGCTGTTCAGTATCAGTAATAGCAGAATAACTACTTTGCAAAAGTCGCTGGCGAATGAAAAGTGCTTTGTCGAGCAAGTTTCTCGAATTACTTTTATTTCCAGTCCTAACATATTAGCTGTAACGTCCAAAGTGCGATAAGAACTACAAATACCATCTCGCAAATGTTAAACCAAATTCGCTGTCTTTAATAAATTAAGAGTTGAACAAATATTTCATTTTTGCAAGGTTTTATTTTTTACTTTTATAACCTAAGAATTTTTTTAGACATGAGCCATTCTATAAATACCGTAAAATTTGTTCAGCATTACAATTACAGGTGGATTAGCTGAGAGCGTGTTAGTAAAATATACAGCCGCTACTTGACGCACCAGCTGATAGCGAAATGATACGTAAACTAAAGGTAAAACATTGGCGCTTCTTTCGTCGAACTATCGATCTTGCAAAGAGTCATGAGACAGAGTAGCAGTCTATAAGGACATACTGGTACTTCGCATGTCCGATGCCTCGAAAGGTTGGATCGCTAAGGGTGGCCCAACACCCCGCGTCAGGCACATAAGTATGTGTAATTCACTGAACTGGCGTTTTTTTTAATGTAACTTTTCAGCTGATCCTTCATTTTATGTGTTGATAAAAATAAATGTGTGCTATGCATTATGCACTGGCGTTACACACCACATGACGGAGGAAATGATCGTCTTAGCCACTTTTCAAAAACACCCAGACGGAAATACGTAACAAAAACTTAGTCTTCGGACGTGGAAAGTTCCTTATGTGTTATGCATGCATAAGCAGGCGTCACTAATTTATTTACCAGTTTTTAATTTAAAATAAACCAAAATTGTAGTTTGCTTACTTTACGGTATCCTAGCTACAGTAAACTCCACTCCAGTATTATAGGCAACTATAATTACTCTGGAGTTTTTCTAAAATAACGCACGTTATCTCAAATACATCGGGGATAACAATTTGTAGTAGTGGAATAGATGTTTTGGCGACTGTCGACATTTTAATGCAGATTGTATGTTCATATAGCACTTTTTTTTTTTTACTCGAATTGGACAGTTCTTGCCGGAAATGTGTGCGGTTATTCAGTAACATCGCTCTCACCGTTGTTTTGGACACGACCCAAATTAAAGAAATTTTGAAATTATGTCCATCCTGACAATAAATACTTCCGATACTGTTCGCGTATGCCCATTGTTGCAAGAAAACTGTGAAAGCGAAAGTTTTTTGCCTAGCTAGGAAGCTGCCACCACTGATCTGCTATTTTCGCGGACTTTTTCATATTTGTTCGCGGTTTAGCGTCAATATAGTAATTTTATTTGCCAGAGAGAACTCGGGAAGGTATAAAGACTTCCCAGAACTTTTTTTATTCGATCTTACCTCATCTGTATACGGTATGGTCAACAGTAGTCAAATTCTGCTTCGTGTAATATATCTTATAGCAAAATTGGTGTTGATGAATGTCAAAATGTAGCCAAATTGAGGTTGTTTCTATTAATTATCTCTTCGCAACTGAGTAGACCTACTCGTATATTGATTTTTTCCCCTTTATTCCCAGTAAGACACCACTATCACCTTGGCCTTTCAACTTAAATGTTACTGGCTCAGAAATAAGGTTCTCACAATTATTAACACAATGTTTCGAACGAACCTTGAATTTGTCCTTTGCAGCGTGTCTAATAAATAAACAACGTGCGACTGTAATTTACAAATGGGTGTATGAACCATTATTTTTGTATAATGGATATTAGTGTGCAGTTTCTGCATGTTTAGAGCGTAGTTTATTTGCAGGCGAATTTCATATAGCTTGTACACGAATGCGTTCCATTTGTTGCGTGAATTCAATTCCGCATCTGAAGCCGGTGAAGAGGGTAGAGTAAGGTTGCAAGCAGCTGCAGGTGCGTGTGCACCTGCCGTATAGTCTGTAACGTTTAAAACTGGGTGATACCAGTCTGTTGGTCTATCTGATTCACTCGTGCATTGAATAGGCAGAGATGGCAGAACATGTAACAGGTTCATTTTCAGCATTGTCCCAAACTTGGAATTATACACGTGAAATTGTGAAATTCAGAGGTCTGTCGGCGTATCCTGCTCATTTCTCGTAATTAAATGCAGGTTCGAGTTAAAGTTCTTGGCTAGGTTTTTGGGGAAGCTTATGCTAACTATTGATTCCTGAGATTTTCACTTTGTCAGTCAGGTTTTTCGGCATGTTTGTAAATCACTGTTTAGCATTGATAATGTTTTGGTCGTGTAGTTCTCGATTTTGCGTCGTTGAACATAAAAAAATCCGGAAAGCCTTGGAATGATTAAAAGTAGTTTTTACATGGCGTATAATTATCCGCTAATTGTGCACTCTCCCATTGAAAATGCGGTAAAGCATGCAGCTATTTAACATTTTCGTTTCAACAGTCCTTTTATACTTAGACAAATGAAATGATTTCCATTTGTGCCAAACTTCTTGGAAACCCTTTTTTTTAATGACCATAATCGTACCAGGCTTAATATAATAATCTCTTAAAACTGGGATATCGAAATCTTGTTTAAAATGTCGTTATTCCAAAGTTAATACTACGTAAGTAGTGCACTTCTTAAATTTAACTATATCGTATTTTATTTGGGTGTTCAAGAAAAGCTACGTTCTCATGTTAACTCAGTATATGAAGACAAAATGCCATGCTTTGTAAAAAAAAAGTATGGTGGGATCTGGTTGTAAAAAAAATACTATGAATTTGGTTAGGACATGGGCTGAACGGTCGTGTTTTCGGAATTATATACAGTAACGATCACAAGTGTTCGTTCTTACTGCTATTTTCACGAAGTCCGTACAACAAGCAATTGTATTGACACGCACGTATGCGTCCAGCTGTAATTTTCTATTTCATTTCTTCAAATACAGTAAATAAACAACACTCTTCATAAAAGAAACAAAACAATATATTACACAAATGTAAATAAACGCACGTTTGCAGAATCAGAAATGTTCATACACCTTCGTACGAAGAACAGAAGTTTCCGTACATTAACAATACAAATTCTCTATTTAATATTAGGTAGGCAGTACTTTTGCTTTAGAACGCTTCTCAAATGCGCCGGCATTGATTTTACTAGCATTTGGGTGACATTGGGAGGGAAATGTGATGTTTTCGTAACTTTTTGTTTAAGTATGCCGAAATATGTTCTATTGGGTTTAAGTCTGGGGATAGAAGTTTTAATACACGATAACACTTGGACAGCAGCCACATTCGTGTTGCTTATAGGATTTATGCTTAGGATAATTTTTCTGGTAAAATTTAAATGTACTAACATCGAGTTGTATGACACTTTGTCGTAAATTCTGTTCCGACAGGTCAGTATATTTATATTGATTAAATCGTCCTATAAATACCAGTCCACAAGCACCACCATAACGGAACCCCTACCATGCTTGCCGGTAGGAAGATTATGGAGATTCACCTCCATTGGTTATTCTCCACACTCTTGGCGGACATTCATGACCGAAAACGTTGCATTTACTCTCATCTGCAAATATTACATCAGCTCAGTAATAATTGCCATGCTTTAAATATGCCTTCGAAGTTCTCTTCTGAGTACATTTGCTTATGTAAGGTTTCTTCCCCGCTACGTTCTTGCGTTATAGTCGCTATTCTTAAGTACTCTTCTCACTGTCATTGGTGATACACTGATTTTAAAAGTATTTCTTAGGTCCCTTACAATAGCGCTTGCACTGGTAAAAGGTCTCTGGCGAATTTGTTTCACAATATATCTTTCCTCTCTATGCGGAAGTACTTTTGGCCACTCCTCGATTTGTCCGTCAGCATGTTTGTACTTTTATATCGTTTTACGATACATTGCACAGTTGCCTAGATTGGAAGTACTGCGGGAATCATATGAGCGTATGAAAACATTTATTACATGTAATTGGGTGTATGAATTCTTTTGGTTTTCATTGTGCGTTTGTTTTTGCAAGATGTTCTAATAGGTTTTTGCATGTATAGACTACTTATTTCTCATACCTACAATTTACTGGACCGATACGCAATGTTCCGTTAGCTTTGATATTTTTGCAAAACTTCCTGCAACATGTGTTGTGTATAGAGAATGGCGTGGTGTATGTAAACTATTGATCGGCACTTTAGCTCTGCGCACTACTGCTGCTTGTAAACCTGTCTACAAATCACGCACTTCACCAGCTGCGCTGCTACTCATTGTGTTGATATAAAGCCCTCTCCTGTCCGTAATCTCCCCCCACTCCCTCGCAAACGCGTTACTGTGGTTTCCTATTTAACGGAGTTGCAGGAAGTCCTCCCCCACACATGCAAGGATGCGTTCATTCTCCGACGTAGCCTGCCTCACGTCGATACGTTAAATGGAATGATGTTTCCTCGCGGTGACAGTAGTTCCGTAGGTCTCACTGGATCCCGTGATAAGTGGAACTGGTGAGAATGTAACTATCTGCAATCGGAGATTTCACCAGCATAGTCCGTTCTAACTCAGATTCTGATCAACTGACTATTCAAATCTGCATACTAGCGGAGGGCGGTGGTGTGCGTGCCAGTACATTTGTTATGCAGAAAAGAGAATCTGCTTATATATTTCTTATAGACAGGCATTATGTGCAGAAATAGCGTATGTAGGCCAGCAAATACAGGCGTTGTTTTTGAAGACTGCATTTACCCTGTCATTGTAATGTAACTTGGGGTCAAAACTGGGGAAACGTGACTTGGGGGGGAAATGCATGGCGTAGTAACAACAAGGAAACATTTCGAGCTCGGGAGGAATTAGACAATAATCCATTCCCGGTTGCTTCACACTTTTCTGAAGCCCTGCTAAAGCTCTACTTCTAGATATTTCTCCGCCTCATGATATAGTTCATTTCATATAAGAAGGCCACTTTCTGACAGTCGGTGAGTGGCAACTTAATATATTGAAAACAAATAACCTGCCATTTACAAAATCCTGTATCAGCTGATGCACGAACGAACAAAAGTTAATATTACGTTGGCTATTCTGAGAGCAGTGCCGAAGCACATCACACAAGCAGAAGATACGCGGATAAGAAAGAGTTCGTAGATTAATTAATACATTTTATTTTACGTGGTCATAAAACAGCAGTTTTTAGTTTTAGAAACGAAACTTCGTGATAAAATAGTAATGTATAGGTGTTCAAAATGAGATGCACAATAAAACGATACGTATCCAAATGTGACGAAAAAATCCAAAGTTTCCAGACTCTCAAACCAGGTGCTGCCATCTTGTGAGTTAAAAGCGCACCATCATTTGCAATATGCCCTTCCATGCCATCTGTTATCCATATCCCGAACTACACCCAGAAACATATTATAGTTTTGTTGTTTAAAATAGCGTATACACGCGCATATACAAATAATTTTATTCTCCCGCGAGCTCTGTATAATTTTTAAAGTAACATATATTTCGTGTACCGCGTTTACGAACGACCCTACACACGTCCACCAAGCTCCGTTTACGAATGCAGCGCCACCCAAGCAGTTCACCAATTGCCACACGGAGCAGCACCTCCTGGACGCGCTGACTCGCCACATCAAAGCCTATTCTTGACACGCCTGTTGATGGCGAATGGATACATAAACGAAAAGACACGGCGATTTTCAACTGTCAAGAATGTGGCCTTCTTATATGGTACACAGTATAACTAAGCTTAACTAAGTAAAAAAAAAAATTAAACCAAAGGACTACGCACCGAATTCGTGCTCACTCAATTGTAATAATATTTTGCATATAACTACCAACACGCGTGTTTTCTCTCATTTCATTTATAATAAATATGAATAAAAACAATTATAATTTATAAATAAAATGCAGGTAAAACATAAATTTAACGAAAATAAGATATTTTTATGTCAACAAATGTATAAAACGCTTATGCGGCAACTGGGGAACGCTACACGCTTTCTACCTAAAAAGGCACGGGTACATGCTATTTCGTTGTTTCAAGGTTACGGCATACCTACAAAGTCAGAATATATGTGGAAATGTCAGGGAATTAAATGGCTAGGGTAAATGCACCAATAGTCGATAGTGTACCCGTAGTCGACACTGTGGGTTTTAACACCAAATAATAATGCTTAAGAACATTGTTTAGCGATACTCTTATTTGTGGCGGCAAACTTAATGCCTCCTGTATGAGAAACAATGGTTGCCATGCGGATATTGGCGGGTAAAATGTGATAAGAGTGACAGTTGAATCTGCACTGTTGATCAGTCGTCAAAGTGGCGTGTTCACAACGATCTGCTGACAAGGAAGGTAAGATTAACTTCGGGTATATTTGTCCGAAAAACATTGTTCATTGTGAATGCTTTCATGTTATCTCCATATTAGGTTGTTTTGCTCTTAAATTGCACCTTAGGTTGTTCGAATTCATTAGTTAAAGGTGTGAAGGGGTGTTACTACTAGAGCTCATTTCTTAACATTTTGCAGTTGGACGACACCCATGTCGACTACTGAATCCCCCTAATGTTTTCTGTCAGGGCTTATAAACTACCTATTAAGTGGCTAAAATCAAAATTGTCGAACTGCTCAGATATAGTTATTTCAGGTTAGAATCTTTTATTCAATAGTAGACATTACGAATTATAAATTCAAATCAAGTAATAGAGGGAATCTCTAGGCCACTGATATTTGGAAGAGATTCTTTAAATACTAGATATCAGTTTCCACATTCAGTCAGCGTAGATTTCCTGAGAGTGTTTGTACTGGAGTTTCTAATAGTTTTGTTAGTGTTTTATTGAAGAACTAGTATCTAATTTACATGTATTAGGTACAACCCTATAAATAAAGAGCCTGTGTATTATGAATAGTTGTGAATTACTTATAATTAATGTACTTAATAAACTCAGTTACCTACCTTGTACAGATTTTGTTTACCAACCCTAAAACTATTTTGTGGGCCAACAATATGCACGTTATTTTTAAAACGACAGTTCCTTTAACAAGAATGAGCTCTAATATTGTAGATAAAATGAATCATGTTAAATTAAAACGAGTTATTCAAGTATTTCTAACGTTTTTCTGAACCCTTTATGCATTCGAAACACCCATGTCGGCTACTGGCACATTCGATTTTCGACATTCGATTTTCGACAGTGTCAACTACTAATGCAAAACATGGGTGTTGGAATATGTAGGTTTTCTAGGTTAAACAATTTATACGTTTGAGACAATTACTAGAGTAACATAAGAAGCAGGTGAACTAGGAAAACGAAACTGCAAGTTGAGAGTTTAACAACAAAGGGAAATATGAGTGCAAAACTGAGATTTCGTGCTTAGGATGTAGACTACTGGTGCATTTACCCTACAAGGAATTATAGGGGAACTTTACACAATTAAACTTAACGTCTGGGAGTTATTTTTACGCATTGGCGTTTTTAATTTCTTCATAATTTTTTGGCATCTGTTTTTGATCTTAGCACTTTCTAACATTAGAATTTCCTCCCATCACTTCCTTTGTTACAGTAACGCGGGGCAACACTCTCCATTCTTTAAATAGTGTTTAACGATGGATTGTGACTGGCTCTATTGTACATGTTCAGCTTGTGGATGGCATCGCAGGGAAAGTGAAGCAGAGAGACGACACTTACATGTACTACGCCGAGCTCTTATTTTGAGCTTCGAAATGTAGACAGGTCGCATTTACATAGTCAACATAACATTCGTCAATGCACATTAACACGAATGGAAAAGCTTTGAATTCAGATATTGGATACTCTGATGAGAAAATCTAGGGAATCCAGCTTCAAGGTTAACATCGTGTAGGTAACCCCATTTGTCTTAAGTTTTTTTCATACAGTTCATCCAGTTTGAAAGTGGTATACATTATTTTGGAGGGGTCGACTTCCAATTCTTTCTAAAATTAGGCATTGAAGACTGGCGATGCTCATTTTTTCAAATACCTTTGTATTTTAAACGTCCTTCTAACAAAGCATATCGAAAATCAACGATCTCATCTCTGTAAACATAACACCGTGCAAGTCACAAAGCATCAAGTGGGACACGGCAGCAGCTGTGCAACTATCGAGTGAAGTTATAAATTTGTCGTGTAAATGAAATTATATTTCTAATCATCTCGTAGTCAACAAACTGAGCACAGTCATGTTGATTGTTACTAGTTTAATTTATTTAACATGAATACATTTCCATTGTATTTTTGGCGTTGGAAACACGGCTGCGGTCCGAGGAAGTAGTGGATTGGAAGGGCCCAACTTGTGTCACCCCTCTGGCTGGCATTTATGCTTATGTTCAATGTACGGATGACATGTTACCAGTGGTCATAATGTTGCGAACTCGGGCATCTGTGTATATTGTGGTCTCTGATGGAGTGTAGGCGTATCTTACACACACACACACACACACACTTCTCTTTGTTTTGTGTGCTGTATTGTCTTATGTTTTTGTCACTTCATTTTGTTTTACACTTGTTATCTAATATTAGAGGTTTAAAAGTCTCTCTAGAAATAATAGAGGTTTTCTTGTGGAAACGTTAAGTAATTGTGAAACAGATGGATTAAGTTAATTTTTCAGGGATTGATTATTTCTAGCTGTTCAAATTGGACCTCGTGCCCTTAACAATTTATAGATATAAACCACAGAAACTCGGAATGGACAATAACCTAGAGTAAGTACAGAAACAAACAAAACATTTTAAAGTAAGCCAGTAACCTTCAGCAGAATGGCTGACAAACTAATCACACACAAATGGAAACTGTGATTGGTGGTCGTTTTAAGGGAGACATTAAAATAGCAGACCAATTTTAATGTAGTCGAGAAGCGCAGTTTTGAAGCAATATCGCCATGTAATCTGAGATGTAGGTCTGCAGGCCTGGTTCGGTTCGGTATTTCCACGGACATCTGGTGGATAAAACAGCGCATGCCTGTACCAAGCTACAAGCTGACAACGATGTGATAAACGTATTAAAAATGTGCTTCTGTAAGAGGCATATAAGAGTATTCGAGCGTAAGAATGATGTAAATAAAAAGCGTGGCGTATATTAAGACTGGCTGTATATAATGTATCGGAACAGCGTGGGAACTACTTTTTTTCCCTCTGCAATGACAACACCCAGCGCGATAGTGGTTGAGGTTGCAAGGCTTTATCGACAAGATAGCCACAACAAATATGTACATACAGTGGCTCACATCAATATTCGGCCACCGATGATTATCGCAGTTTCATGGCCTTATATTACATTATAAATGAAGATAAACGTAAAGCATATTGCATGATCATTCTTGTGTGCTTTAAATGAAATGCAATAGTAGCCAATAACTGAAATGAGCAGTGCATGTTAGTGAAACACAATATTTTGTCCTCGCGTGCTTCATTAATACGTCACTTTAACATTCGGCCAGTTGTGGTGGACGCGTGGCACAGGCACGATGCACATTGCGTTCGTACCTCATGTCATTCCCTGCACGCTCTCTGCGCTGATAGGTTGTATTGGATAGCTCTGTTGGCTGCTTCAATCAGGCAAATGGGACGTAGGGCAAGAATACGTTTGAATAGCGGCAGCTGGTCATTTTTCATCACGCAAAGAAGAAATCTCAACGAGAAATCGCACGTTCGTTGATTTTTTTCCTTATTTTCTAAACTTATCTAAAAGTAAGTATTATGTGTGCCCGCGGTAGGGACGGGGGATTATTGCGTCTCAGGACTAAGCCTACAAGGAAGGGAAATCAAGCAAGGAGACACGCATCGCGGTAGCGAGGGATTGGGCTGCCATGGCTACGATTTGGCCATGAAAACCTCCCCAAGTGTGCTTATAGCTAAACTACTACTCTAAGAAGAGAAATGAAATAAACCGGCATATACACCGTATAAGCACTTTCGAGAGGAAATAATTAAAAAATGGTTGCATGCATTATCAGAAAATGCTACAAGACACGGATGGGTGGAAACCATGCTCTTTATTAGTAGGTAAAGAAACTAATAGAGAGGGGGCTGGGCATCTTTGATTATGTGGCGCTGGCTTAACCAGAGTAATGTTTGCACATCACCCCCAACTCCGAATCCCCAGTGGATCCTGAAAACTTAAAAAGTAAAATATAGTTAGTTGTCAGCGAGTGCCAGCAGAGCCAACACAGACTTTTGCTAATCCTGGGCAAGATGGTAATTTGCCTAAAAGGAAAAAAGATTTAATATTAACCTAAATAACCTATTACTAAAACAGTCCTCAAGGACGATTTTTTTTTTAATTTTAAAATTTTACCGTACCTTATTAAAAACTAAATTACCCCAGAGGTGTCCCTTTAGGATTCCTCATGTAAATCACGTTCGTCTTGGTCGCCCTTTACGCCGGTGTGTGCGCATCTGAACAGCGCGAAGAAAGGTTGGTCTGCGCAGGATGTCGCCTACCGCGCTACATACTCTTCATACGAGCACTAAATACCGACCGCTGCGGGCACACCGCGCCATCGTAGTTTTGTGTATAACAAATTTTAACACTTCCACCTTTGAAGTGTGTAGATTTATAAGTTTGCGGTTTAATGGACATTCACTCTCTCTTTCCAATACATGATTTCTGTCGTTTACGCTGCCCTTGTTCCGGCCTGATGAGTTATCTTTTTGCAGCCTTAAAACCGTGCCATTTTCGTTGCATGCGCGCCATGCAATCACGATGATAGGGTTTTTCACAGGTTTCAGTTGAAGGAGCCACTTAGTTTTGCGTCGCAGAATTGGATTCTCTTAAGAATTGTCAGGAATGTAAATAGATGAAATTCCCTTAATCATGCCATTTCCTTCGCCACTCATTTGTTACTCAGCCTGCGAGTTAGGTCGCCAAGCTGAAGTAATCTGGTAACAGTACTTGTATATTGCAGCATGCCAGTCACTCATTTCCACCACAACGCACAAATATTTTATAAACCTAAAGCCTGTTACACACGGTTCACTTTCTTATGCAGGAATGTGTACACCTTTCTTGTTCTAACTTGTTTGCAAGTGGCTTGCATGCAAGCTAGAATCATTTAGAGATTGTTCTATTTTTCGTTCACCTTCATGTGTAAGTAGTTTGTTTACATTTGCGTTTTATACGTTTATGTAGTTCCCGTACATTTATTTATGCTGATATTGTTCATTTGAGTGTATAAAATGGATTTTAATAATTTGTTAGGTTTGTAAAATCTTTGTGTATTTTGGTGGAAAGAGTGAATGGCATGCTGCAACATTCAAGTACTACTACTGTGTGTACATGGGACTTGAATACAAGTAGGTATTTACCTTCTTGTTTACCTTTTGGTGATCATCTTTTTGTTCACAAAATATGCCCATCTGTATCAGGCTTAACAAATCGCTAATACAGAATTAAATTATGTTTTCTACCTCTCAAATTAACATCAGCATAAATAAATGTACTGGAACTACATAAACGTATAAAATGCACGTGTTTAACTACTTGCACTACAAGGTGAACAAAAAACAGAACGGTCTCTAAATGATTCTAGCTAGCACGCAAGCCCTTGCATGCAAGCCACTTGCATGAAGTTAGCCAGTCACACGATGCAAGTTGACTTGAACAAGGAAGGTGTGCACCTTGTACAAGAAAGTGAACCGTGTATAACAGGTTTAAGAGTGGGACGCTGTATAGTATGTGTGCGACTGAATGCGAACGTGAGTGCTGTACAATCATTTCAGTTTAATGTATATCGCTGTAGCCAACACAAGTTGTCGCTTGTGCACCTATGGAACAGTTTACTCCGCTGGTCGGAGTTGGTTTGAGGTGTGTTACGTGAAACGAACGGCGCAACAGTGTATGGAATTGTAGTTGCAGGAGGATAGAGTATGGCCGCCCGCCGCCGGTGACGTGTCTCCTACACCCGTGTTGGGGTAGCGACCGGTTATTCCGGTCCAGCCCGACGGTGCATTGCACTCGAGCCAACTGTGTCCGATTCATGCAGGCATTTCTGTTTCTCTCTCAGCGTAAAGACGTCAGGAATTTTTATAACGGTGTCGTCAGGATTGTGTTTTTTTTTTTACACTTGTCGGTATTCAGCAGTGTTAAATTGATTTAGCGAAAACCAGTGGAAGCTGGCAGCATTCATGCGAGAAATCGTAATAAAAGTGTTTAAAAAAGGAGGCGGGGTGCGACTGGCTAGTAATTAACCTGTGTATACCGTACCGTGTTATTGTCCGTAATAATGGTATTTGTGTGTTAGTTTAATGATCGCGCCAGGAGTTTGAGCAATGTCTTCCGATCTTTGTTTTACGTTACTAGTTACACTTTTAAGCATGAAGATTAGTGTAACTCTGAATGCGATAGCAGGAAAATTTCTCTTCTTTTAAAAAAAATTCTACACTAATATAATTTTAGGTGTTTTGCTAACATAAGAGCAATACTTTTCGTAATATGAAGAAATATTCCACATATATACTCAAAATAACGCGTGACATAAATGACGTCTGATTGGTAATTAACTCGACGTTATATAGTAGGTCCTACCGAAGTAGTATGGACCAATATAACTGGTGTTCCTACAAAGCGCTCTATAGGCGGCTCATTTCTACCTTGTGATTGCCATTAAATAAGTATATAGTACAAAGTATTAATTGTTTTAGTTGTACAAAAAGTTTTCACCCATACTTATAGTTTTTTTTTGTAGAAGTCCAAGTCAACTAGAAATAATTATTTCGTGATATTTTCTTCATAAATGTAGTATGCAAATTCGTTATTATGGGCTTACTTTGTTCTTACCTGCAGTGCTAATAGCACACACAAACAAGTAATAAATGCATGTGTTTGGGCTATGAACTAAATAGTGTAATTTATTAACTTGTTTAAGATTTTGTGTGCTGTAGTTTATGAATAACATTTTCGTTCCCAACGTATAAAATGAATTGAAAATGTTTTCTTGTGTGCTAGTTGGTAGCTGTGAGTACGTTGTTTATGTAGTCTGTATCACAGTTGCAACTTGAAAGTACAAGAAGCCGTGCATATTTGAAGTAAGCAGATAAGCGACTATCTGTTAGTATTACTGTACTTAAAAATTTGTTTTAATTTGAGGCGTTGAGTGCGTGAAACTTAATTTTTAATTGAATTATTGATTGACATGTTGCATTTTAGAAAGACTATTTTTATTTTAAATTCAAACAAAGATGACAGAATGTGTGCATATCAGATTTGCAGTGTGCTCTTATGCAACACCAATTTTTTGTCCTAAATGTATTGTTACAAGAATGTTTGAGGGGCGTATCTTGAGTTCGTGAGGGATGGAAGTTTTAATAAAAATACAATATAACTAAATTTTATTTTTAATTTATTCACACAGCTATTATATACAGCACTAAATTATTCGTCTCCACTATTACTCTTTATTTCACAGTGAGCGCAATATTTAATGCATATTTCAACTCTAATTAACGTCCTTTGCGTCTGTTTGGTTATTGTCAATTAACTCGTACTCATCATTAACTCACGTTCAGTCTAATCTGTTGCCATCATTTGTAATATCTTTCACTCACGCACCCAGTCCAATACTACAGTCTGCAGTCGTACTCTTCACTGCTCTGATGTTCGCAGTCGCCCCACCTGCTGGTCACTTCTCTCGCCGTGCGCTTCTCTTCTCGCCAGTCTTCTATCGCTGAAACTCATCCATAACAACTGCCGTCTCGGAGGCCCAACGCTCTTTTTTATAGCCGCTGGCATTGACCTGGAAGGTTCGCCGTACCCCGAGTCTAACTGACTCACACTATGACAGCAAACCACTAGAAAATTCTTCAAATAAATGCAGATACGTGGTTCGGTAGTCTGTCATTCAAAACATTTCATTGATTTGACGCCGCCGCTATAACTACTTTGACCTTCATTTCCACTCGCTCGCGCGGGATGCGAATCAGCGAGTGCGTAACAGTATGTGACGAACTAGGAAGTCTATTTTTGGTTCTGTTTGGAAATTGGCCAAAAATGGGTTCTTTTATTTTTGTTGTTGATCCATGTGACAGTTTTGAACTTATCAGCCAACCTCTCTCTCTCTCTCTCTCTCTCTCTCTCTATATATATATATATATATATAAACACATTAAATATCAACAAAGAATTTTCATGCTCCGGTTTTGAATATATTAGGTTGTAAGGAAATGCTAATTTTGTAAAGCCACCATGCTAACCAGTTAGAATCTCATTCTCTGCTCACATGAAACAGGTGGCAGAATTTTTTTTAGCAGTATTTCGTATTGTATTAGTGTGCAATGATGCAAAACGTATGCAAATCGCGCTTCTAGTTACCAGGCCGCAGTGGCGGATCTAGACAACCATTAGGGGGGGGGGGGGAATTTACTTGAGGGATGAGATACTGCACTTTCCTGTTAAACCACATGCTTACCAGTAATAATTACATTTTAATGCTACACACACATGCCAGTATTGGGCGGCTATGCTACATAACACTTTTTTTTAAATTCCCTGTTATAGTCTATTCGCGGTTTCTGCACATTTTGAATCAAACCTTTAAAAAATCACCCCATGCACATGTTCGGTTTTATAAATACGCAGTGTAACACAAGCGTTGTATAAATGTATTAACATAATATTACTTATTTTTAATTGAATTGAACATTAATTTGTGTTTTATCTATAAATTATATTTAAATTCTAATTAATATAAATAAAAACAGTGAGAAGATAGGCATGTTTGGTGTCATTTTCTGGACTAGGCTAAGCTATGTTTGCATGAGGTGGAAGAATATCCTGGAAGTATAACTTAAGCAGGACTAGAGAGAAATTAGAAGTAACCATGAATGAACTGTACTATAATGTTAAGTGTGTCTGGTCTGCGCCACTGACCTTCCCCGCCCCGCGCGAGCGGGCGTAAGAGGACAGAAAAGTGATATGAAAGCGGGCGGCAAGTCAATGGAATGTTCTGACTGACAAGCGAGTGATAATCCTACCAGCGTTTTGTGTTATGAAGGCATTCTGCCGCTATAACCCTGTGGCGGCTCGCCGCTCCTGACCTTCGGCTGATAGGATTTCTGCGTTTATCTGAGGAATGTTCTGGATTACTGACCTAGTTCTCTCAGCATGACTCGGGGTGCGTAGAACCTTCCAGATGGTCAGGGCGACTGATATAAAAGTGTGGCAGGTCTCCGAGCCAGCAGTTGTTGAATGGAGGAGTGACTGGAGTTTTAGCGACAGACGAGCGGCGAGGGAAGTGACCAGCGGAAGGAAAACTGCGGCTGCGCCAGTGAAGATTGCGACAGGCAGGCTGGACTACTGGACTGGACGTGTGAGTGAAATACATTACAAATTATGGCAACAGAGAGACAGAACATGTGTTAATGATCAGTATGAGTTGACTGTAACCAGAGATATTACGAAGGACGTTTATTAGAGTTGAAATAGACATTAAATCTTGTGCATACTGAGAAATAAAAATATTAACAGTGGAGATAATTTAATGCTGTAAATAATAGCTGTGGGAATAAATTAAAAATAAAATTTAGTTATTTTATTTATATTAAGACCTCCATCCCTCACGAACTCGGATACGCCCCTCAGGCGTCCTTGTATCAATACTAAATATACAGCTATATTTTAACACTGAATTTTTATAGGTTGTTCACGGTAAAGTGAGCACTTTTGAGCCCAGAGTTATTTTTTTCATATCAGCCATTTTTTTTATCCTTCCGCCACTTCTATAATAAATATTGCAGTGTAAATAATAAACGGTGTATATATTTCACCGGACTCGAAAGTAAACGTTTCAGGCTATAATAAAATAAATTTGACAATTATTCCAAATGAACGGGCTTCAAAAAGCGTTCACTTTACCGTAAATGCTAGCCCGTTCTACGTGTGTGAAGGGAACAAGTGTGCATTGGCGCTGCGTGCGTGGCCTAGGCGAGGAACGGCCGCGCAGCTGCCGTCTTTGCATCACGAGGCGGAAAACCACTATGAACGGACGGCGCGGCGTGGCACGGCTCGGCACAGGAACGGCCGGAATACCTCCCCGGCAATTAAATCCGTTCACCTCGAATGGCCCGGCCAGTACATCTGTAACCAGGCCTGTAATGCCAGCACGCTGTTTTTTTGTGCGAGAAACAAACAGACGAATTTCTTATAGAATGTGTGCGAGAGTATACCCATTTCTCTGCGATGTCGGCGATGCCAGCTATCAAAACAGGAAGGACAACGCATGACAACAGATTTCATAAAATTTAGACGTTTTGACAGGTACTATTATTTATTATTGTATGTTTTGAAAAATAAACTGTGTTATATAAGGTCTCGTGTTGGAGTTTATTGGCCGTAAATTTGATAATTTGCAGCTGTTTAGGTTGTCTGTTATAATGGTAAACATAAATGTAAGTGGGAATTAAAAAGCATATTGTTGTTTGGAAATGGTTTGCAGTCAGTCATCAATATTGTTACAAATCGCAACGTTACTTAATTTGCAAATATATATTTTACAGCAATGAACATTAAATTCCCCAAAGTTTTAATGTATAAACGAATGAGAGTTTTATATTTACACGTGACGTTTTGTTTCACAATATGTATATTCATTTCTGCAATTAATTGTATCTGACAATCAGCTTGCAGTAAAATAAAATTTTATGTATATGTAAAATACAACCCGGGACCTTTATGCATCGATAGCACATGTTTGACAATATCATTCATCACAGTATTTCAGTCATTAATAATATAAAATGGCAATTTTGTCACATGGCCAGTAAAACTTGTTTGTGAAAATAAGAGTATCGTTGATCCACATGTACGGGTAGCATGCTAATCAATTTCTTCCGGTGTACACTCGCTGCATCTGGAAAGATAAACTTCCACCTGGTGACATAAAATATTCAGTAAAAGCTTTCCTAATTCTTTCTGCCGAGTAGGGTGTGCGGTTACCGGCATGAGGGATGTCGCCAAGTAGACAAAATTCCTCAACCTCTAGTTCACCTGGTTGCCACGAACATTTACCATTTCTCAAGACATTGTGCAGTGCAACAGCTGCTAGGTCTATTTTATCGACATGTTTAGGTAGAATGTTGTATTTTGTGGAATACCACTTGAATTTTTTAGTAAGCAAGCCAAATGCATTTCCCACGACTCTTCGCGCACGACTGTTTCTGTAGTTGAACACTTTTTTATGTTCGTTATTCTCCAAATCCGCCTCTGTACATGGTCACATTAGATTGTCATTCAATGGGAAAATTTCCATCCGCGACGAGAACATGCGGTAACACTTTTCTTGTGTGTGGCGGTACTTTGTTGCCAGGCAGGTTCAATTTGTTAGTATTAAACCTTTTTCCAAGAGCAGATGATGTAAATATTCCCCCATCACTGTTCCTACCATATGCACCAACATCAACGGTGATAAATCTGAAATTAGCATCTACTAAAGCCATTAAAACGATACTATGCTGGTGTTTGTATTCATAGAACTGCGAATAACTTTTTGGGGGTTTCTCTAACACTACATGCTTACCGTCAAGCGCCCGCAGCAGTTAGAAAGTTCCAGGTCAGAAAATTTACGTTCGATCTCTTCCCAGTGTTGCTTCGTGGGAACTGGCATAACGATTGGCGACAGTGTTTGCAAAATTGCTGTTACGGTGTCGTATACTGTGTTGCGCACTGTGGTGTAACCAAGACGATAGCTGAATGACAATGTTGTAAATTAATTGTCATGACCAAGAAATCTGGAACAAAATACATAGCAATTATCAAAATGGAAGTATGTTGTTCTCACAATTACATTCTACACTATCCTTACAATGCTTTGTAGTCATAAAGATGTAATTATAAATTTTCTATATTTACTGGCAACCATGGATTCAGATTATGTAAGGGGCAAATGATGAAGGCAATATATGTGCTTAAAGCTATGATAATAGAAAAACATTAATATACAGACATTAATGATTACATGTATGAGTGAATTACTTTGCTCTAGTTATCCTATATGCATTTGTATACGTGGTTGTGCGTTTCGGTTTCTTGCATGTCTAAATGTGTGTATTTTTGTGTGTTTTAGCCTCTTTTCGTTTCAGCTATGCAGTGCAGAAAAAGGTGGATAGCTCTTCGTAACAGTTTCAGGAAAACCTACAAGAAAAGGACAAACACTTCGGCCAGGCGGTTGCACACGTTCGGCCGTGGAAGTATATAAAGAAGCAGCCATGTCTTTCACTATCCCACAGATATCCAATCTAACATGTGATGTTGAGATTAGTTAGATAAGTCAGATGCTGTGTGCATGGATAAAAAACATGAACGACGACACGATACAAATGATAACTCGTGTGAACTAACCTCAACGAACGGGTGCAATTGAAGTTATATGTCGCACTCCGAAAATAAGGGGTAAAGGTAATGACAGCTGCACAAGTTCCAGTTGCACAAGTTCTGCAAGAGTGTCTTCGCACCAAGAAATGCAACCCTGAGACTGCACCGCACACTGATGCTCGCAGTACTTTTTTCGAAGCCATGGAGCAAACAGATTATTAAATTAAAGGGAAGATTGCTAACCTTGTCAACGAGTTCGAAACAAATTTCGCGTCACCTTTCAACATATTTGGAAAAAGATGATTGAATTCTCCATATACATACATTCCTCTTCTCAAATATTTCATGCACTCAGTACTTCCGTTTACTTTTTTTGTTGTTGTTGTTGTCCTCTTCCTCTGCACAAACTGCAGCTTAAACTACTTCCTCTTCGGATGAGCTTCCTATTGCAACTGGTCGCATCGTCTGTGCCGTGCTGGCCGTTACAAGTGGGTTAACTCCGTGCCGTGCCGTGCCGCGCCGCGCCGCGCCGCGCTGTCCGTTAATAATGAGTAATAAACATGTGGACGTTCCGCTCTGTCCGCCGCTGCCCCTTGCCGGATGCATCGCCAGTGTGTGGGTCGGGGCGTGGTCGGTCAGGAGACGCCGTCGCACCATTCGACTGGCTTCGTGCAGCGGCCGAGAGCGTGGCTAAACAAATGGAAAACCCTGGTGTTAGGCTGCTCACGGTTAATTAAGCTCTTTTGAGAATTAACCTTTGAAAAATGTCACTGCCCCTACCTGCATAAGGGTACGTCATAAATATGGAAATTTACAGGAGTGTAGTTTCTTTAGATAATAGGATATTCATGGTAAAGTGAGCACATTGTAAACCCCCTCATTTGGAATTATAGTCAATAAATATATTTTATTTTAGCCTTAGGCGTTAACTTTCGAGTGGAATGATATATACTAACTGTGATTATTACTTACATGGCAATATTTATTTGGAATGGTGGTTAAAGGGTAAAAAATGGGTGAAAGGAAAAAGTAACTAGGACCTCAAAAGTGCTCTCTTTTTACCGTAAACAGTCTATACCATGATGGCACACGGTGCCCTTCTCTACTGGCTAAATGGCGTATTATTCCGTATAGTATGAAGTGATTTACAACTCGGAAATAGAGCGAAAAATACAATATAACAATGTCAAAACCTAGGTTTGTAAAATATATATAGTGCCCTTTACCTGTGATGCTCAGATATATTTAAGGGTCAAGACTGCCGTGCGCCCAGTAAAGTTAGTAACTACTGAGGGAAAGTTGTTCCATGTCTTAACGTTGAATTACAAGTGTCATTTAAACATTTACTAATGCTAAAATGATTTTTTATTTATTGGAATTTAAAAAAATAAGTGTTAAGTATCAGAAAATTTACAAAATATTTACTTTACAAATAATTTACAAAAATAATTAACTACATATAAAATATTCCGACTACAGCAATAATGTACTCGCATGAACAAGATGAAAAAGAACATGCGCGCAAAGGCGTTCGTGCTGGAAACGCTTCACTGATTACTGTCTTCATGCTCAGTCATTATTGCTGAACACGTCTTTGAAGCTAATTCATTAAAAGCCAAAAAATTGCACATTGCATTAAAAACATAACTTAACCCACAAATGTTGTTAGTATAATTAAAGTTTTAAATTTAAACTTTTAAGTTCTCAGTAATTTTTTTCTTCCTTTGCCATCATTAATATCGTCAACACAACATACATCCCGCAGAAATTCATCAGCTGACGATACTTTGCAAACGAGAACATTTACTATTTATATACCGTGTATGTTGGTCACACTACTTGTCGAATTTTACCCCACTCATATGAAACAGATAATATTAGAGATCACACCTATCTTGAATATATAATATATATATATATATATATATATATACATACATTCACACACACACACTTATTTTTTCTATCAGTGAGCACAATATGAAATGTCAATCTTAATTATAGATCGGTCCAGCGACTATTTAAGTCGCTGGACCGATCGGAGAATTGCATGACCTTAAGCGTCAGGTGTGCGAAGACAGAGAAGCGACGAGCCAGTGAAACGATGAGTGACCAACGAAAGTGAAGTCTGCGGACTGCGAGCATCGGTATAGTGGAGAGTGAGACTGACGGGCGGGACAATTGAACTAGATGCGTGACAGACATTTGGAATGGTAGCAATAGACTGGGTAAATAGTGTGAATTCTGACTAACCAATATAGAAACCGTGATAAGGACTTAAATTTGAATTGAGTGCGTGCAGTGAGAATAACAAAAGTAATATTGGAGATCGGTATTTTGACACTTAATGACATGGTAACAGTTGTATTTAATTCACATGTTCAATCCGTTTGCTAGTTTGAACATCCTGGAATGCAGACTGAGGATTGCGAAACGGAACGGAAACTATTCTGTTAGCGTTTTGTTGTTAATCATATTTGTAGCAAGTATTCTAGCGAAGCGTTTCAAAAATCGCAGTTGGTCCATACCGTATACCTTTTTGATTCACTACACTTAATAAAAACAACTGTAAGTACCACCTGATAAAATGATCAATCAGGACATCGCGGATATCTGGACGCTTCGGGGAGAAAGGGACTGAGCTTGGCAAAATGTAGTAATAACTTCATTACGTACCCAATATGCTGTGTAAACTGATTTCACGGCGAATGATAATTTCATAAACCCTGTAATTTCAGAGCGCTTCAAAGCTTGCGAGAGGGAACTAGGGACAGATGATAACGGAGCTGTGGTAGTCATTAATGGCGTGGGTAGCTGGGGTAGGAGTATCGTTAATCAGACTCGAGTTTGGGTCAGATTAACAGTTACTGGAGTGTGACACACCTGGTTTTTTTTGAGCCAGGGAAGTAACTTGCTTTAGCTATTCAAGCTCGTGACGTGAAATTACGGGGATACCTAAATCAACAGTTCCGCATCGTAATAAGATGAATTGCTACCGGACCGGCATTTGTTCCTTTCTCTGCCGAAGCAACGCAATGGAGTTTTCTAATTTTAATTACCATTGCAGTTTAGAAGGGCTTAATAAACCATACTATTATTTTGGAACATCAGTTATGTGACACATGTAGGTACCTCCAAAGGCATTACTTGTATTGCATGTTGGTGTTATTTTGGGCAGTCTAAAAATAGTGCTGCTTAGATACATCATCCGCTACAGCTGGTTCACGTCGTACATCGACAGCTGGTGCTAGTTAAATGCGTCACAGTTGCGTTATTCTGTCTTTACGGGAAGAAAAATAGTCTCACCGAGAGAACATAGAAACATTCACATTTGCTTGTGAGCTTCGGTAAACTACTGCTTTATAAAATTCTCTACTTAATAAAACGTAAATCCGTCAACAAATCAGTTTTGAACAGTGCGTATCTCACTCTATACAGGATGAGTATAAAATAATACCCCAACTTTGAAGATCTATAATATCAAAACCAAACAACCTACAACCGTGATTGACCAATTAAATGAACTGTGGAACCGTGAAGTTTGTTTACCATAAATTCATGAATGTGCAATGTGACCACCACGAGCTGCCCGAACGACATTTACGAGATAATAAAACTCCTTCCACACTCTTGTCAGCATGTCCGGTGTTACGTTTGGGATGGCGTCAGTAATTCTCGTTTTGAGGTCGTCAATGTTATCCGGCAATGGTGGACGAAACATTTGATTCTTTATGTACCCCCATAGAAAAAAATCGCAAGGGGTAAGATCCGGGCTTCTTGCAGGCCAGTGATGAATCTGGTCACCAGTTGCTCCTCGACCAATCCAGCGTTGCGGCAACGTCTCGTTCAGGTATCCGCGAACAGCTAGGTGCCAATGGGGTTGCGCACCATCCTGTTGGGAAATGAAGTCTCCCGTCGCTTCTTCTGAGGAGACAACCACTCTGTAAGCATGTCCAAATGAGGTATTTCAGTTACAGTGGGCTCGTGAAAAAGAAAGGGCGGATACCTGAACGAGAGAACAGAACGGGCCTGCAAGAAGCCCGGATCTTACCCCTTGCGATTTTTTTCTATGGGGGTACATAAAGGATCTAGAAGTTGCGTCCACCATTGCCGGATAACATTGACGACCTCAAAACGAGAATTACGAACGCCATCCAAACCGTAACACCGGACATGCTGACAAGAGTGTGGAACGAGTTTTATTATGGCGTAAATGTCGTTCGGGCAGCTCGTGGTGGTCACATTAAACATTTATGAATGTATGGTAAACAAACTTAACGGTTCCACGGTTCATTTGATTGGTCAATCAAAATTGTAGGTAGTTTGAAGTTCTATAAAATCAAAACCAAAGTTGGGGTATTCTTTTATACTAGCTCTGTATTTCACTCAAAAATCCACGGTGGTTCCGTTTGTTGTACAGGCGAGAATGCATAAGGTGGCCGCAAGGCAATGAACTTATGTGCAGTCTTACGGTCGGCAATGCGCCTAGTATGCTTTCAGTGACGATTGTGCTATTTTATGACGTTACAATCAAGATAAAGTTTTTCCCGCGCGTCCCCGTGCAACTTTGGAAGATTCTGTACCGTCGTAGATATAGGCGTTAGAGAACAGCGGTGAAGCAGACTTATATACACAGGTAGGAATTTTGTTAAGGCTGTTGGTAATACCTAGTAAGAAATAGTTATAATGCAAAATATTGATACACTGAGTGCCCACGAATGTGGTGCGCTGTCCCTTTGGTGTAAATTTGTAGACTCGGTTAAGCTTGGAAGTAGAACTTTAGCAGGGCTTCAGAAAAGTTGGAAGTAACCGTGAATGGACTATGGAACATCATTGTTTAAACATGTGATTTTGACATTTTTATGACATTTCTTGAACCATTGTTGGAGATATGCGGAGAAGACAAAAATTAAAATGCCCGGTGTAGTTCCAAACGCATTATTGAAACGACTGATTTCATGCGTTATTTAAAGGAAAGAACTTTCGAAATCCCGCACTACAATGCCCTCGAGACGACCGCCGAGGAGTTCACTTATGTCAAGCTGCCAGATGGGATGTCAGTATTTATCCCGACTCTGTTCCGCCCACTTGTTCGTGGCCCCAGCATTCCAGTCTTCAATTTGTAGATTATTTGTGTATTGTGGCATCCAGCATTCCAGTAGATATTTTGGTACTTCCGCATTAAGGTTACAGTTATTAGTGATTCCGAAAAACAATCGGGACAATAATTTACGTCACTGATCTCATTATTACAATAGTTGAATCTTCGTTGGGGATATAAGCCGAAGATTATACTCATCCTTAATCTATGAAAATATATACGTTTATTAGAAGTCACTGGACTTAAATTGATGATAACCTGAACTAAGCTCATCTGTGTTTGTGAATTTTTTGGTGCTCGCTAATATATTTTTCCTTCTATCTTCTGACGGATAAGGGCTGAGAAACTATAGTACGAAATGTATTAAACAAAAGTGTAGACATCATTTGTTGAACACATTAGTTCTTGCGGAATGTGAACATTGAATTTGATGGTTGGGTCATGTGGCAGTATTTAAACGCAGAGGAAGGATACACAGCCCACTGAAAAAAAAAAAATGATGATTTTAAGTGTTGGACCATGGCCGCCACCTGGTCAGGAGTATTTTCCGTGTTAGGCCCGTTCTACAATGCACAGATGCCTAAGAAAACGGACTCGAAATACGTAAACGGAACGAGCGGACAACTCGGTATGAATTGTTCTACATTGCATGAAACATACAGTACTGCAACTGAGGGAATAAAAAATACACGGCTGTTACCTATTACTGATGTAAGTTTTATAATGTACACACTTCATTTTGTATATTTTTAGTGTGTAACACAGTAAATATTACTGCTAAAGCATGTGAACGTTTTTATTAAAACAAAAATTATTGTAGTCATAGCAAATCCAAACACTTGTGTATACCACAATGGCCACGAAAACGAATATCAACAAACGAAATACTGGATTCCTATTGACTCCACGGATTCGTGGACACGGAAGAATTGGGATAGATATTCTTTCTTAAGGCGCGTACTGACGTAAAGAATGGAGGCGAGCGAATGCTAGCGAACGGAAATCGACGAACGGTCGTTCTCAATCGCGTATATGTACAGTCGGTTCTTAATTATAAACGAGAGCCTTTGTCACTTTGTTTAATACTAGTTACAGCCACTTATTGCTCACTTATTTAACATACTCACATGATCACGCTCAAGGTGAAAGTAACACGGCCATTTGTTTACTAACCTTCGTAGTCCTTGTGTTGTTGACACACGTGCCAGAGAATTTGTGCTATTATCTCGTTTAACCTATAATAATTCATTTATTTGTCTTGTTTTACTAATATCCGCTCTTTATTATTTGGTTTTTAATAACGTATGATTTTAATTTGTGCTCACTTACAGTTCTAATTTCTTTTGTTTTAGTGTTTTTCGTGCACGCGTCTTTCCTTTGCCACTCTATTCTAACGTTGCAGTATTTGCACATAAGAATTGTTTTCACATTGTCGAAGACGTAGAATCTTTCACTCGCAAACTCTGCCGTCCTGTCGAAAACCGTCACAACCATTTAAAAATAACGTTTTACAATTGCGCGAAACATCCGATTCAGTTTACCACCACGCCATTTTAACGTCTGTAGCAATTTCGATCAATACTGATGATCTTGCCTTCGATGTACGGGAATTTATCGAAAGTCACTAACAATGGATTGTAAATAGACAAGAACACTCGATTCATCAAAATACTCGCATTTTTGGTTTATAGAATGAAATGTTTTTCGCTGGCATCGCATATTCTTTTGTGTGAAAATATCAAGATTAAAAACTTAACGCTTGTGGAATATCCATTAATAATATATACATGACTTTTATAATGGGGTACGTGCATGTACGAACACATCTACATTCACAGTGGAATGTAAACATTGTCATGTGACTGCCACATGGCAATGTTTGTTTACCTTTGGCGGAAGGATACGAAATGGGCTTGAAAGTAGATATTTAGCAGGGCTTCAAGAAAGTCTCTTCCAGTCGTGAACCGACTATAGACCCACATTGCTTCGCGCGCATTCGTTCACTAGTGTTCGGTTGTGCTTAAAAGTGAAGACATCTCGAGGAAAATGTCCGACGATGAAGTTTTCATAGCTTGTGCCGCTTTCATAGTAATTAGTGATGTGAAAAGTAAGCGTAAGTGGCGCTCTTGAAGGTTTACACTATACGAAAACCGAAATAAATATAGCGGCAGTGATCTAATGTAAGATTTACAGGCCAGTCAATGTACGGACAGTTTAAACATTTTGTGAGAATGTTCTCCGAAGACACTTAATGGTTTTGAATGCAATTGGACCTGCTATTATATAAATACATATTTTCGTGAAACAATTCCTGCAAAAGAGACTCGCTGTGACTTAAGACTTTTACTCACTGGGTATACATATGCCAGCCTCAGCTATCTTTTAAAAATGTCCAAGCAGTTGATTGCAACAATTATCCCCGAACATTTTTTGTTTGCACAGCTACTTACCTTAATAGCAGCTGTGTCCTTTTGTCTTTTTTTTGGCATACATTTGTCGAGCAGAAACGCCATACTCTTGAAGGCAAACCATTTCGATTCATAATGCTCGTTCTGCGCCAGGATAGTCTTGTCTTTATTTATTTATACTGGCGTAGTTAAGACTTCAATGTCTTCTCTTACACTTCACCAGGTATAACATAATGTACACATGCGTAAACATAATGAGCAAGATAGAAATATACTTAAATTAACAAGAGGCGAAACATAATATGATAGCTCAAATAGATTAAACTCTAAAAATGGTCTGTGGTTTCCAATTATGTACATATCTTGAGCAGGACTAGAGACAAGGAAATGTTAAAAAAGAAATTAAAAAACAATAGCACAATAATATGGATCTACAATAGCACAAGAATGTCTCATAACCCGCATTACCAATACAAAATATAAATGCGCAGAACCTACAAAGTAGCTGAGAGGAAAACAAGAAGTTCAATCTCAATGCAATAGAATAAATAAACATATCTGTAGTAACCACTTACAGATAAATTAAAATTGAATGCAGCAACCCCTTGAAATAAATTGACGAATCGACAGCAACAAATTATACATAGATTAAAGTGAATGTATACATAAACAGGTGTTGCTAGGTCGTACAAATACACTGGATAGCAAAAAAAACTGGCACACGTGCATAATATCGTGGGGGAAACCCCCCCCCCCCCAAACNGTATATAGCTGTAAGCATTACTTCACTGAAGAGCCAAAAAAACTGGTACACATGCTAATATTGTGTAGGGCCCCCGCAAACACGCAGAAGTGCCGCAAGATGACGTGGCATGGGCTCGACTAATGTCTGAAGGTATGCAGGAGGCAATTCACACCATGATTCCTGCAGGGCCGTCCACAAATCCAATCTGCGCCAATTTGAGAAAGGCTTGCACGTCTGTCACGTTTAATGATTCTCGTCAGTCGTCGTTTGTCCCGTTCGCTCACTATCTTTTCCCGGCCGCAGCGATGTCGAAGTAGTGAGGTTTTACCGGATTCCCGATATTCACGGTACACTCGTGAAATGGTCGTACGCGAACATCCAAATGTTATTGCTACTTCTGAGATGCTATGTCCCATCTCTCGTGCGCCGACTATAACACCACGTTCAAACTCACTTAAATCTTGATAACCGGCCATTGTAGCAGCAGCAACCGATCTAGCTGCCGACCACATCACGTTACTGGTTGGTTCCATACCTCGGTTATTTGCATACGCACGCCTATACCAGTTTTTTTGGCTCTTCAGTGTAGTTAAAAAAAGGGGGGGGGGGCTAAACAAATTAAAATGCTACGTGATAATGATGTGTGCGTGCGTGTAATCATCTGCGCATATTCTTAATGTACTTGGCAGCACTGCTCCTAAAAGTAGTTAGTCTTTGACGTTCTCTTCTGAAAGGACGAAGCAGTGATTCCATTTTATTTCCTTGCCTCCAATGAATCACACTCATTTCGCAAGCAATTTCAGCCCAGTCATAATTTTACTTTTATTAAATTTTGTATTCACCACTGTGTCGTGAATCCCATAATCATGGCTTTTCTCTGTACAGGTGTATTAAAACAAGTAACTTATCACTCGACCACTCCATTTCTCAATTTACGTGTTTATATATGACGCCAAACAGTAAATATAAACACGAGACTTCATGGTGCGCGCGCACGATCGACCGGAAGCGAATTCGAGACGAATGCCGCACAGTGCGTAGGGCCGAACGGCGCGCACCTTTGATGTACCGACAACTTGCGGGAGACGACCGAAGGCGAACAAATGGTTGTTATTGTCTGCGCTCACCCGTCCACACTACTCGTTCGCTTTCGTTCGCTCGCCATCATTCGTCTTCGTTCGTTAGATCTGTACGTGCATTTACGTGCTCCGCTCCCGTGATCCGCATCCGCCATTGTAGAACGGGTCTTAGGGCAAAAAAACGATAAAAGAGAATACTGGACAGCTCTATACCAATAACTCAGGCAAGCGTTGTGTTGTCTCTTTATAAAAGTTGTGTATTTTATTTAACTGAAACTATGCCCCCAAATACTAACTATTGATAGTGTACAGTATCTGCAGGAATTAATACAGATTGTACATTATTCACAAACATGAGTTAAAACCGAGAAAGTAACTTTATTTTTTCTTTTTGAAAATATTGCGATTAAAGTTGTGTATACTGAACATCAAAAAGCTACCTAACAGAGTTGTTGCTCGAAACCTAACCGTATTTCAAGTATAATAATTTTAGGGTTAATACTATAAAGAGATCTAATCATGAAAGTAGAATCCCGAAATTAAAACTGAATACTCTAAAATGCAGCAGTCTAGTTTAAAATCAATAGTAATCAAATGCAGTGGATTCGTAACAAATTACAGAAATATACACTTGAGATATAATATTGCAACTTATTAAAACTAAAGAAACCCAACAATGTACATATATAATATATATTGCTAAAGGCCATTTCATGTGATCAAATATTTATTGAACATTCAATTACTTGAATTAAATTGAGTGAACTAAAAAAAAAATCACTTTTTTGCCTTTCAATGAATTTTATTCAATAAGCTTTAAAGTCTCCACATTAAAATTTATTACACACTTCTTAACAAAATCAGTGAAAAATGTGAAGTAAATTTTTAGGAGTATTTGCACAACACGAAAATAATTAGTTAAAACCACAACAAAATTTCTTCGTATTATTTACATTTTATTTTTAAAAAGTATGCATCCTTAACAACTTTAAAATGCGTGCTCATAACTCTTATGAGATTACTTCAATTAATCTTGTCAGACAAGCTGTGTTCGGCAATTGAAATTTGGGATTCAAAAAATAAAGGACATGTTCAAAACAAAATTCTTGAAGGAAAACTATACATCCAATAAATTGAAAGAGAAAATAACTGTGATTATGATGTTTGTATGAAGTCGTATAGCTTTCAATGAATTGAATTCAATAAATGCTAAAGAAAAATTTGATCATTTGAAAGGACCTTACGTCAATTGAGTGTGTTAACAATTTACAGAAGTTCTTATAAAACGCAATATAGTCGGACTTTTATTTGAATATATAGTCAAGTTAGATTCAAAACCGCTTAATATTGACACACGCCCGGTTATAAAAATTTGTTTTAGGCAGTGTGTAGTCTACATTAAATGTGTCTTAATTGAGATGGAAAGTAAACAATACAATTATATATAATAAAAATGTTAAGTAACAGCATTTTATTAACAATTAACAGAAGTTTTCATAAAACGCAACATACAGCCAGATTGAAAATAAATATTTTATATGTGAATATTTTCAAAACAGACAAACCCTGACACACAAATTCACAAGATCAAAAATAATTAATGCAGACAATTTGTACACCAGCTATCTTTCTAAAAATGTAATATGTACATAACTGCATTTCGTCAATAAGTTTGTATTTTAAGTTTTTGTATGCCTAATTTTTTTTGCTAATTTTTTTCATAGGCCTTTCATGTTCATTTGTATGTTTAAAAAAAATTAGTCATTAAAATTCTTGTAATTGTTAACAATATTTTTAAAAGTATTTATCACACATTTTCACATTTTTGAGTTTGTAAACTAACTATTGCAAGATTAATTTAAAAATTGCACAAAATATTCTGTATATTTTTGATGTCAAAAGCTGAACATAGTAATAAGGATGAAGGAACTGTACACTGTCACAGGTTTTTATCTAGCAAATAATATTCTTTATACAATGTGAATTTACTTTCATTGGGAAAATAGTGAGAATGTTTTCATGGTGTATAATTTACCTATATATATATATCCTATAAACGGTATTTCATGCAAGTAAATTAATAAAAATAGTTTACTATACTATCTTGGTTTAGACAAATGTGGGATTTCGGTGACATATTACTTGAGCGGTTTTAAATAATTGAAGTGCTTGTAGGATTTGTGTTATATGCCCCTGGTGTAATTTTTATACCAATTACTGTGTGCTTGTTAAACATTAATGTATTATTACTATAGTCTTTAGTTCATACCCTTGACTCAGCGAATTTGGACTTCGGACAGAATCAGTAGGAAAATGTTCACTGTAAATCATATTTATACACACTTCACAAACATTTTTTTAAACAACATCGAAGCAGTTTAGGTGACATTTCTGGAACCATTGTTAAAAGCTGTAAACTAAAAAAGTTTTTAAAAGTTTCTAGATATATGTACATTAATTGAATACAGTCTATGATTGCTCGTCTCTGCCCTTTTGAGATCTAAAATATGACATTGAAAAGTTTTTGACAATGCGCCTTTGCGGGATTTTGTATAGTTCATTTCATATAAGAAGGCCACATTCTGACAGTCAGTGAGTGGCAACTTAAAATATTGAAAACAAATAACGTGCCATTTACAAAATCCTGTATCAGCTGATGCACGAACGAACAAAAGTTAATATTACGTTGGCTATTCTGAGAGCAGTGCCGAAGCACATCAGACAAGCAGAAAATACGCGGATAAGAAAGAGTTCGTAGATTAATTAATACATTTTATTTTACGTGGTCATAAAACAGCAGTTTTTAGTTTTAGAAACGAAACTTCGTGATAAAATAGTAATGTATAGGTGTTCAAAATGAGATGCACAATAAAACGATACGTATCCAAATGTGACGAAAAAATCCAAAGTTTCCAGACTCTCAAACCAGGTGCTGCCATCTTGTGAGTTAAAAGCGCACCATCATTTGCAATATGCCCTTCCATGCCATCTGTTATCCATATCCCGAACTACACCCAGAAACATATTATAGTTTTGTTGTTTAAAATAACGTATTTACGCGCAAATACAAATAATTTTATTTCCCAGCGAGCTCTGTATAATTTTTAAAGTAACATATATTTCGTGTACCGCGTTTACGAACGACTCTACACGCGTCCACCAAGCTCCGTTTACTAATGCAGCGCCACCCAAGCAGTTTACCAATTGCCGCATGTAGCAGCACCTCCTGGACGCGCCGACTCGCCACATCAAAGCCTATTCTTGACACGCCTGTTGATGGCGAATGGATATATAAACGAAAAGGCACGGCGATTGTCAACTGTCAAGAATGTGGCCTTCTTATATGGTACACAGTATAGCAATCGCTTCATTTTCAGAGCATTATTAGATTAAGGTTCTGTGCTTGTCCCAGAGCCTTTACAGATTCTGTATCAAAACTTTAACAACNTTTCAGAGCATTATTAGATTAAGGTTCTGTGCTTGTCCCAGAGCCTTTACAGATTCTGTATCAAAACTTTAACAACGTTAATTGACCATGAAAGAATATGAGTTAACGAGTGCACTGGCATGAATTAACACTTTAGAGATTATTTACATCTTGCAGTTTTAAGGGAAAAAAAAAAAGTTGTTCTACTTAACTGTTTTTACTAACTTTGTAAGCAAATATTTTACCACGAGTATTTCTACTGAGNAAAAAAAAAGTTGTTCTACTTAACTGTTTTTACTAACTTTGTAAGCAAATATTTTACCACGAGTATTTCTACTGAGCTATTTTTCAACTGTTCAACACGTTATTGTAGTGCAAGACATATGCAAATTAAATTGGATCAGCATGGCAAAATATTTGCTCAGAATGTTGGCAAAATCATTTATCTAAGATTGCCGTTACTCATTTTCTGTTTACTTCCAAAATCTTGTGGAGTCCAACTGCAACTAATGTACAGGGGTAATTATTTTAACCTATAAAAATGTATGTTACAAAATTTCAAAGTGCTTTTAACGTCAAGATGCTGCTGAAAAATATTGCACAAGTGTTAAAGACATTGGAATGATAGCGTGCAGTGCAGTAGAGCTTCTGAAATGTTATTGGCTCACGTGACCTGCGACGTGAGTGCCGATATACAGAGCAGTGCCAACTTTTGACTATACTCATTGTTTTGTGCTGATCAGCAGCTGATTGGCAGGCTGTACTTGATTCAATATCAATAAATATGTCACAGTGAAAAAAGCTAATGAAATGAGAATGTGATGTGTGCAGGAGCAAAGGAAGGTGAGAAAATTAGTGTTTTGTTTATATGGTAGATACTTTAATATCTGTAAATAGTATAACACGAAGTTGCTTATCCGCGTGTCTTGAGTTTTAGCGTAGTACTTCAAAACTATTTTATGGATTGTGATGCGGTTTGTAACATCGTTTAGAGAATTTCTTGAGGAAGGTTTTGGTGTATAATACATTTATATTTAATGCGAGGATAGTAGAGAAATGTTGAACCGTTTGTAATCATTGTAAAAAACCACTTTTAGAGCGTGTACATGGCTTGCACTGACTAAACCAATTCTCTATGTAGTTTAATTACATGATGTCTTAACATCGAGTCAAAAAGGTCTACAGAAAAGTCAGTGAATCGTATACAAATAGAAAATTCCTACTGGGTGTCATTGGTAAAAACAGTTTCAAAGTATTGCTGTAAAAATTAAATTGTTACCAGGTGAAGCCGGGCCGGTTTGCTAGTATGTAATAAAAGTAATGTATGGTTTCCTTTACTGTAAAAATGTTATTCATATATCAAATGCATGCAGAAACAAGTGAACAAAATTAAAAGATCTCTCTGCCACCTATATAGCACTCATTTGGAACTATGGTTGTCAGCAAGGCATGCAGATCTTTACCTAATTAATCAATTACTGCAATTTAATTAGATAGGAACATTATATTGATTTATCTTTTTTGGGCTAGTTGTGTGAACATAACATCTATTCTTTGTGCTATATGTACCATGGCCTTGAACAAACTTATGCAACCAGAAATACAATTATTCAAAAACAAAAATTTCAAGGACCAAAAAATGAAATTCTACAAAACTCGGCATAACAATCCATAAATAACAGTTCAAAACTAACAATTTGTAACTAACTGTAAATGTCACACAAGGTGTCACTGAATAGAAAAAAAGATTTTGCAAGAAATATTTTCCCCAAAAAATCAGCAGACTTAATATTAATTAAAAAAAATTTTTTTTGGAGCAGATGTGATTTAAAAAAATTAATTTTTATTGATGTCCTTGCAGAGAGCGACCACAGAGCATGGAGGAGATGACGATTGGCATTGTAATCTTCATAATCAGGATATATGCAGTTAAAATCAGCCTATTGTAGCAGGGTCCTAAGTTTAGTATTTATTATAGGTTACAAGGGTCCCAACAGTTAAATACAAGCAGACAAATGTAAAGATAAAAAGTGTCTGCATTTAAATACAAAATGTTAAATCCAGGAAAGAGAATGGTCTGTTAGAAATATTCTCTGAAGAATTGAAATCTTGTTACTTAGTACTGTATTTAATTCAGAATGTCTTGTTCATATTGCAGCTCCGTTATTTACATTAACTTTTTCATACTTTGTATGTGCTATTATTTTATGTTCATTTTTTATGCCACAATTACTGTTGGAAATCATTCAATGTACCAAATTAAAAATACTTAAGTTTGCATCAGCAAGTTCATGTTGCATACTAAATTAACTCTGTGTTAAATTTAGTTAGTAGTCTTCTTTGTGTTCACTTGAATATAAACTTGGTGTATTGATGACCAAAAAAAACTAACTATTTCTTTTGGCCATTTTATGTTAGTAAAAAATGTGTAGTTTGTTTATATCACAAAGCAGATTAGGGTCAGAATTCACAATATGGTATAACTAGAATATCTGTCCATTCTTTGTAAAAAAAAAAAAAGTACCAAAATTTATTATTCAACATGGCTGTATTTTTAAAGAACAGCAATAGAAAATAATTTTTTTCTGAATCGTTGGTGAATGCCTGCCTAGTTGGCTGTTTTACATGAAGTCCACCTGTGGAGTTACCACCTATAGTGAAATATTTTGGCTATTTATTTTGTTTCGGAAGCATTACTAGGTTGTATTACATTAAAAATTTTATTTTACCAATGGGGCCACGGTGGCCGAGCGGTTAGCCTGCTCGCCTATGGCATTCAATCCCCGACCGGGTCATTGGATATTCTCATGTGGGAATTGTGCCAGACGATGCTGTTGGTCAGCTGGTTTTCTCGGGGATTTCCTGTTTCCCCCGCCCTTTCATTCTGGTGCCACTCCATACTTACCTCAATAACACTAAATCTTAATTTTTAGGCATTGTTAGTTACCATGGGTCTCGAGAGTTTTGTGGTTTTATGCATCACATTTGTTGGAGTGTGAAGGTAGCAGGGATGGAAGACTTTAGTTTTAAGGAAAAAAAGTGCCAGTAAGGAAAGAAGACAAAAATAATTTTCACTTATTTCTCTCAGACTTAGGCACAGTGTTAAGGGTTGAGGCAAAGTGATTTAAAGTCATTGAAATAGCTCTAAAATAAGCTACAGAAATATTCTCTTATTTATACATATTTTTATATTAATTTGTTATAACAGTTGCTGTTTAACTAGTAGTATATTGGATTGTCCTTTACTGTTATTACTGTAATAATCTTTTGGGGTATTTAAAATATGGACAAAATTTCTTATTTATGTATATCAAAAACCACAATAAAAGCTTCTTGTACCATGAAAACTCTTAAAAACATTAAATTTTGCAATTTTTCATTTGTTTTACAGTAGTATGTTTAATTTACTTAAAATAAATGTGCATAACAAAACTATTTGCGTGGTGATTACGTTGAATATACAAACATAATAAAATTTTATGTCGGGAGAACAATTCGTAAACATTAGTACGAAGGTTGAAAGATTATCTTTGCATGTACAAATTGATATATCGACCTGAATACTGCTAAGGTGCTCATTCAGGATCAGAATCACACCAAATGTGTATTTTACTTATAAACTAACATCTGCAACTAAAAGTTTTGTATTTTTTTGTCAAATATAATAATTATGCACTAAATTATCGTGCAATAATTTATAAACACTGCTAACTTTACTCATCTTCTGTGCTTTGTGGTTAGGTCCTTGATAACTAGCAAATATGGCATTTGCAACTATTGAGCAAGGGTGATCATCGTAGTTGGCTGTTTGTCGCAAAACTGCACAGTGCTTTCGTGATAGTGGAAGACAACTACATTTGAAGCAAATTTGGGTAATTTTCATATTTCCAAGAAAACCAAAACAAAAAAGGTTTCTGACATTTTAGAAGAATTGGACAGCTGTACGATTACAAACTTTGTAGAAACATTTTCATTATGTAAAGAGTTTTTTTTATTTTATCAATAATAAAATATTTAAGAGTTCTTTGTAAGGTTGTGAATTTGTGGTGCAGTAATACTGAACTGGATTTAATTAAGGTATTATCTACAAATAAACAAAATCTGTATGCAGGCGATATAAGTCTTGTAAAACTGAAATGCTAGTGAGTGTTCTTGGGCAGTTGTAAATGTCTCGCACAAAAATTACTGTGACTGTGACAATGTGCATTACATGGCAAGTTGACAAGTGTGCTCTCGTAAGGTGGTCCTTTTTCTTCCTAATGGTTAATTATTTTTTAATATTTTCCACTTAAATATGTACTGATTAAATATATTGTTAACCTGTTCTACTTGAGTGAGCCTACGTGGCTTGCAGACTTATCTCTTTGTCCATTTTTTTTGTTAAAATTGTTGCTCTATGGAAAAATATGCCACCATTTTTAATGCTTCATCTTTACACACCTGGATGAGTACAATTAAAACAGATTTTGTTTGGTCTTCTTGTTGGAACAGTTTTTCATTTTATTGGAAGGTAATTTCCGGTTATATTATAATATTAAGTATTATGTATTTTCTTTGGCATGTAAAAATATATTAGTGGGAGCAAATACACTTTAAGTACAGTTTTTGAAGCCATTGGAAGTTATCATTAACAAGTTAATAGGAGTTGGTAGCTTAGGAGACAGTATGTTAAAAGTTGTTTCTCCAAGTGTTGGTATTGCTAAAAGTGCAATTTCGTGCCTTTAAGCGAAAACAATACAGAGTTTCAAATCATAATTGTTGTTTAAATTTTGTTTCAGACTGAGTAACGAAGCAACAGGAAAATGACAGACACAAGTCAGTCAGAAAATCTTCCTCCGCCTGAACCACAAACAAATGGGATATTGGATGGACTGGATGATGATGATAGGAATAAAATGAGGCCTGCAGATATAGATGCCGTAAGTATTTTAGGCATGGTGTTTTAGGCACTATGGTTAATCTACAATTAGGAATTTTTTCAGCAGAAGATTTTTAGAGCTCATTTCATGTACATACGAGGGTTATTCGGAAAGTAAGGTCCGATTTCTTATAAAACATAAACTATCACAAATGTTTTCAAAAAAACTTTTTAAATTTAATTCTTTACACGTTTCTCAATTTTTGTACATAGTTTCCATATTTGTTTAAACCTTTGTCATAACGTTCTACAAGCTTTGTATGTCGAAGTCATAGACTTCTGCCGTCTGTGAGGATATCCAGTCTGCAACTGCTTCTTTCACCTTTAATCTTCTATAAAAATTGATCACCTTCCTTATGATATCTGTCCAAAAAAATCAAAAGCACAAGCCATTCTTTTCATTTGGTGTTCCTCTGTTAGCAGCCTGGGAACCCAACGTGCGCACAATTTGTGACATTGCAAATTTTCAGAGACAATTTTGTGCAAAGTGGTTTTACCCACATTCGGAAATTCCAATGCTAAAGTTGAAATTGTGAATCGCCGGTCTTCACCAATCTTTTCGTCCACGGCTTTGACCAAATCTTCTGTGATCACTAATGGTCGGCCTCATCGTGGTTCATCATGGACATTTTCCCTTGAAAGCTCTCACCCACTTACGCACTTTGCTGTCACTCATCGCATTAGGGCCATGCACTTGACTTAATTGTCGATGAACTACCGCTGCTAAAACGTTCCTTGCTGTCAAAAACAGAATCACTGACTGTATTTCATAGTCGGCGGGCTGATCAATTGTTTTAAACATTTTGAACTGACACTGTAAACAGCACACTGCAACAATACCAATGCAAATGGCGTTGTTTGACGAGCAAGGCATGCCGGGAGTCGGTGCGCATGCGCGTTACAATGTTAGCGACATTAGATTAGCTACAGCGATTCGGACCTTACTTTCCGAATAACCCTCGTATATGGTGAGTATAAAAGAATACTCCAACTTTGAAGGTCTATAATTCAAAACCAAACAACCTGGTGGTGAGGGGTAGCAAGCTCGACACGTCAATGTGAAGGGGACGGTCTGATGTTTCCTTCATGGTACGCCATCCCATTGACACCTAGCTGTTCGCGGATACCTGAACGAGACGTTGACGCAATGCTGGATTGGTCGAGGAGCCCGGATCTTACCCCGTGCAATTTTTTTCTGTAAGGGTACATAAAGGATTAAGTGTTTCGTCCACCATTGCCGGCTAACATTGACGACCTCAAAACTAGAATTACGGACGCTATCCAATCCGTAACACCGGACATGCTGACAAGAGTGTGGAACGAGTTTGATTATTGCGTAGATGTCGTTCGAGCCGCTCATGGTGGTCACATTGAACATTTATGAATGTATGGTAAACAAACTTAACGGTTTCACGGTTCATTTGATTGGTCAATCTAGGTTGTTTAATTTTGATATTATAGACCTTCAAATTTGTGGTATTCTTTTATACTCTTCCTGTATATACAGTGAAACCTCTTTTATTAGTTTTTCATGGGACCTACTGAAAAACTACGCATGAGGATACTTAATATGTGGACCACTCGCCTCCTCAAAAAGTAAAACCTAACCCCAAACAAAAACTTTATTTTATCCTTTGGTGTAATGAGTTGATTACCTGTAATGAACAGTGGGCATATCTTACATACTGGATGAAAAAACATATCTCAATCATTCAATAAAAGTATTTTCTTATAAAATATGCATTGAAATGCACTTAATGCATCACTCACCAATGTTAAAGCCTCATTTGCAGTGGTGTCCCGTGTTTCACAGGAAGAGAAGAATACCTTTTAAATATTTAATATTCCTGGCATTTATTTTCAAAATTTCCTCAAGATTGGCTAGCACACTATAAAAATATTGTAGCTAGATTAAGACAAAAAATAATTAACGACTGTACACAAACAAATAACTACCTGCATTCTTGCAGTTTTAATTCAAAATGGAATGAAAATTAAATCATAATTTATATATTTTCAAAACACTTAAGGACTTCTTCAAGAAGAAATAATTAATTGACAACTGCTTTGTCTCGGCATTACATTTCATACGGTACAATGAAGCCTCCATTTTAAAAATGTTTGCCTGATTTACATTGTCAAGTTTTTGAGCCTAGCAGAATGCTTTAACCTTTTCAAAAACATCACAAGCTTGTGAATATGATGGCACCGAGTCCTCAGAGACCTGTGTGTCTTCTGCTTCTTCTTCAGTGCTTTCTGGAGTTTGAACTTCAGCACAATTCGTCAACAGTCTGGACACCTCACGTGGCGAGTTCACAGTCACAACTTACGTATGCATCAAAGTCGACGTCCGGCTCATTCAACTTTTTCCAGTCTGCTTAAAGTTGGTTTCATCATCTGCCACAGCTTCAGTGTGTGCGTTTCTCCTGACCGATCCCACACTTGCTGAAACAATTGGCAATTGTTGTAGTTGTTATCTTCTGCCATGATGCTGCAGTGTAGTGGATGGCCAGTGCTGCATTCTTGTCACCCTTCTGCGAATCCAGCAGGCAAGTAGCTTTTTGCACAAGCATTTTTCTGTATTCATGCTAGAAGCACTTGATAACCCCCTTATCTAATGGCTGTAACATGCTAGTGCAGTTAGACTGGTAAAAAATCACTATCACATTTTTTAGAGATGATGTGTATTGAGGATGCGCAGCACAATTATCCACAAAAAGTAGGATTTTTCGGCAGCGAGCACCCATTGCAGTCAAGTGAGTGCAGAAATGCACTAAAAATTTCAGTTGTTATCCATGCCGTTTTATTTGCATGGTACTTTACTGGCAGAGTTTTAATATTTTTAAAACTCCTAGGTTTTAAAAACTTTCCAATGACAGTTGGTTTAACTTTATCACTTCAGCCATTGTTGGCATACAAGAAAACAGTGATACACTCCTTTGCATTTTTTCAACCATGGCACGTTTCACCTTTCATGGATAGAGTTCTGTTAGATAAACAGTGTAGAACAAGCTGATTTCATCAGCATTGTAAATGTCCCATGGCTCGTAACCTTCTGTCAGCTTGAATACCTTCTCTAGCCACTGTTTTGAAGTTTCTTCATTCACTGAAGCACTTTCTCCAGACAACTTCTTATATTCCAGGCCTTGGCGGTCTTTGAACCTGAAAATCCAGCCGTTGTATGCCGTGAAATTTTCTATTTCAAGGGGAAGAGCTTTTACAGTACCATCAACAGGAATATTCTATGCTCGAATTTGCTGGTACAACGCAAAATGAACATTCTCCAACTGGCTAAATGTTGATTCCCTATAAGTTTAGCGTTTCTTCAAATTTTGTTCAAATTTGCTTGCTTTTTGGCGAATATCGTCTTTGCTAGAAATTATTGTGTTCATTGTAGATGGTGAAAGGTCGAGGCGCTTGGCTACATCAACACGTTTATCACCCAAATTTTTGTCCACTTCCTCAATAATTTAAGACGTTCTTCTAGTGTTTTGACTTCTTTTCTTGGTTGTGACATTTCATCCACCACATTTAACATAAAATAAATTTAAATTAGTTAGTACCACTTTCGACTTAACTGTTACTTTTACCACGTGAGAATGCAACAGAAACCAACAGCAACGGAACTAGTGTTACCAACTCCAATTTCGAAAATTCGCCGAATGTTTACATAACATTGACTAAATTTCTGCCAAATATAGAAAAAGCGGCAAAAATCAAACAAAATATATTAAAAACAATGATTTAAAATAGAAACATGCTAAAACTCGTTAAATTTAAAGTACGTAGTTTCATAATAGTAATGCTGCATTTTATATTTTTTATAGCGATGTACCGACTAGTGGCCGACTCCGGCTATATTTATAGTCGGCAACTAGTCGGGCCATTACTTTGTTCATATTACTATTTTTAAAATAGGGTAATTGAAATGAAATTCTTTCATTATTAATTATTTTTATTTTAGTATCAGTCTTACAATTGGCACTCTAATCCAGGAAGGAATAAAAGATTTAGTTAGTAGTTAGTACTTATATGACTAAGTTTAACAAAAAAGTAAATTCTGAACGCAAGTTTCTACAACTCTGAATAAAGAACATAATTATTTAATCTACTGTCTATTATTTATTTTACAATCACAATTTCAAACACTATGTATTCATTATTAAAAGAAATATAAACTAGAGGCAGGAACTTCTCCTTTGTAATTAACAAACAATCAAACTCAACCTTGAACCTAAAAGACTACAATTTTAACAAAAATTAAATCCTAAAGAAAGCAGGCACAACTCTGAATAATACTAAATGAGACCATTTCAAACTTAAAAAAAAATGAATACGTTACATAATCACTGTGTGTATCATATAACTAAAGTGACATTTAGGTACACATGTTACTCTAGTTAATGTTAGTATATTTTTTAATTAGAGGCAAATTGTGGTGTAAAAAGACTAAAGTGTCTGCCCTTTCTGGCAGTAATCGATTTCTTTTTGTTTTGTGTACATTACCAGCTTCGGAGAAGAGTCGTTCACTGTAAACAGAACTAGCTGGACAACAAAGGTACACTGTAGTGAGGTGCGACATTTCGGGATATCTATTACGGTTCCACCACTCAAATGGATCATTGTTGCGATTTATTACCGGTAACGCAAAGTACGAGTGCAGTTCGTGAGCTGCAATTGACTTGTCATCTTGAACAGTTTCGATTTTTCTTGAGGCTAGTTCATGGTAGCATTGCCAGAAATTAAGATGTGTTGCTGTTTCTGTGCTGTCTTCATTGGTGGTGATACGAAGAGATTCTTCATATTTGTCAGAGTCACACTCGTCATCACTCAGATTATTTTTCAGAGTTTCCAATAACAATTGTGACCTAACGGTGTTAAGTTCCTCAGCATCGAAAAACTGCTGTTTGTATCGTGGATCCAACAAAGTTGCCAGGGTAAAGAGTTTGTTATGCTCAAAGTTAAATCTGCTCTTCAAATCATTTTCTAACAGCCGTTTTATTTCCACGATTTCATTGTATTCATTGTAGTAATTTTCTTAATATTTCTGCAAGGTTTTCACATGATAACGATGAGCAATTTGAACTTACGATCTTGGTAATCTCTTCGAATGGCTTCAGCAGTTCAAGGCTTTTTCCGAGCATTTTCCACTTCAGTAGATAAATTTTTCGAGATTTACAGATGTTTTAGTCAAATATAAAGATACAACCCGTTTTTGTTCTGAAAGACGAGACATCATGTAGTACGATGAATTCCATTAGTAGATGCATCTTGCACAAGCTGGTGGTCTGGCAAGTTAAGTTCTTGCCGCAAATCACAAAGACTTGACTGAGCTGGACTAGAATGGTGGAAATGTGTAACTATTCGTCTAGATTTTGCAAGTATTTGTGCCATTGTATCATGTTTCAATGCAGTTTTTACTGCCAGTTGCAACGTGTGTATAAAACAAGGAACTCCATTAAAAACTGAGTCATCACACGATGGCATGAATTTTGGTCATGTTTACATTCCACGATGTTGGAATTTCTTCTAAACAGTTTTTTTTATATTAATGGCTGTATGTGATTCTGGGAAATGTTTCATTTGTAATACTACGTGGTGAATGCTGGTATTTTTTAGATAAACTGACTTCTGACGACACTGGACTTGATGGAATAGGCAACGCTGGAGGCAATTCTTCTATCTGTGACTGCGACGTTCTCGGGGTTGTATCATTTGATGAACTACATTTAATCACAGAACCTAACAGAGGCATCAGCTGTGGATGTTTGTATTTAATATGGTTAGTCATTCTAGTAGTGTTGGCTGTTTTCCCCTGCCCATAACGAGAAATAACTTTTTGGCATTGATTACACTTCACTTTAAGGAAATCAACCTCCAATTCGTCATAGAAAGTCCACACACGTGTTTTCTTCTTCGAAATGACTCAATTTCAATTAAGTAGGTACTTTCACTATAATACAAACTGTCTTAGCTACGCAATTCACTGACTTTTGTTTTATTTAAAAAAAAAAAAACGCTCAGTAATGCAAAGTAAACCAAAACCTGTTTGTTCATGTCCGCGCGTGCGGGGGATGCGAGGCGACGAACGTTACCGATTTCGCCCGAACATCGCCGAAAGCAATGATTGGCTTGGCAGACTAGTCGGCCTTTTTCCAACCTACCAGTCGGCTAGTCGGCCCATCACTAATTTTTTACTTTATTTTGGAAGCAAATTAACACAGTTTTTTGAGTTTGATGTGTAAAAATCCGATATTTTGAAATTATATTTTACTCTGCTAAAAATTGTGTTGCCCGCAAAAATGTATATTTGTCCGCTAAATGTTTTTAAATTCAAATTAAACGGAAAGTCTGCCATGTTGATAACACTCGCCATCTTGTGCGACATCACTGCATTACTCTTAAAAAGTTACTAGCGCAATTTTATCTTAACAGTATTAGTCCGTGAAAACATACTGTGCCCCTTTAATGCTTGTAATTTAAATGGTTATTTACCGTACTGACCTAAAAATTATTAAGTTTCCTTTGTGAAAGTAGAATAGAGTTAAAATCCGTTCCGTCCATTTTTAATGTTTGGTTCTGGTCCGTACCACATCCATTATACATACGTGTTTTATTTGCGCGAATTTTCGTGTGCTGATTTGATACAAAGTAGTGCCTGCAATTATTATGTTTTACCTGTTTTTCGACGTGAGTAATTTAAAACAAATAGTGATTGAATTATTAAAAATAAATTAACTAGCATTTGAGGTTAGTGTGTGTCTGTTTACCTACTCTTGGCGCTACTGAATTTTGGTAGTACCAGTTTTAAGATGGTTATTTCACAGATAAACAACTGATCCAAATATATTTTTATTTTCGGACATAATATCTTATCAATGGATGCTGGTAAATTAATGATTTAAGGGTCGTAGCATGCAGGTTTTTTTTAACATTGTTTATATAAGATATTTGTTGGGACCATCCAAAAAAATAGACTAATATGGGAAATCGACATAAACAGGAACTCAACAACGAGGTTTCACTGTATACATATACTTTTATTTATATATATAATATATAGTTGGTAATTAAATGTGTGTGTTAGTTGAACTAAGGGTAAACACAGACCATAAAGTATATTATGTACAAATGTGTTTATAACTTTTTAATGAAGTAGTTTTTAAAATATGTTTTACAGATTTAAATATATATACTTAATTCTAAAGTTAGTGTGCTAAATTAAACTGCATTTATTATGAATTGTACATGGGCAAAAGTGTTGTTGGTTCAGTCTGATTAAATGTGAACTTGAGAACTGTGTTCTTAATGAAGAGTAAAAATTATGAAACTGCAAGTGGATGCGACAGAGGAATTAATAAGCCAGCTGCGTTTCAGTCATTGAAGTAATTGAATAGTGTTTGTCATTGAATTTTGTCTTGAAGCACTTGAACCTTTACAATGCAATTCAATTTCTAAAAGCTGCATATGGGATCTGTAGGAGAAAAAAAGGTGCTTAAAGTGCTTTATGTAGCATTGTGTAGGTAATCATTGTCACAACAGCGAGTACCTGACATGTTTATAATTTAATCATCATGCAGCTTGGAAAAGAGAATTGCAAGTAGTATTTAGTGTCTGATGATTTTGCAATATTTGTGGCCACAGTTTTTCATAAGCTACTGATCATGTGCGGTGTAACTAAGTCGGCAGTTTCATTGTTTGCACATAAATAAGGTAAAATTTAAAAAAAATTTTAATGAATTTTCTTTATATTTTGTTAAAAGGAACTACTGATTGTTTAGTTGGTCCAGTTTTGTTTTTACATTAAGTTCAAAATTTTTTTTAAATATGACCAGTATAACAGAATATATGGCCATATTACGTAATATACCATTTGTTTGATATTAGGTACTGTTTTTCACATTATTTTTCAAGTGGCATAAAGCATTAATTTTATTCTCAAATTATGCAATGCTAGTATCTTGTTGACTCTCTAGATTGTAGCTAGGGACAGGAAGTGGTTGAATTCATCTAATGAGATTAAGTGCTAGAGATGGAAACAATCTCCTTTAGGTACTATGAGTAAAAAAATCCCTGCTAATGGTTCTATCCTATGCAGAACCAGCATGTTGGCAGAGTTACTTGACAAGACTGGTTATTTCTGGCTAGAGTAGCTGGAAGCTTGAAGTTAGGTAGGTGGCAATGGAATGAACATGGGGCAAGAAGCACAAGCGCACACAGAAAAGTCCCATGCCATAGTAGTGCCCATCAAACTGTCTTCATGAGAATATTCTCAGGAAACTTCTTGACTTCACTGCAGCAAGGCTAAGGATTGAATAACCTGAAACTTTTCCAGAAGGGTGCTTACTATTCATGTATTTCTTTATTTAATAAATTACAGTGTTGTCTTAAAAAAACTTAGAATAATCCCAAACTATTAAAAAATAACATAAGAACTTTCTTAAATTAGCTTTTATTCTATTCTTTAGAAGAATTCTTTAATATGAAGTGGGCCATAATTAAGTGGTTTTTTTTTATATAGAACTGCATTTTATTACACTTGTATTGTTTTGTTATATTATTGTAGCCTTTCATTTTGAATACTTGTATTACTATTTTATATTATTGTGTATTTATGTTCGTACATTTACGAATATTTCATTTATGTATAATGTATGTATGTACACTTACATTTATATTCTTACTGTATGTTATTATTTGTACACCTTTGTTGACGTGCTCTACACCCTTGACCCAGTAAGAATTTGAGTTAGGGTTTTATGGAGTTCAATTAATAAAAAAAAATAACAATAAAAAATCTGCAAATCTCAGTGGCAGTGTGGTCTAGTTATTTGGTAGTTCATTCTTAAACGAGACACAAACATTTTAAATCTTAATTTTTAAAATATAATTTAATGCATTATGGTTTTACTGTCTTTTTTGCTACAAATTATTATTATTATTATTATTATTATTAATAATGGTATAATGGACACTCCTGTTTTGTAGGATATGAAAGAGATGGAGCGGCGGAAGAGAGTAGAAATGATCATGAACAGCAGGTTGTTTCGGGAGGAATTGGAGAGAATAATAGAGATTCAATTGAAAGATGGTAGTGGGCCTAGTGGCCTCCTCCAGCAGATATCTGACATGATGGGCGTCCAGGGTGGTCGTCTGCATGCTGGCTCAGTTTTCAAAGGTATGTTGTACCATTTAAATGCCACTTCTTTGTTCATCACTTTAATTTGTACATTTTTATTCATTTCATTTGTTCGTCCAAGCCCAGTGTGGGTTTGAGCACTTAAATGCATTGTAACCAATTCAGCGTGCAGAAAATATATGACCAAAGTTAGAGTTACAGTATTGTTGTGCATGCTTGGGATTGTTAGCAATGTGTGCCACCATGTTAGTTTGTCACCATATTTCACATTTAAAGTCACATTAGTGGAGTGATGTTCTTATGAAATGGCTGCTACAGGCGGAGTTTTGTCGCCTTCATTTTACTTCAGCGTGTTGCATCCTTTATTAAACATACAGGGTTTCTGTGTTTTTTTTACTATAAATGATTTTTATGACTATTATTTACTCGTGGGTCATATTTATTTACATTATAGTTTGGTAATTTTTCTTAGTAGCCTTATTTCAAGAATTGGCAACTGTTAGAATTTGATGTCTCTTGAATAATAGAAATTATTGTGCTGGTATTATATAATTGTGATAAAATGAAGTATTTTGAAATGATACCAAAGTTTAAACAAAGCAAAAATGTTGAGTGCTTTATTGCAGGTGCCAATTGTGTAGTTCCTATTAATGACATCCGTGGTGTGGAGAGTATGGGCTATGCCAAAGGGGAGAAGATCCTCAGGTGCAAGTTGGCAGCTGTTTACAGGCTCATGGACCTCTACGGTTGGGCACAAGGTGTTAACAACCTCATTACAGTGAGTGTTTTTCTGCCTCTTAATTAGTGAATATGCAAGCATGCTGTAGTTGTGGAGCGTAGTTTTCTCAGAGGTCTCAATGAAGAATAATACCATTTCCACTGGATATGTTTCTTTTAAAAGGAGAATCCATGGATTCTTTCATATAATATATAATATATTCTTATCAATTTCATTTTGGGAGATTGTTTGGAAATGTTACGTAAATTATCTAAGCATTTAATCACTGTGCCCCACAACACCAAAATTATATTTTATCACTGGTTTAAATAAATTTAAAAAAAATATATTTACTTGACTCATTCACTTCAAGTGAGCACTTTTGAGGCCCTAGTTAAGTTTTCCTTTAAGCTATTTTTTTTTATCCTTAACCAAATTTTTAAGTAATTCTTGCCATGTAAGTAATGAACACAGTGTGTGTATCCAACTGCACTCAGAAGTTATTATCCAAGGCAAAGAAGTTATTGTCCAAGGCAAAAATAAATACATTTATTGTCTATTATTCAAATTGAGAGGGCTTTCAAAAGTGCTCTCTTTACCGTGAATGGTCTATACATAGTTTGCATACACATTACGAAGGCAAATTTTTTCAGACTTCCTGTATATTATATGCAATTTTTAATGCAATTTAGTTACAATTAAATTTTAAAAACAGGAAGTCTTGTTAATAAAATTATTTGCTGTAAAGTTGTTTCACAGCTAAATTTTATTGATCAGTGGAATTACATTATCTCTGAGATCCTCACATCACAGGTTTGTAGGAGGTACCAAGTACGCTACAAGACTGTACTAGGGACAATTGAGGCTTGCTTAAACAGCCACCATTCTTTTGACCTATCAGTTGTATCAAAGTATTTGCATGGAAATTAATAGTTAATATAACACACATGCACACCATCTGCTGCATTGCTTATTTATCTAAGAATGCTGTATTACACAGTCTTCAGAGCTGATTTGTGTAAATTACCAACATTTGTATCTGCAATATACACAAAATTTATATTTTCTTATGCTGCACATTGTGGAAGATGCCAATGTGCTGCATGGAATTTTTCTCTTGAAATATATTCACAATTAGAGTTTATGAATTTGTAATCCTGTTATTAAAATAAAGTAGCCTTTTACACTATCAAGTTTCACAATTTGCTTTATTTATTATTTTTGGAGCACAGATTTCCATATTTTTACACATTTCTGAATTTGCAACATTTTTTCTGGTCCACTTAAAATTGTAAATTTTTGTTTCACTGTAATTCTATATATATATATTTTTAAATTTATTAATGATATACTGTTGTAATATTACAGGATGTGCCATGTGTGGCACAAGTCGAAGATTAGCTCGCCTAACGTAGTTTTATCTGAACATGGACACTCAAGTTTATAAAGGCTCCAAAATTAATCAATCAGATGAGCCTGAGTTTTATTACAATATGCACTTCTATTACAGCAGCGGCACAAAAATAAACTTTACAAGCAGGAGCGAGAAAGGAATTACAGTATTAATTATTCTGCAGTCAAAAACACTTGCATCGCGATAATATTTAAAAAGGTAGGATAGAGAATAAACAATCTTCCGGTGCCCTGAATGAACCTCACACAGGCAAAAAAAAATTGAATAGGTTTTAGGTTAGTCCGAAATATGAAAAAGAGAGGAGGAGATTGCTGGCACTGCTGCTGCCTGTGTGTGTGTGTTACAATTGAGACTCGCACGAACTCTGTGTCCATCTGCTGTTGCTGGACTAAAACTGACAACTGGATGGCTTGTTAGTTTACTGGCATGTCACTGCTGGGCTGAACTGGATATGAGGGAGGCCGTGCCTACTGCTTTAATGCCCCAAATGGGGCGTCTCGTGATGCAGTCTCATCTAAAATAGCACACACCCTTTGCAACACGGGCGTGTATCGCGTCACGCCACCACAGCATGACCCTTGTCGTCGTACCTATATTGCACCATATTACAACAGCCAACTATGTGTTTTTAGCTTACAAATAAAAGAAAAGGGTGTTGCATCACCTTATGATGATTATTGCTACTGTTAAATAATTAGAAATGTAATTGTAAATTTTGAAAATCGAAAAATGTAAAATGAATATAAACTTTTACTACCTCAAAAGTTCTTAACACTGAATAAATTACATTAAGGGTGCCGCTTACCTGGCACTTGAATTGCATTGCAGTGTGTTTGAAATCTGTGTTTTTTTTATTCAAAACCAGTAAACGTATCACCATGGTACTGGTGTACGAAAAGAAGTCACTTGAGACAAGGTACATATAATACTCCCAATATGTCATGTAAAATATAAATACTATTCCCAAGCCCTCCAACATGGCTAAAAACTGCTTTTTCACACTGCTGTATTTCATATATACTGGTCGGAAACAAGCAAAATTATTATATGGACCTGCATTGAACTTTGCTACAGACTTTCCACCAATAAAATGATAGGATCACTGCTTAAAGTCCAGCACCACGAGGACACTATTGGTGAAAATAGGAATATGAATGTTTGCATGCAAGCTTAGAGCTGATGTATTTTCCACTGGACCAATCTTTTCTTGTTGCAGGCAAGGTTAAATCAAGACCAAGAACACTTTTTAATAAACCCCTTTGGGATGCTGTTCCACGAGATAACGGCCTCCAGTCTGGCAAAGATAGACATGCAGGGTGCTATTGTGGAGCAGGGTACCACCAACTTCGGTGTCAACGTGGCGGGTTTTCTGCTCCACTCCGCAATCCACGCTGCACGCCCAGATGTGAAATGCTTCATACATGTCCACACTCCATCTGTTCTCGCTGTGAGCTCATTTCATTTTATGTTGTATTAGTTTGGAAGCTTGTTAGTCACTTTGTTTTTGTCATGTTTTGCACAAATAAATTTGTTCTTTTTTTGCTCAAGGAAAGTACCTAGTAAAAAATTATAAATGCTTCAAGGACATGTTTTGCCATAAGGAAGCATTGCGATGGGCTTTCCCAAGGCTGCACTATGCATTCCCAGGAGCTGAATTTTTCTCATTGTACCTGTAATAGTAAGATCATGTTAAATGAAATGAAAGCCAATGAATTAAACTACCAAATGCCAATTCATAGTATTTTCCCTTTCCCTTAATGAAACTTTGCAGGAAGCCATAAAAATGCTGTTTAAAACCATTTTCACTCTCATTCTGTTTGAATATATTTAATAGGATAAAGTAAAAACTGGCAGCTGAAGGTAATAGTAATTTTTTATGAGTTGATTCATTTATTGATATTAATTGGGTTATATGAAAAATCTTTAGCTTTATTTAACCTCCTTGGGGAAAATCCTATTTCCAGTTCATTTATTTACTAAGATATGTATGCATATAAATGCAAACACTGATTTTATAGACAATATTTTACTAGGAAGTTCCCTCAAGGGCACTGCCAAGTGTGGGACCGGCCAAGCAAAAGGATAGGGTTTTAAATGTTAAATGATGTTAAACATTTCTGAGTCTTTACATCTTAATTTATCTGCAGTTAGAAATTTTATGAAAAACTTTTCTAGAAATGTGGTCCAGGTAAAAATGTACAGTGTTCTTTGTTTGAAAGTGATATTGTGGAATGTGGCAGTGACATGCCTAAAATAATAAAACCCTACCTTTCCACTTGGTTCGGTCCTTCACCAGACCGCCATTCTAAAGTGTTAAGATACAAAATGTTTGCATTTCTGTAATAGAAGTTATGATTACGCTAATGTGTTTCTGTATTGGTGTCATGCAGTTTTTGGTCAAAAACTGCTTTACGGAGCAGCCGCGCGTTGCTCTCGACAATCGGCTATCACGTTTTCAGCAAAATGGAAAAAGTTGTTTCACTAAAAAAATTCCCACCGGCACTCCCACCGGCACTCCCAATGCACTCACAGCGACAGAACTTCGCACACTAACTCAGGAGACATGTCTCTAACAGACACNCGTTTTTGGTCAAAAACTGCTTTACGGAGCAGCCGCGCGTTGCTCTCGACAATCGGCTATCACGTTTTCAGCAAAATGGAAAAAGTTGTTTCACTAAAAAAATTCCCACCGGCACTCCCAATGCACTCACAGCGACAGAACTTCGCACACTAACTCAGGAGACATGTCTCTAACAGACACCAGGTCGAACAATGGGTTCCCCCACTCTCCCTCCCCACCGCAGCCCAATTCCCATTACTTTTGGGTTCCCCCTCGTATACACAAATACTAATACAATTTTCAACATTACTTCTAAAAAGGCGTTACGATATGGAACTATTTCTCGTAAATCACTGCTAATATTTACTGTGGGCATTGCTGTGCATACATTATGGGCAGCAATTGTATTTTCAAAGATTTATTTCAAAAGCCCTCACTTATGTGAACAGCATATAATATGAAGGATTTTTAACAGGTGTCTTCCTTGAAGTGTGGCTTACTCCCGCTGTGCCAAGAGGCTATAGTGATAGGTGAAGTGAGTCATCACCCATATCTTGGAGGCCTATTTGAGCCAGAGGAGAGGGAGAAGATTACCCGCAACTTGGGTCCCATCAACAAGGTAAAGTACCACGTCATGCAGGGGAAAGTAGAAAATAAAAGGATGTCCAAGGAGCCTCCTACTGTGAAGGACAGGGGTGGTAGGGGTTTTGTTTTATTGCTGCAGGGAGGGAGGTGGTTTAGGAATGTGTGTCGTCGCACTGCAGCCTGAGCCTGACCACCTCTGCTAGCCTAGTTGTATATTGCAGATGTTTTCAAAAGGAGCTTGTTTTTGCATCATCACTGTTGTATAATAGTGCAATTTGGTAATTTGGCTGATTAGAGTTTAACTTATGTCCTCTGCAGATGACTGACGTGCTGAATTAAGTAGGAAGGTTTCAGTTGTAACTATACAATGGAATGAATTGTATTAATTTGGTGTGATATGTAGGTACATACAGGCTTTAAATGAGATTCAAAACCTTTAACCAACTTTGGTTGATAAATGTCTCCTCTAAATTTCATACCATGATAGGCTACATGGTTTAGTATTAATTCTATAAAAAAATTACAGTAGGAACCACAACTATTTCACAGGGCTATGCGACTACGCAAGATGTTAACATTATGTGCCTCGTTGCGGAAGCAAGCCGTACAGTGAACTGGGGGGCATTATTAGTTACCTGTTAATGTGATATGTCAGTTAATGAGTCGTGTAAGGACAGGCCATATCTTATCTGGGAACAAAAAATATAGCTTTGGACATGGTCTAATTTGTGATATACTTCATTTAGTATAAGTTGGCCTGATACTGACAGCCAGTGAGTGGCAAATTGACGTATTCCAAACAAACATCATGCCATTTAGAAAACATGGATCAGCTGATGCATGAACAAACAAAAATTAATATAACGTTGGCTATTCTGAGTGCACTGCCAGCGCACATCACACAAGCAGGAAATACACGAATAAGAATGAGTTCCTATATTAATTAATACATTTTATTTTATGTGGTTATAAAACAGCGGTTTTTAGTGTTAGAAACTAAATTTTGTGCTAAAGTAGAAATGTATAGGTGTTCAAAATTAAAGGTACATTAAAACAATCTATCCTAACAAAACGCAATTTCAAAATATTTTTTCACGTCTTATCCACCCCTCTCCAACCCGGCTTTCCTTACGGGTTTGATATTAATTCCAAAAGCATACAGAAATATTGCATAATATTGTTGAATTATTTTTTCTAATAATTTGAAGAAAGATATATCAAATTCGTGTCGTTCCGAGTTAGTAATAGAACAGTCAACTTTACAAATACTCTACCACTTGAGAAAAAAATGCAGTCAGACCACGCGCTGAAATGTTGTGCGTGCCATCTGTGGAATTCTTTTCGAAGCATTACAAGCGATTATAATACATTAACGAACGGATACCAATAATTTTATTTTTCACGAGTTCTGCATAATTTTTAAAGTAACATATATTTCGTGTACAGCGTTTACGAACGACCCTACACACCCTCCAAACTCCATTTCGATGTCTCTCTCGCCACCCAAGTTGTTCAACAATTGCGGCACGAAGCAGCACGTCCTGGACGCGCTGACTTGTTTCATCAAAACCTTCACTTGATGCACCAGCTGATGGCGAATTTATACATAAACTAAAAGTAAACATTGGCGCTGCGATTGTCAACTGTCAAGAATGCGGCCTTCATATATGAGATGGACTATATCTGGGGATCTGCATTGCTTAGTGTAAATAAATGTCTGAACATGTCTCTCTTCCCTATAATAGATTTCATTTAACTTAGGTATTGTTCAGTTTTGTAGTCACATTTTCTTGCCACATTTTAAATAAAATTTAAGCCTCAATTTGCAGACGTATTTTGTCCCATTCTGCTTTCTTCCGTATTCCCACTATCCCCTCTCCTATCCCCCTCTACACTCTCCTGCATCATGATCCTCCTCACGATTCTTCCCTCTCCACCATATTTCCCCTCTCCACTCTATTCGTCCCCCTCCCTCAAACCTTCCCCCTTCCCTTCAATCCTCCCCTTCACTCTGATAATTCTTTGCTGCCTCTCCCCGACCCAACCAGCTTTTCTGCCTGCCCCTTGTCCTAGATGATACTCTCTTGGCGTAGCCAATCATGAATTGTTCAAAACTGGCTGTGAAATAGTGACAGGCACAGATGCACTTAGCAAAATTGTTTCTAAATAAACCAGTCATTTGCAAATTCTTTGTTAAGAAGTATAATTAGAGAGTTAACACAGAGAGTCAGGCGTGTTTGGCGCAAGGCTCAGTATAATCGATGGACATGTAAATACATAGGTTCCGAACTGCCATCTAAAGTTGTAACATTGTTGCCTTGTTTAAAAATATTTTTATTGTTATTTTATACTAAGGCCAAACTTCATGAACTTTGCTTTTCTGTTGCAGTATATATTTATTGCCAAGTAGACCTATCAAAAATATACAAGAAGTCTTCAATGGTGGAATGTAATTAGAGTTCTGAAGTATGATCTTCAAATTACAATGCAGGAAAGGGAAGTGTGATAACTTGAAACATATTTTAATCAGAGTTTTAAAAAGTATTGAACTAATAGTATTTATTTCATTCTCTAAAAGCCCACAGCTCATAAAAATTTAAAATGTATTAATTATCTGAAAAGTTAAGTTACTAATTTAGTTTTGTATACCACAGCCATCTGCCTAGTGTGATTTCGGGACAGTTGTCAGCTCTCCCAGTATATTACACATGCGTGAGCGCAGAAGATGCGTTATTTACAAAATTATGTACAAAATTCTCGGTGCTCCAATCATAGTTGCTGTATAAAAGTTTTATTATGGAATTTGTGTATTGTGTGTACCGGGTTTTAATGCCATATTTTTTGGTTGGTGTGTACAGGAGTTAATTTTCCATAATGTATTTTAGTCAAGTAAAATACATTTGTTTTCGATGGCAGCCATACTTTGTCTTGGTGGTAATAAAGCTGTAATTTCTCTCTGCGGTGATAGTAATTTCATGCTGTAGAATTGTAAACCAGTTTCCTGTGGTAAAAAATTGTGACACTTTTATGCGAGCCGTTCAACTATGTGTGGGTAGTGTGTGGTGTAAAAGAAAAGTACGTTGTCTGTGATTTTTCGTCCAAATACTTGTGTTCAGGATGGCAGGAAATAATTAATGTTTATATTTACTGTAGAGATAGTGTTTCGCTATTATTTTGTTTACAGTCGTATTATTATTTTTAATATTTGTCAAATACTGTTACTTGAAGCACACATGACATTCGTAATTAAGGTATTTTTTTCTGGTTACAATAGTTTGTATTTACGATCCCAAGTGCGTGTGTTTGCATGCTATTTAAAATAGCAAGATTAAGAGTTACCAGTTGGTTTCACTGTAGCCAGAGTGAGTCCGACTGGCTGTCGCCAGCTGATGGTGATTAATACGTCTAAAACGTCGCTTTTGTTGGCGTTGGAATGACAATGGAGAAGAAAAAGCATTAAATACTTTGGTAAAAAAAATGGGAAATATAGTATGCCACACTGCCACATGAGAAAAAAACTTGTTACAGTTATTTCTTGATAAATTTTATTAATTCGGCAGATTTAAGTGCATTAAATTTAGAATTTAATTTATATTGCCCCTAAAACTGAAGTAGGTTTGAATTTGTAAAATAGTTGTTATTGAGAATCCGAGAATCTATTGTTTATATATCTGTTGTATTGTTTTTTATTTTTGTGAAGTTTGAAATGTTATACTTCCACGGTATGGTCTAAAAGTGCACTCTCCTCGCTGGTAGTAATAAATTTACTCCAAAATATACAGCAGATAGGTTTGAGATGACCATCACCATCCAAGTGTGACTCGATAGTGGAAATCACATTGAATTTTGTGTCCTGTCTGTGTCTGATGTGTCGCGCTGGATTGTTGCTGTATCGCGGAACTAGTTTTACGTACAAAAGAAATGTTTACAGATAAGCTACATGAATTTTATTCTACTAGATAGTTTCTCATATAATTATTTGTGCATGGGAATTCCAAGTAAAAATAGGGAAATGTACAGGATCAATTTGTTTCGCTGGATGCGCAGAATAAAATTTGATGTCGTAAGATATTTTTATAGTTTGATCAATTTCACCACCATACTCCACCAGAATGTGCGATATTTTATTCCAATATTTTACTTTACAAAAATTGGGAGCTGTCATATTTTCTTAAACAAAAAATTTTCAATTTAGTGTTTTTGCTAAAGTAGTAGCAAGCGAGTCATTTTTTGACTAGATATGTTAAGTTACAGTACTAGACATGTAATAAAAGCTTAAAAACATTAAGAGATGATATATTTATATGAAAAAATCTGTAAATGCATGAAGAAAGTGTGACTATCCTACACTTGCATGCAGTTATTATGCTGCTACACTTTTGTGAAATGTTTGTAGGCTGCAAACTTATTTTTCTGGTGTTTTTTCACATTTGTCACAGGGTATAGTCCATACTGTATAAGAAGTCCACTTTGACAGGTCTGCGAAAGTAGCGCCACTGTTTACATCTGACTAAATCTGACTAAGTATCCTTCCGCCATCAGCTGGTCCGTCAAGTCTGAGCTGTATTTTTTATCAACATGCTGTCAGCTAATCCACTTGCCATTGTACTGTACGGTAAACAAATTTTAAGATATTTTAAGACTGACATCTGTCTAAAAAAATAAGTAGGTTATAAAAGTAAAAATATAAATTGTTGCTAATAATTAAATATTTGCTAACGCTTTTGTAATTTGTCAGAGATAGTGAATTTGGGTTAACATTTGCGAGACGGTCTGTTGTATCTATTATCATACTTTGGACGTTATAGCTAATATATTCGATTTGGAAATATGTGACGTGGAATAACGTTAGAATTGCTTAAAAACTATTCACGCGTGTCTCACTTTCTACTTTCTACGGAAACAAGGATATGGGTTTCGAGAGAACAATATGGCGTATAATTTACATACACGGAACGATTACCGGCCGAATAAAAATTACTTTTACTCCAAATCGTTGTACATGAAATAAATGTTGCTTTAAAAATTATGCAGAGCTCATGGAAAAATGTAACTATTGGCATCTGTTTGTAAATTCGTTATATGTCGCTCAGGAAAGAGGTTCATTTCTGGCTGGTAATATCTCGCATAATATCAGACAGATGGCGCGCACAGCACGTCAGGGCGAACCTTTTTTTTTTTTTTTTTTTTTATCAAAAGATAGAATCTTTTTTAAAGTTGATAGTTCTTATATTACAGGCTGGAAATATATTTCAAATTCGTGTTGTTTTATTAAATTATTAGAAAAAATAATTCAGCAATATTATGCAATATTTCTGTATGCTTTTGGAATTAATATCAAGGATGTGTTGAAAGCGAGGTTGGAGAGGGATGATACGACGTGAAAAAGCTTTCTGCAGTTAGCACAACTTCAGAAAACTTTTCCACGTCGTATCGTTCTATTGTACATTTCATTTTGAACACCTATACATAACTACATTATCACGAAGTTTAGTTTTTAACACTAACAACCATTGTTTTGTGACCTTGTAAAATAAAATGTATTAATAAATCTAAGAACTCTTTCTTATCCGCGTATTTTCTGCTTTTCTGATGTGCATCGGCAGTGCACTCAGAATAGCCAACGTAATTTTAACTTTTGTTCGTTCGTGCATCAGCTGATACAGGATTTTGTAAATGGCACTTTGTTTGTTTCGTAAATGTTAAGTTGCCACTCACCGACTGTCAGAAAGTGGCCTTCTTATACCGTATGGACCATACTAATGTTCAACTTTGCCACAGTGCTGATTGTTTGAGAATTCTGATTCAGCTAGGTAACATGTTTTGTTGTTTAAAGAACACCAGCACATTTGATGTTTTTTCCTGTATCAAACACACACACACACACATTTGCCTTGCNTTTGTTGTTTAAAGAACACCAGCACATTTGATGTTTTTTCCTGTATCAAACACACACACACACACATTTGCCTTGCTATTACAAAAAAAATTAAACATTGTTTCGAGTGGCAAACAGAAGTTTGCAACTGTAATGATACTCGCACATTATGTTTTTGTAGATTTGATTACACAAACATTTTTGATAATGTCACACATGTACCTTTGTCGTCATCCATGTAAATCTCTCTCTCTATGTGCATGTGTGTGCGTGCATTCATGCGTGCATAGGGTGTTTGGGTTGGTAATTTTTATATATACACACACACAGGGATGGTGGCAGAGGGGGGAGATTGGTTTTTGTTTTTAATCAACTCTGCAAGTTTTGTTTTTGTTGCAGGTGATGTTCCTTGCTAATCATGGGGCAGTGTGCTGTGGTGAAACTGTGGAAGAGGCATTTTACAATGTCTACAACACTGTGCTTGCCTGTGAAACTCAGGTTAGCTGTTAGTTCTCATAAACTTCATAACTGTACTATCATATTATGTTATTTATTTCAAAGTATTGTACAGTGAAACCGTAATGCATTATTCCAGTTTTTGTAGTTTTTACTTATCCATTGTGTAATGTGGTCTGAGAGGTTTCCCTGCAGCATTAGGTTTCAAACAGTCATGGTTCCTTTTTTAATAAGCAATTTTCTTGCATCCACATTTTGAATGGGCTTTCGTCAAGGACCAATGGATGGTTCAGTGTGTTGCCCAATACCTCCCACTACTAAGGCCCCTATTAAATCCCTGGCACAGTTGGGTGGAAAATTCTCAGATGGTTACTCATTCGTGGAGTGTAGTGGACACTGCAGGGGTGTGGGGGGTTTTCTCGGCCCTCTCACATTTCTTCCCGTCCTAATTCTGCTGCCTTTTCACTCCACCTCTTGTCATCCATTTTCAGGTTGTCCGGGCAACAGGTCTGTCTCTTTCAGCCTCTTTTCATTCATGTGATCTTGCCTTAGATGGGATTCACATATAGATTTTCACCTACACCACCAGTAATATCTGTTGGTTATCTGCACTTGGAACAAGGATTTGGCTTGCATTGCCTGTAAAAACTGTAACTTGAGCCACTCGTTCTTAGATACTGTCATTTTGTTGGATGCTCTAGATTAGTGAAAAGTGACTAAACAGTCACCATTTCAGGCAGCATTATACAGACAAGGAACAGTTCAGGTGCCTCCCTGCTGAGCAACATCTTCAACTTTACAGAAGGGAATTTTTTGAAGGGAGAATGGAAGTGTGTTCAAACAGTATTCGGAAAAGGGAGGAGAATGTGGCATTGAAAAGAATTACGGAACATAGTAAAACAGAAGCCAAAGTTTTTGTGTATTATAAATCTTGTCGCCTTGCCTTACTATGTAAAATTGATCTTTTATTGTTAACTGTCTTCAACTTTTTATTTCAAGAATAAGATCCACGGTTAAGGCCGAATGCATTGTTTGCATGTATCTTTTTGTTTTATTCAAATTATACTATTCCACCACATGTAGGTACACCCAGCACTCAAAGTTGGTTAAACCATTCCTGCAGCGCTGTTTAGAGAGCAGCACGTTCTGCTGCATGTAACTAATTGCAACCTCCCAAAATGTTTTTCTGAAGAACCGTAGCTGTTATTTTTTTTTTGTCCTTGAACAGCATTGATGATTTAAGATTGTATCCCCTGCCTATCTCACTCTTACTCGCATCACTTGCTTCGTACTTACAAATAATCTGAAGCTTTGTTTGGAGATCGGTCGCTTTCTTATTTATTTCACTTGCTTTGCTAACAGTGAGTGGACATGTGTGCTAACAACTGAAACCAAAGACAAAGTTTACACTGTTTTACTGACTTGTGATGCTCCAGGACGTCCCCTTTCAGCACACGGATTTGCAATGCTGGTGGGCTGACTCTTTGTGCACAAAAAGATTGTGCTCTACTGTGATGTGTCTGCTCGCAAAATTGTTACACTTTCACTACTCGGATGTTCATTTCCGAGGTACACGTTGAGTGCGCAGTCACCAGTTGTGTACATAACTCGTTCGCGAAATGTAAGTGTATGTGCACTTTGTTTTCCTGTGACATTATGCGTGTTCAGGAAGAGGGTTTAGTTTTAAACAAAATTAATTAAGCTTGTGTTAATAGGGAAATTCACGATACATTGAAATATTGTCATTATAGCTGTATACTATTACCATTATATCCCGTATTTGTCTTATCCGGGTTCGACTATACATGTTGAAATATAGGACGCTAATACACAGCATTGAAAGACTTGCATAATTGTAATCTCGTGGTGTAAATTATTTGCAGTTTGACTTTTTGCTCAAGTGCTGTCTGATACATATTCAAGCCTCAGCCTCCGGTTCTCACGTAGTGTACCATAGTGCCGAACGCCGCCATTCATTTTGCCTCTATACCGTTCCTATTCACAAGCGAGTCAACACCTTGCCATCTGAGAGGTCGGCAATCCAGACGACGACGCCGCGTTCCAGTCTTTGAGGATGGACCCACCCCCTTGCCTGCTTTGCCCTGGCCGTTGGGCATCGGACATGCACGCTTGCCGTGCATTAGGGGAGGTTTGCCCCTCCATGTGGCATGCTCCAGCCACCTCTTGCTTGTCATGTCTCTCGAGGGTATTTATTCCTTTGCATGCGCTCCAGACAAGGCAGTTGGCGAGCAGTTCCCAGTGTGTTTCACTTCTCACCATGCATTAATAGTGGAAACTCAATCCATCGAGCACAGAGTAATCAAAATCCAGTGTCCACAGAAAATAAAATTGCCTGTGGTCCCGACAAAATTCCTATGTAAATAATGCTAAAAAAAGTCAGTTTTTGCTGAACTCAAAATTTAACTTTTACAGCTTTAATTGAACAAAAATTTCTGTACCATCGCCGAAAATTACATACTCCTATCATTAAACAACAAAGTATAAGTATCAATTTTCGTCGCCATGGCATACGAAGTTGGTATACAGTACATTATGTACTCGTGTACAAGGAATGCGTTTCAACACACCTTGTTTTCGCTTATGCCTCACTGCTCTTCATTTAGTCCTATTTATGTAATTTACCACTTCCAAAATAACCTGTTGTTGATTTTGTCACAGTGTCGCATTTACTCGCACTTTGTAACAAAAAATAATAACAATAGACGTCCCAGACTGTACATCATGTATTCAAAAACCACAGAATACAGAAGAAAAAAAACTGAAAAAATGTGGAAATACAGTACATATGTGTGAAATATGTAATGCAATAGTTTTATTAGACGTTCAGCAAGCAATTGAAATGTTTACGGTGGCTCTGTTGGTAATGACCAACAGAGCCACCACAAGAAACAGCAGTGCCACATTTTCTAGTTTTCAATTCGCGATGCGACGTTGCCAACAACACTCACAAAAGGTTTTCACTTAAATATTTTTTTCATGAAAATTGCGATTATGAATGCATACATATATTTATTAATGTAACATTAATAAATATGTATGGAAAGTAAGCAAAAAAGGAAACCCTATTCACTCCACTTTATCAATCGCAATATTCAAGAAATTTGTATTTCTTAGCGAGTAACTGCTACTGTTAGTTGCTCAATGGATAATACTTCCGCTACTTCAACAGTTATTTCTGTGCACGTGGTTTCAAAAGATGTGTTTAAATATGGTTTTTGTTAAGTTTGAGAGTGAATACTGAGCAGTGTTCAACATAAAGTTTAATAAGGTTGGGTTTTGTTTGGTTGACTAATGTGTCTAGTCTAAATATACAGAATGTCTGCATCTACAGAATTTATATATCAGCCCCCTGAAATTCANTGGTTGACTAATGTGTCTAGTCTAAATATACAGAATGTCTGCATCTACAGAATTTATATATCAGCCCCCTGAATGGATAGTGTTTCCGCTAATCCTGTAAACCTGTGCCCAGAACATTGCAGCTTGTTTTTTATGCAGTAGCAAAAAGTTAAGGCTTGGCCTTGCACGTCATGTTAAATATCTGGTTTATAGTGCATTTCAGTCAAGAACACTTATTTTGAAACTACTGCACTATTAATATATACCTTTATGGCTATATATATTATGCTGTAATAAGAAGATAAATTCTGAATTTTTGTCAAGTAATTATAGCATAAATACTTTAAAATCATTTTAAAATTATTAATAGATACTTACAGTTTTACAGTGGTCAGATAATGAAAGGATAAAATTTGGCAGCTACATTTGAAGAAATTCGTAAAATGCAAGTATGCTATAATAGGAAGTATTTAGTTATTACACTGAAAAGAAAGTAATGGTACATAAATGGAAAATTCAACATGGCAGATGAAACTGTGCCTAAAGTATATGTTGGACCATTTTTTGCACGTTTATCTTGGCTTTGTCTGACCATTGTGTCTGAAACAAAAAAATTGGTGTATTTTAGATCAAGTTGATGCCAATTGGAGTAGAAAATCTGGTTTTGGTGTCTGATGAGACTCGCAAGCAAGTGTATGAGGCTGCACACCGTCCACCTGTCATCGCACCTAAACAGCTAGATGCCACAGACCTGCCGCCATCCGGAATAAAGAAGGAGAAGCAATTCCGCATCGGGAGTGTGGAGTTTGAAGCACTCATGAGGATGCTCGATAATGCGGTGAGATTTGATCAGCGTTTTCTTGCATCTTTATCTTGTGTAGTGCAAATGGCCATGCTGTAAGGATATGATCTCACCTTTGTAGTTTTGATTGACTGCTGCAATGGAAGATTTGTATTAACTTCATAAGTTTTTTTTAATTTTTTTAAACAAATTAAGGTTGAAGTTAATTCATCTTGGTGAATGTTCAAGACTCTTNTTCATAAGTTTTTTTTAATTTTTTTAAACAAATTAAGGTTGAAGTTAATTCATCTTGGTGAATGTTCAAGACTCTGTTGAAATGGTAACTTGTGTTTTGTTTTGAAAATAAATTTTAAATTAATTTTTGTAATGCTAATTTTCATACATCCCCGTTTTAAGTTTAGCAAAAATAATTCAATAATAGAGTACGGTTACACCACAATTTATTGNTAATTTTCATACATCCCCGTTTTAAGTTTAGCAAAAATAATTCAATAATAGAGTACGGTTACACCACAATTTATTGAAGCTCTGTGTAGGTTGTTTTTTGTATATATTGCTTAAGAGTGGATTTTCTCTTTTTCCACCCCATCCTCTGATTCTTTCCACTTTTTCACTATGTCTTAGGATCATCCATGTAGGTTTCCACCAGTGAAAAGTTTTCTTGGGATTCTGGCAATTTATTTTGAAATGAAAACTTTTAACAAGAATACAATAGTTTGACATCTGCATTCATTACACACACACACANGGCAATTTATTTTGAAATGAAAACTTTTAACAAGAATACAATAGTTTGACATCTGCATTCATTACACACACACACAAAATGCTAGCTGTAAGGGATGTTTTTAAGTAATTCCATGTATTAGCTACCACGTTTCGCTAGGNACACACACACACAAAATGCTAGCTGTAAGGGATGTTTTTAAGTAATTCCATGTATTAGCTACCACGTTTCGCTAGGTGAAACATGAACAGTGAACATGCAGGAATGTGGCAGATTGTTGTGAACCACAAAATAATGCAAAATATGGATAAATGTGTGTTTATTTGTGAAATTCTGTAGTAATTCCGGTATTCAGGAAAAAAGCAACGAAATTGCCCATAAAAATGTTTGATGCATGAAATTCATAGGATTTTAACTGTAAACAATTGAAATATTGTTGTTTCAAAACATGACAGATAGCAATAATTTGAAACTGTAAAATGATTATTTTTAGTTTGGGTAATTTAGTTAATTTGATGTTAGAACCATATCTTCTGAAAAAGTTTTTAAGCATTCATATAAATATAACACAGGTATTAAGGGAAAACAGAAAACAAAGTTTTTTAACAATAGAAAAAAAATTATAACCCTTTATTACTGTAAATGCAGTCAGAACTGAAAACTATGATCTTTCAAGATTCCCAAGAAAGTTCTTGGTATTTTAAATGTTTAGTTTGATTTTGCACAGAATCAAACCCACTCCCACCTCCTGTAAGCAAAAATTGCATTAAAATTTTACTTGGGGCGTTTTTGCATAGCTTTAGCATTAATATTACGTGTTAAATTTGTTAAATACAGTTGCATGGTTCCTGTGAATTTACTCTTAAAATCTATGAGCTTGCAAGATCAAATTTTTCTTATTTCGATAAACTTCAACCCCCCAAAAAGTAAAAAATTGCATCAATGTTAAATTGTTTGTAGAGTGAAAATAACATGTTTTAATGAAATATCAATCAATTTTCATATTTTGAAGCGAGAAATCATATTCTACACAAACATATAGGGCCTCCCCTTGTAAAAACCTCAACACAGCATACCGAGCAACTTGTAGCAAGCGTGAGCCACATTTTCACTGGCCCCTTGCAGGAAAACTTTTTATCACAGATCCAATAGCCGGTCCTTCGCAGGCTTCGTACACTCTCAATATAAGGGTGGTGAAAGGTAGATGTGCTAATGCAGTTGCAATTAGCATGGCTCCCTTCACTGTTCTGATTAAGCGGTATCCTGACTTTGCCAAGGAGAAAGATGAGGGGAGGCAGCTGACTTGCTCCCTCGTCGAGAACGAGAGCTGCGCATGCACCTTGCCCGATAGAGACTGTTAGCTGTGTTGTGCCTTGCCATGCCTAGCTTTCCACTCCACTTCTGCAGCAAATATATCTGCAGTCCGCTTTTCTCTACTCGTTGTTCTCCTTACACAAACTGCAACTAAAGCAGACTGCGAACACAGTCTCTTGCACTGTAAATGTGTCTGTTTCTGGTCTGATTCATCTGTTGCACTCTCCTGTATAAAGATGTCCCCTCATGTTTGGAAGATATTTGTCGCAAACCGAGCGACTCTGATTCAAGAATGCACCTCCGTGGACTGGTGGCATCATGTGTCAAGTGAAGATAATACTGCTGACTGCGTCTCGAGGCTTTACACCTGGACAGCTAGCATACCATCCACTTTGGTGGTCTGGACAGTCGTGGTTGCATCAACCAAAGAGTGAATGGCCGCTGAGCAATCATTCACATACCCACTGTTAATGATGAACGAAAAACCCTTGTTCTGTCAGCATTCGTAGAAAAGTCATGCCTTTTGGAATTATTTGAACATTCCTGAAAGTTAAAATGGGTTAATCAAATTGTTGCCATTTGTGTTAGTTACAAAAAATCTTCATCCGAGGCTAAACTCAGTTTACGGCCCTGTCTTGTATGATGAAATGCAGAATGCATTAATGCTCCTTATAAAGGCTACACAAAACCTGGCATTTGCAGATGAAATGCAAAGATTGGCTGACCAGCATCTCTGCTCATCTGCCATAAGAAAATTATCTCCCTTTGTTGATGCAGAAGGAATCCTGTGTGTAGATGGCAGACTTCATCATTCAGACTTAGCGTATGATGAGAAACATAAGATTCTCTTCCCAAAGTACAGTCGTCTTTCAGAATGTCTAATTGATCAGCCCCATGAAGATTTCCTTCGTCCTGGGCCCAGTGCAATTGTCATTACTGCAACGTGAATTTTGGTTACTGGGTGTACGAAATGTTATTCGAGGTCGTCTTCACAAGTGTGTTGGTTGCTTTCATGCTCACGCGACAAGTCAATCCTGCAATGGTAAGCCTTCCAGCCAGTTGTGTGTCAAGCTAAGCCCTTCCTCGCCTCTGTTGATAGTGCTGGGCCAATCCCAATTACTATGGTGCGAACAAGAAAACCTCGCCTACTGCAGGCNTTTTTTTTTTTTTTTTTTTTTTGCTTTGCCACAAAACAGTGCATTTACAGCTTGCTTCTGATTTGTCGTCTGAAATATTTCTTGCTGCATTCAGACATTTAATTGCACGTTGTGGGCAGTGTACGGTGGTACAAATTTTGTTGGGACTAATCGTAACTTGTCAAAGCTGTAAGATTTCTTGGCTAACAAGCATATTATTGACAAGCTAGCAGAAGACAAGATAACTTGGTATTTTAATCCACCATCAGCCCTGCACTTTGGAGAACACGGTGCTGACTCAGATTGAAGCGGCTCTACACTGTAGACCACTGTAGACAATTTTGTGCCATTTACAATGATACAAATGACTTATTTGCCCTGACGCCATCATTTTCTGTCTTTTGGTCCTCCTCAAGTGTTGCCAGAACAGGACTTTACCAAGGAATCTACAAACAGATTGAACAGGAGGTCACTAATTCAACAAATTCATCAGTCTTTCTTGGAAATTATGGCATACTGAATACCTGCAACAGCTTCAACCCAGGGATAAATGGCTCAAGAACAATGACACATTGAAAATTGGTGAATTCGTCCTCATCAGGGATAAAAACCTTCCACCCCTCCGTTGGCAACTGAGGCGCATCACCAAGGTACTGCCTGGATCAGACGGCATTGTGCGGGTTGCCCAGGTCCTCACTCAACAGGGAGTCCCGACTCGTCCTGCAGTCAACTTGTGTCCACTACCAGTTAATTAGTTTGAAGTGTGCTCACTTCAAGGTCTGTAATATGTTTAGACTTGTGGATTTCGTGTGGTGTGCATTCTAGACAATCTTTTAAATTAGTTTTTCCCGCCCACTTAATGGATGCCATCTTGTCAGCCATATCGACTAAACAGAAAACAGACAAATGAACAAAAAAGTGTTAGTTGTGCGCAGTATGGCAGCGTAATGAACTATATAGTATAGACAGTAATTCTCGTCCCGTGCTCAGACAAATGCTACAATTGTTTCTAGGCAACCAGTTCACCTCTTGCCAGAAGTAAAAGGGGAGAAAGAAGACACTGTAGTGATAGCTAAGCAAGAGCTTCATTGCCTAGGCTACAGCTTTCCCATTTTCCAGGAGTGATAGGAGAAAAATGACACTGCTGGTTGCTAGGCAACAATTTCCCCTCTCCAGTTGGAAAGGGGAGAAAGAGGACACTGGACCAGTTGCTAGGCAACTGGTTTCCCTCCTGTGTATGGGAGGAAGCAATATCACACAAAGCAACATCAGAGTTTATCTGAAGACAGCTGAAGGTGAGAACAAAGTGCTTCCTCCCCTTCAGCAAGGCTTCCTCAAGGGGAGGAAGCAAGGTCGTGGTGTGACTAACAACAGTCAAAGAGAGAAGAGAAGTGCTCAATGAATACTAAGTTTGTTGATACGCGGTACACTCCATGTACTGGATGTCTACATAAACTATTTAAGGAAATTGTTCACAGTTTACAAGGAATGGAGGTGACATGTGCCGTCTAGGAACATTAGTTACATTGAAAACAGGTACTTAAAATATTCGAGGAAATGTTTAGTATAAAATGTGTAACCATTATGTGATGTAATTTGGTATCTGCAAATTTTTCTTTGTATAGTGTCTTATTGCTTTGTTTGCATCCCCCCAGGGTTTCCGTACTGGTTACATCTATAGGCAACCTCTGGTGAAGGGTGAGCCTCCCAGACCTCGAAATGACGTTGAGGTGCCACCTGCGGTGTCATCTTTGGGTTACCTTCTTGAGGAAGAGGAAATGTACCGGACAGGGTGAGTAAAAATTTTAATGTGAAAAATTTTCTTATTGAACTTTATGGAACATTTGTTTATTGTGTGGTACATTTGTTCGCACTGTGTAATAAAAAACCAAGAAAGTTGATATTTAAAAAAAAAAGATACATAACGTGAACATTTTCCAATAAATATAGTGTTATTAAAAATGGTTTAAATGAAATAGTGTTGGAATTAAAAAAAAAAGTGATTTTATTTTTAAAATTAATCATGTGAATTTAACAGTGTAATTTTTTTAAAAGCAATAGTTTTTTTCTTTTAAAAGCAAGAAAGACCATTTGATTAACAGTAGGTGTTTGTTACTTTTCTATTAAAAGCAAGTGTGCGTTTTCTTTACTATTAAATGCAAGTGTCAGTTTTCTTTACTGTTAAATGCAAATGTGAGTTTTCTTTTTAAAAAGGTGGTGTGGTTTTTAGAATTGAAAAAAAGTTGGTGTGGTTTTTACAATTGTGAAAAGTTGTGGTATTGCTGTAAAAGAAATGTAGTTATTTATTTTAATTTTATAGGTGTTAATTTTTTGAATGTAATAGATAATAATTAATTTTAATGAAATGTAAATATTTTTTCAAATTTAATGAAGTTAAGTTATTAAAATTTAATGGGTCTTTGTTTTAATTTAATAGGTAATTTTTTTATTTTCTTTTGTGTGGTTTTTAAAATTTTCTTTAAAAACTATATTGTAATTATTAAACTAATAGGTGCTTAGGTGTTTATTTTTTAAAAGTGATAGTGTTTTTAGTTTTAGAAATGATTGATTGTTAATTTTATTAAACAGTTATAGGCTTATAAAACAATTATGACCCTTGAGGAGGGGGGGTTATCTTCTTCAAAA
>NQII01000160.1:653680-666180 GCA_002778355.1 Clitarchus hookeri
AATACGGTGTGGGTGGGGGGAGGGCATTTTGAAAAACAAATACAATGTGGGGGGTCATTTTGAAAAACGTATAAGACGTGGTCATTTTTAGGGATGTCGCACTATTCCACGATTCCTCGATACCTTTTATTCTTGAATAATCGTATAATCTAGTATCGGAAGTCCAAGAATCGAAGCAATCAAAACTAATTACTACAAATACATAACCTATCACCTCCAAAAAATCCTTTAAAATCACTTTATTTATGCCAGTAAATGAATCATCCTTCGAAAATTATTTTTCGTGTGAAAATGAGATGTGGAAATAATCTGAAAATAAAACTGTACTGGCAGTGTTCAAATTTACCATTTACTACAATAGTAGTTTCAGTTTTAGTAGTAGTAGTAGTAGTTTTTTTTTTTTTTTTTTTTAAATTATAGAAAGTTTTGTTACATTCTAAAAACTGGGGGTGTGCGTGGTCCCAAACCTCCAGAAAAATTTCGGGAATTCATAACAATTTTCTTGTTGGGTGGGAAATAATTTTTTCCGGATATTTTCGTCAAAAATTTATGTTCACCGCTGTATGTGGTGTTCCAACTAAAATACAAGTCGTTTCGTGCAAAAAGCTTTGTATCAACTCTTTACGTATGCGATTATGATTTGATGAATCAAATATTGTCGAGAAAGTTTAGGTTCTTCCGTTATTCACAGATTTTAACAATAATTTTATAAGCTAAAGTATTTGCAAGTCATATCTTATGTAACGTTAACACTACGTATTTATTGTGAAAATGAACTAAAACTGGAAGTTATGATAAATCGTGCACACTGAATTTGTCTTATATGCGAGTGACATCTATAAGTTGCAAGTATTGATTGCTGGCTGATAGGAGACGTGAGTTTCGATATACATAACCTCAACATTCGCGTAAAAATAAGCTAGTACACGATGAATGTTTGATTCAACTCCAATTGTTTAACTATATTACTGAGATTTAACATGGTGTTTTTAATTTGGGTTTGGTTAAAAGGATTTGTAATACGCCTGCAAATTTTCTTTGTTCTTTGTTTTTTGTTCGGAATGTGTGTTGTGCTCACTCGTCACCGGGATGTTGACAAACTCCAAACGTAGTAAATTTGCTATGTAAAAGAATATAATTAATTTTCTTAGCTACTTTTCATTTTATTATTGATAGAGGAATTAGCTTTGTTAGCACACAGATTTGTTATGTTGCATTCATAACCTGCTTGATGATACTTGGCTGTGATTGCAGTTGCACTACGCGATTCAAAGGGTGTATGTTCTCAGACGTTAAATCTTCCACTGAAAGTTAATTTGAGTAAATTTGTGTCTATGTACACACATTTTACTACCAGAAATGCTATTCTTGCAAACTTTTTAATAATTTCATGTGTTGGTGAACATTTATCATGTCAAGTGAGGTTTGGAAATATTTTCAAATAAACTATGTTTGGGGGGCATTGTTGTAAATGAAATGCACATGGGTGGCATTGTTGTAAAAAACTTCTTCATACTCGGGTCAGAAGGTGTTAGTGAATCTACCGATCTTTTGTTGCAACGTTACTTCTTGTCCACGGTAACGTTTTATCATATAGTGTGTTTTTGGAACGTTGTAACGCAACAAAACTTCTCTCAAACTCATTTCTTTGGACAAAACCTTGTCTATTGCAGTTTGTAAACTTTGTTTGTCCCATTTTCCTTTCTTTCTTGTCTCCTCCACTTTGATTTCTCTCCGTTCTTCTATCCTCTAAAACAATGTACAACAATTATTATAAAAAATATATATATTGCGAGAAAAAACTTTTTTACTGTCCGGCATTGAGGGACAACTTTATGTCCGGTACCAGGTGACAAAGAATCCCCAAAATTACGTGTTTTTACCAAAACTTGTTTGGAAATCAAAATAGAAATAAAATTACACTTAAGTAATGCTTAAATTAGAAAACATGGTTTAAAAATTTCATTAAAAAAATATTTGAACATTTGTTTATACAATATTTACATATAATTTATTGCAGTGAAAAAACTGAAATTGTAACTTTATTACCATATAAAATTGCTGTTGAAGGAAGAGAGAATGAAAAGAACGTTAAGGACAAAAGGACAGGAATGGGAAATAAGTTTAGAACAGCTCTACAAAATAGAGATATATACAAGATTATTGGATTTGACCGAACATAATGATAGGTTAGTGTTTATCAAAAGTTTTATTGATTTAATAAAAAAAGGCTTGAGAATAATTAACCTCAAATACTTCAAAACACTTCAAAATTTTACTATACAATTTTTGTTACTAACAAATTTTTCACGCCTCAATGTAAGTAAAATTAATTAATATATATCACATTGAAATACTAATATAAATGAAATATTTTTTCAAATTGCTTATCACATGAACTGATTTTCTGTGGGGATTTAAATGTAACCACGTGCTATGTTGTGTACCTTGCGTTTGTATGTAGCTAGACGATACGCACATGCACGTTGGGTCGTACCCGTGCAACGTTCACTGTGCGCGCGCAACTTCCGTTGCACACTAAACTTTTACCCTCAACGCGCCAAAAGAAGTATAACTTCAAAAGCATTAGTTGTAAACATAATTTCTTATGACTTATATTTCTGAAAAATTTTTTCTGTTTTTCTTTCCCTAATATTTGTAATTTTATTTTTTTTGGCTTCCACATTGATAAAGTTCCTTGTGTAGCGGCTGAAAGGGGAGTGCTAGACACATCATGAGTTGCGTGTGCAGCTCATTGAGCATGAGCTGGTCAAAGTTTTGGATGGAGTTTTGCACAAGTTTATTTTGTTTTAGATCGTGGCTTACCAATTATCGAAAGCAAGAACCCTAATATTTTATTACTTTTTTTTAAAAATGTGATTTGTGAGTTCTTGCATTTTTGTGTACAATTTGTTTTATTTTTTATTTTTGTGATTTATTTATAGATTTACGAGAATGTTGTCATTAAGTGTATGTATTCACAAAATCTGCGGTCATAAAATGGGGGTTCACTGTAGTTATCCTGTCCACAGACTGGAGAATACAAATTTTCAGTCACTGTGCCAACATTCCCACTCTAAACGGTGAAGTCACGTCAGTTACAAACACAAAAAAAACACTAAACAAAGGTGAAGTTCCATGTAACAACCCGGGTCACTAGACAGTAGTTTGGAATTTGTGTTTTGTAGTAGCTAGTATTTAAGAATCGTGTATCTATGTTTATGATACTTGTTTGAATTAATCAGTATTTGATTACTATACATGATATTTCTGCACTGCAGGAACTGGAAGAAATATGTAGATGGTCGGAAGACTCATGATCGGACAAGATGGTTAAACTCTCCTAATGTCTACCAGAGAGTTGAGATCCTAGAAACAGGCACACCAGATCCGAGAAAGATTACAAAGGTAGAGCTAATAACATTTGAAAATCAAGAGCAAAAGTAAACTATTACTGGTTTTTTTATTAATGAAATTTGGTTAGAGGCTTTTTGAGTGTGGAAAGTATTTGTATGAGGAAATGTTTCTACCAATTTTGTTTAAGAATAGGAAATGGTTATCTACTTGTATTTGCAGCCGGAAATACATTTTTTCAAGCTTTAAGCAATGTGCCGTATGTTGAACTCATTTTGCAATAATATGGAAAAAGATAACAACTTTTGTTCAGGTGTATCATAGCATTGCTGCAATATAATGTAGGTTTGTTTTCTGGTAGACAATGTTTTTAAGGTATTTGTGTTAAGAGTAAACTATATTATTGTCTGCGTAACTGTTACTGAAATATCTTGCAGTCAGTGTGTGTAATAATATTTTATCACTGTGATGTGTGCAAATCATTTGTAGTGGTAAAAGTTAGGTTTTTAGATGTAAAATTCTAATGTTTGGAGGCTTTCTGTTCAGTTGGAGGTCATNATTTGTAGTGGTAAAAGTTAGGTTTTTAGATGTAAAATTCTAATGTTTGGAGGCTTTCTGTTCAGTTGGAGGTCATTATAAGAATCTGAGTAGAAATTATAATTATATTATAAAGTGTTAAGTATGTGTAACTTGTACAATGCTGGTGTTTCGNTTTGTAGTGGTAAAAGTTAGGTTTTTAGATGTAAAATTCTAATGTTTGGAGGCTTTCTGTTCAGTTGGAGGTCATAAGAATCTGAGTAGAAATTATAATTATATTATAAAGTGTTAAGTATGTGTAACTTGTACAATGCTGGTGTTTCGNATAAGAATCTGAGTAGAAATTATAATTATATTATAAAGTGTTAAGTATGTGTAACTTGTACAATGCTGGTGTTTCGTTCTGCTACGTGCCCACAGAATACCAGAATCTTAGTAGTTGAAGTAATACGGAATTAGAATATGTACTCTGTATCTTAGAAAAAGCAAAACACTGTTTTAATTAGTATGGTTTTGTGGTCATATGTCATCACCTAATTTAACTGTCTGACTGAAACCATTTTTGCCAAGTGTTGTCGTATGCATTTGTGTAAAATCTTATAGTTATCCTATTGTTAACTATTGTTGGGACCATTTTACTATGAATTGTATTTCTTTGTAATTTATGAAGTCTGTGTCACTTTTGCCTTTATTTGAATGTGTACTGTGTTGATTGGTGGTTTCAGTGATAAGCTTTGAGATTATATTGCTTTTTTGTAGAGAACTGTAATGTTCAAATTAAGATTTATTTGTGAATAGTATGGGTGTTGTAAAAGGTATTTTCGTACAAGTTCGTTTTATACTTCTGTTTAGACTTTGTTGCAAATGTTACATCACTAAATTTGGTGTTTGCTATGAACTGCATGTTTTTTATCATATATATTTTATAAAAGAATTTGAAGTATATATTAGTAAATAATGAGAATTGACATTGAGCAATGCTTAGTGCTATAATTTTAATAGGTAGTATAGATATATTTTAATTGATTTACTGTTTATTTATTGTCTTCCAACTAAATTGTGTTGAGAATTATTTGATAACTATTGAACTAAGTGCAAAAAAATTTTCTCCTGCAGTTTGCTAAAATCATCTTTAACACACACAACCTCATTAATGTGAAATACTTTGGAGCTAAAATTTTTGGGTTAGCATTTTTTTAATTTATATCAGTTTTCTGGTTAATTTATTTTCAGTTAAGGGCAAGTCCTTTCCTCCACTGAAAAACAATTCCTATGAATATTACAATTTTAAGATTAAGAACTTTTGCAGTATTTTAACATGTACCACCTTCTAATATTTTTACAAAAATAAGGCTTGAAAAAAACATGAGTAGTACATATTAAGCAGAAATCAACGGTTTATTCAGTCTTTTGTTGTGTGAATGGTTGTCAATGGAATGATATCTGCTAGTATGCACCATCACCCCTTTTTTACACAATAAAAATCACACTGAAGTNAATGGTTGTCAATGGAATGATATCTGCTAGTATGCACCATCACCCCTTTTTTACACAATAAAAATCACACTGAAGTAATTAGGCTGCAAAATAAGTTTGCTTTTGTGTGTTACTATTTGTGTGGCACTTACCAGGACATAATAGCATGAATAAGGCCTAGAAGCATGGGAACCTAAGACGGTCCATGTATTTGCATTTGATAGCTCATTGCTTCTACACACAAGGCTCTTGACTGACATTCTTTGTAGGTAACTTGCCTATGAGACTTTATGGTTACCTTTNCATTGCTTCTACACACAAGGCTCTTGACTGACATTCTTTGTAGGTAACTTGCCTATGAGACTTTATGGTTACCTTTTCATATATGGTGTAATAAATAGGTATACCGTATTTTATCGCATATGTCGCACATTTCATAAAAAAAAATTTATTGAAAACTCGGGGTGCGACCTATAGGGGAGAAAAATTAACTGCTTCCTCCAACCCCGCACTAACTTTTCATTTACTCTGAATTCACGGCCCGCGGCTCGATTTCCAAACTCTTCACCGAACAAAATTACTTTCATTTTGAGACCTGCGATGTAGGTACTTTGCTTTTCTATCAAGAAACTGTCTCGCACGCTAATGTGCTGCTATCTCTGCACACTCCAAGAAAGTTTTCGAAAATAATTGATTGTCAGTTATTGCGCAAGAATCAATTCTTTTAAAATTTCTTTTTCTGTTAAGGATTGCGAAAGGAATTACGTAACGGAAATATTAAATGCCTTTCTATATTTTGCACGTTTATTTAAAATTTACGAAGATAAACTGCAGAAATAAAGGTTAGGTTTTTACTTTTAACATAAATCGTTAGAAATACTTGAAATATATAAAAAGAAAGTTCGATAAAATTTTTTCCCTAAAAATATCACTTCAAATTAAATAACATATTTACAAGTTATTTCTTTTTTTCAATAAATATGTAAACTCCGGCAGTCAAGGCTGCATTTAGAGGGCTATATCAGTACATCCCAAATGAACTACGCCCATCAAACTGTGTCTGCGTTGTAAGCTTGGCAACACCGCTTGCTTGCAAGGACACAGCTGCAACACGACCTTCGCCAAGGTCGCGTGCATCAGCCACCCGTCACGCAGGCCGTGGTGTACAGAATTTACAACAATGATGAGCGCAACCTATAAACGATAAATATTATTTTTTTTAACACTCTTTGAAAATAATGGTGCGACCTATAAGCGCAGGCAACTTATAGGCAATAAAATGCGGTACTCTGCATGTTTATATGTTGGTTAAAAGTATTCTGCTTTAAAGTTTTGTACCTTTTAAATGACTGAGAAAATACCCATTTTTAGTAATCTTATTATAATCATACATTAGAAACTGTAATAACAAAACATTAACCATTCTTCAGATGTGAAAATTTTGAATGCCATTTGTGAGCAGACACTGCAGCAATGTGTAACGCACAAGTTTTGTATTGCATATTTTTTACCCAAGCTCACCTCCCTGTTTATTGGTGTTCTTAGAGAGTTGCAAGTTTCATGCCACATATTTTGAGAAAAGTAAACTCGTAACCAGTGATGGATAACGACTCGAGTAGTGCAGTGAGAATGATGTAGCTCAAGTATACAAACATACAACAAAGTACTTTTTNTTTGAACCACTCACCCAACTGTAGTAGTGTATGTAGCTCAAGTATACAAACATACAACAAAGTACTTTTTGAAATATGCAGTGCAGAAGGAAATAAGTTGCATATTAGGTTTTCTCTCCTTTGGATGTTGTATAGGATCCATTTTGGAAAAGATTTCTTGGGTTTGAGGGATATCCAGAAAATAAATACGTAAGTTCAGAAAATATTTGTAAAACTTTTTGTAATTGTGGTGTTTTTCGATGCATTTAGTGAGATTTGTTTGCTTCACATCTTGTTAGATGGTTTGGTGGTGCCCTCTAGCAGTAGTCAATTTTTGAGTTGCTGCATGCTGGCGACAATGCATTATTGTTTCGCAATACAATCTACTTTATCAGCTTTCATGTTACAATTGTTGAATTTTTAATTTTTAAATTTTTTTGTGGTTTTTCAATTTCTTTATGTAAGAAGGGATGTTCATACAAAATGGGTGCTGTAAATTCGAGGCTTGATTGTATCAAGAAAGCTCTAGCAAATATGAGAGCAGTCTTGTCAACTACCGTGGAACTGCGTTATTGCGAGTATGACCTATATTGTGACGTCCACCATTACGATAGTCTTTAAACGCACAGTTAATTGCCATATCATTTGATAGGTACTTAATTCTGTTTATAACAAAAGTCTGTTTTATTGAAGTTTACAAAAATTTGTAAACTTGTATTATTAAAAATTTTTAACACGTTGCATTACAAGTGACATCCACCCATTTGCCATGCCTGAGCCAGAATTTGTTAGTATGTGTCGTGTGGCGTCGCTCACGTCAGATGGAGTGCGTGAAGAGGTGTGTGCGGGTGTTGTAGTGACCAGTGTGCGGTACGAAAGGGAATGGTACGTACTGTGGAATGTATGTAGGGCGGCGAGATGCTATCCGCCTACCACTGCTATGTTGTGGGGGTAGGGAAACTCTGCTGCTTGCCGCTTCTCTACGTGCCAGGCGTGTAAGGGGAAAAGTATGATTATGTCTAACAGTTGCTAGACAGCCTTACATTGTTTATGATGGTTCGTGCATTTTTTGCAGCTTATGTTGAGCAGATTTAAATTGTGAACATAGCTTTTTGTGTTAAGGTTTTTGGATACCTTAGTTCTGTTTACATTATTGAGTGTGCTAATAAAAGAAAAACACTTGACGTTACAACAAAGTTCAAAATCATATGCGAGGTTTTCTAAAGTACGTGGTCTAAAGAAACACCCTTTTAGTGTAGTTCATTATACAAAAAACGCAACAGTATGCAGAATGGACTAAAATTACTAGGTACTTGTATTAGGAGAATCTATGAATTGAATATACTGATCCCTAGTTTTGAGTTTTATATCGATTTTGTATTTTTTACTGTTTCAAATTTTTTATACACTCTGTGTTACTTACAAATGTGTTGATTCTTGAATTATTAAAAATATTGAAGTGTGTATGATACTAACACAAATTAGGAGATTAATGAGACTTTTTTGTTAAAAGCTATAAACAGTAAAGTTGTTGAAAGATAAAATCATTGGAGTAAACAATGCAACATATCTATTGGAGTACATTCACCTAATGATGACTGTATAATGCCTAAATCATCTGTTTTTCACAAAATATTTTCAATTAACTGCAGTAAGTGGTCATGTATGTAAAAGGAGCACATTGATTCCACAGTTGATGGTTTCAAGCATTGTTTATCTCTACATTATGGTAAGATGTTTAAAAATCATGGACAAGTTAAGAATTGCTCTAAACTGCTATTATTGATACAAAAAAAAATTAGCTGCTGTATCACATTGGTTTTGAATTTATAATAATCTGATAGTGCACGAGAACAATTCCACATCTGTGGAAATTTTGACTTATCTACTATTTACTTATTTTCAGGTGTCAGTGTGCGAAATAGATTTTTTTAGTAATGCGCAGTAAATAATGTTTTGTGGGAAAACATTCCAGTTTTATTTTTCATAAGTATTTTATTTCAGTGAGTTTTAAAAATGTGTGTTTTTTTTTTCCTTCTAATTTTAAAACTTTTTTGTAATGTGTGAAATTATTACTTGAGTGGAGATTGACAAACCTTAAGCATACATCAAGACTAGTGTCTAGCATGCGGTTTTCAGACATTTTAGTGTATTATCATGGTGATGCAAAATATGTGCTGCAATAGGTTTAAATTAAATTCCATATCTACATTATCTCTACTTAAACATACACAAAATTCACCAAATTCTTACATCACTAGCTAAGGAAAATTTTAACAGGGTCATGATGTCTAAGAAAATGTTTAAAATCATGTTTGCATCTGACTTGAAAGTTGTATATTTCCATTATGCAATAATAATATTTAAAAAATGTGTTTTGTTATTGTATTTTATTTGTGCTGGTTGGTGAGCACATTGTATTTAGTTTTGGTTGCTTTGCTTTATTGGCCATTTGAATATCTTGGTGTTATTATAAAAGAGAGAAAAGTCGTCTTTGTAAATAGTGCAAACAAAATTTTGGACTATAATTCTATGTTGTGTCTATTATGAAGTTATTAAAATTGATAATGTTTGTGTCAGTCAGTGGAAGTTTAATTTATATAGTAATTTTTTACAAGTGTATGGTGTAATTATGTCCGTACTTCTTATGTTATGATTAAAAACTAGTTAACCAAAATTATGAAAAAAAATTTTTGGCTAAAATGTTTTGAAAAGTTAAATAATATACAGTAATGTTTGCTATTGGTTGATAAAAACTTAATGGCTTATTCTCAGTAACAATTCCTTTTTAAAAATTTTTTTGGCTGTATGGTAGTTACTTTTGCCTATCAAAATGCTGGTATGAAATGGTCATTATGTTGTACGTTTTTGTGCGTGTGAGTACGCATGCATGCCAAACTTTTCTTTGTGTGTTAAGTTTGTATTTAAATTGGTTTTTGCCTAAGGGTAAGAAGTGTTAGTAAATCAAGTTATTAGTCTTTGCTCTAAGAAAGTAATTAAATTTTGTATTTTGTTAGTTCAATGACATTAATTAGTGAAACTCTGTGATGTTAATTCAAGTTTACCATAATTAAGTGTTGAGCGTGGGGTGGTTTGGAAATACATCTTTATCTTGTCCAAACATATCTTCAAAAACCGTAAAAATAACTAATGTATGTATGTTTATTGTACAGTATGATTCAAAAGTTAGGAAACATGCTATTTACAAGTATATATGTTACGCTCAAAATGGCGACCCTCTTCAGCAAGTCACATGCTTAGACAATGCTCCCAGTTGTTGAGGATACTGAAGATTGTGGCAGGGGGTATTTGTGTGTCACATTCCATTATCTTCCCTTGCAGATTGTGTAGGTCACAAATTTTGGTGGAATAGACCATTGCTTCTCAGGTGACCCCATAAGTAGTAATCCATTGGTGCAAGTCGCCAGATCTGCACAACAGCCATTTCATTCACATGAAAGTACACCTCGTTAGTAAACAGAATTGAGGTTGCGAAGTCTGGGTTCTCCTCGATCTTGCTGGGTGCCCATTGGCAGAAGTGGATGCCATTTCGCTTTGTGCAAAACTCAAATGGATCTTCTCTGGTTGATGTGTTCGTGGGACAGATGCCTGGTGCTCTTCATTGTACTTACGAGACAGCAGCTGAATTGGCAGTTGACGTTTAGTAATTTGTTGTCTTATGGGTAGAGACCTGAAAAATTCGCGAGTTCAACGTCCTCCAGTCTTATGTGCAATCGTGCAGATATCGTTTGCCCATTGGTTACTTGCTCCCACAGTGGAGAGCGTCGATTGGGCGTGCATTTTGTTGTTTTTTTTCTCATTGGCCCAGGGTTCTCCAGGTGGTCTCACACAACTTTGGGCCAATGATAAAGGTTACAACAATGTAAGAGTTTTCCAATTCTAGTAGCTTGTCCCAAAATTAATCAGCAAATTTTTCAGGTCTCTACTTCAGGGGGTTTATATGAGTGAGATGAATCATGAACACTGGCCAGCATCCTAGAAGCATTGGAGTAACTCCACGACTGCATTATGCATGATTGGGTGTCAGTCGAGTTGTCTCTGCCACAGTGCGACTGCCAGTCAGCAATATTACTTCAACATGATTGGGATTTGGTCAGCACCATTTGAGCACCTGAATGGTTCCTAGCGTTCGACTAGCCGTGTGATATGTAGTACAATGCAGTTACGGGCTTTAGTAGTAGCTACACTTTGCTACAGTGATTGGGACTGGGGAATGGTAATGATCCTGGCAAAATGAAATTATGTTAAATGTAATTGGATTTTGTCATTTAAGATAACGCCTTTCTGAAAATGTAATTTTCTTTTCACTTGATATTATGTGTGTGTTAAATTGGCAACATATTTTACTTGTGGCCAGCCACACACTGGAAATATCATACTGTAGAGTTCAGCAGAAGCTATTGTATCCATTTCAGATGCTTAACCTTGACAGCAGGTTTTGCCAGTGAAAGGGAACATCATTTGGAGGGCAACCACACTGAATAATGTTAATAAATATTAAAAATTGGCTATTAAACATAGTTTATTCTGCAGAGTGCAAGATTTGTAACTTGAAAATGTAAACATTGCATCATTACATTAACCATAACAAATCACTGTTTAACTAATAAGTTGTAAGTTAAACCTTGCCAGGTTATGTAGGCTGCAGTTAATACTAACATGCTTCCTTACAGTTGTATGTACACTAGTTATTATGTGTGGTTCCACAAACCATCTTACGTGTTAGCCCTAAATATACAGTGGAATGGATTGAACTTGGATGGATTGAAATCCTACATCCATGGAACATATGGGTCCCATTTTTTATTTATCTGCATTTGAAAACTGCATTAATTGAAAGTTCACATGTGTTGAAATTGTTTGTGAGTCCCCTGAGAAACGATGGATAGAGAACCCAATGTAATTGCATATTGTTAAAAATGAAATTAAATCCCTTTTTCATGCATTTATTAAAAAAAATTCTTTTAACTACTGAATTGGATAGCAGAAAGTTCTCTATTAAAGTTTATGAATTTCCATATAAGCTTGTCCCTAATTGGTTATATTGATTAATTGTGTAATTCCTGTAGTTATAATTTTCTCTCTTCTGTGTGTAAATGATACATTTTTACTTTGATATAAAAGAAAGTGGTATTAGCAAAATGTGTGTTGTCTAACTGGACATGCAAGACAAAATTGAAAGTTATGGTACTACATTTTTGGACTTTACTTTACCATGGATTCTTTGAAAGTGTAGCTGAAACACAAAAAGGTCCAGTTCGAAATATTGTGCTAAATATGTTAGATGCTGTGATAGTTAATACCTGCACAGTGGTAGGGCTGAGCCGGTACTGGTACAGATACATTGAAACGGGCCGATATCGTAATTATTGGAATTGTTTGCAATTCATGTTTAAATCGCCGATATTATAACCAATATTTTGCCCTTAGAATCTAAGATGATGGTGTTTTCATCTTGCC
>NQII01000160.1:671180-785613 GCA_002778355.1 Clitarchus hookeri
TACAAATTTTTGCATTTTGAAAGACTTTTGTATTCAGAAACTTCTTTTCCTCTCCTCCCATCCTGTTACCTTTTCACGCAAGTCATAATTTTGGTTCTGTAGGAAGAGGTTATACATACAATACAATGTTCATAATTTTCGTTCTCTAAAACGAGGTTGTACATATAAGATGTACAGCTTCTAAAATTTTTGAGGAAATTGTGTCTTAACTCATAATTATATGTTGCAATTTTGTGAACACTGTGGCAGTTACAACTTTAGGGACATTGACAACATAATAAATAGCTGATTATTAAAATTTCAGTTATTTTATTAGAATGACACAACTAGGCTTTCTTCTGCATTATTGCATTCTAATTCATTATTACATACTAATGAACACTCATGTTACTGTTTGATTCTTGAAGTTCTCGTGCTTTACATAATTTTTCAAATAAATCAATGAGATTATGTAGTGAGGTGGAAATTCAGTGTAGCCAAATCAAATATTGTAACCCATAAAACTGTTCACCTGCAATGTAAACTGGAATTAAAGGTTACAGAGTTCTTAGCATTTCCTTTTATATAAAATTCTGAATCTCTTGTGTTCAAGAAATTCTGTTCCGTGGTTAAGGTTAGGGCACTTTACCACATTTCTTCACAGTTTGGAGAAGAACTGGAAGATATTTCAGTTACTTTTATAACAGATCCATCATGTGTATTTTGTGGAAACCATATTTCTTTTTCTCCTATTACAGTTGAATCCTTGTTTTACATACCATTTTATTTTCGCTGAGGCAGGTGATGCAGTGGTAAACNGTTCAAGAAATTCTGTTCCGTGGTTAAGGTTAGGGCACTTTACCACATTTCTTCACAGTTTGGAGAAGAACTGGAAGATATTTCAGTTACTTTTATAACAGATCCATCATGTGTATTTTGTGGAAACCATATTTGTTTTTCTCCTATTACAGTTGAATCCTTGTTTTACATACCATTTTATTTTCGCTGAGGCAGGTGATGCAGTGGTAAACCTTCAAACTGCACTTGGTAGGTCTTGGGTTTGATTCCAAGTCCAGCAATCTTAATTCAATTTTTCCATGGTCTCCCAAAATATCTATGCAAATTCTGGGAATGTTCCTTATTACAGGCTGTGGCTGATTCTTCTCTGTTATTGCTCGTCTAAGTTATTTGCTCAGTATCTACCGACCTGTTGAGGAGACATTTACCCCTGACCATCTATTTGCCAATATATTTCTGTGATCTCATGTAATTTCCGTAGATTTAAACTTTCCATTCGTTATGGCAACTTCTCTCCCTTCAATGTGTAAAAAAAGGTTTTTTTTTTGGAATTGAAGTTTTCAAGCAACTTTGATGTCATTAAGATTGCCACTTCTTTTTATGAAACAAGCTTATTCTGGTTGGTGTAGCACATGCTTTAGTCGACTCTAGTTTCATTTTGAAATGTAATGTGTGTACGCGTGTGTGTGTATGCATGCTGCAAATCATTTGGCAAGTGCATGCATTTCTTATGTGTTGTGGGAATGATGGGTTAGGGCAATTTAATGCATGTGGTGTGTCACCTGACACAAGATGTTATTGTATCTTATTATAAAGCAATATTTCTGTGACATAAACTGTTGCACTTTTGGCAACACAACAGGACAGCCAGCCTGAATGCCACTTAATGTTGGAAGGCTATGTATCACAATCATTGTATGAAATTACCTTTTTTTAGGGCTCTTAAACAACTTTTTCTCCTTTTTTTTTTCTCAACATGCAACATATGTTGCGCGTATAACACTTTGCACATATGACACAGTGCATGTATAAAAGTGTTCTTGATACTGCTGAAGAGGCAATGTTATAAAAATTTTATGGTACTTGCAGTTGTAAAAGCATATTGAATCAAGTGCAAACATTTGTTGATAATATTTAAAATGGTCATATTAAAAATGAGAACCAGTAAGAAAATAGAAATGTGGCTTAAGATAACATTTTAAATTTACATTACAGTTAATAAAAAAAATTATTACCTCCTGAAACTAAATATTTTCAGATTAAAATAAATGTTATAAATAATAAATTTTGTGTTATTGAAGCTCTTTTGTGTCTGTTTTAAACGAGACAAATTAAATTCCACTATAAAAAAAATTCATTTTGTTTATAAATTGTCAAAATATTAGCTTCACATCCTCCTATTAGATGCCCAATTCCTGATAGTAAAATGACTACTTGTGCCTGTTTTCTCCCTTCTCCACTTTTTATTGCGGTTTCTTACGTTGAGACAAAACCAGACCATTAGGGACCATAATTTAAAGTTGTAGTTCATTTGCCAAAAATAAAAGTTATAACATGTAACCAAGTGGTTGAAAGCAGGCACATGTTTTTATTTAGAAGCTTAGTAATTTTATTTAAATCTGAATGGAGGTCCCTAATGGGCTGGTTTTGTCTGTCTGCAGTGGGTTGCTGAGGGATCTCCAACACACAGTAGCACCCCTGTGAGGATTGAAAGTGCACTGCAGTTTGTGCCCAAGAATACAGATCCACGGGAATTCAAGAAGCTACAACAACAGGTGAGCTGAAACACTCGTACTTGCTTCACAGTGAGAATGTGTATAGATACCATACTAGCACTACCACATTCCATTTGTCTACGCTAACTTCCATTGCTGAATTATAACAATGAGAACTACATGTATGGTACTTCTGGAATGCTATGTTATTTCCCTGGAAATTGCAGCTTTGAGGAACAAAATTTTACCTTAATATATACAGGCTGTTGGGGAAGTAATTTGGGGAGTAGATAGGCCACCCCAAAATAACACAAAATGTTTATGTGAAAATATGTTCTAAAGTCAATAATTACTTAGTTACAGACCTTTCAATGTTGTACCGGATGTATTTGCGGTAGTCTTCGTTACACATTCCACTTCGGCTAACTGTAGCCATGTTCGTGGAACAGCAGTGATAAGTCACTCTGAGAAGTGCCCAAAATGTCCACCTTGAGCCTGAGTGCATGCCTGAAGATGCAGTGTCATTGATTGACACGTTCAAATACTTTTGGGAATTGTTCATATCTGCTGGCAATCTTGTTAACTCGCTGGTGAAGCACTGCTATGTCCAGAAATGGCTTTGCCGAAATTATGGCCTTGAGATGCCCCCACAGGTGGATTGTGATCAGGGGTTCTAAGTTTCATGGCATTTGACGTGTCACCTGTCAACAGTGCAATGGGATAGGCAATAACTTGCACCATTCAAGCTTGTTACATTAACAGCCACACCTCGTAAAAGACTTGACTCTTACTGACATGTATGGTACAATGTCAGAAAGTCTGCACGCCGGAAACTTTCGACTTTGGATGTATGTTCATTGGGACATTTGTGTTTTGAGGTGTACTATCCACTCCCTAATTACTTCCCACATATTTGGGAACATTCTGTTTATTGGTTTCTAGGTAATCTGAAGAACAGTAAATCAAATTTTTCTCATTCATTATGTTCAAAAATGTTGATATAAGATGTTGCAAATGTGTAGGTACACACAGGAGCGAAGCATCATATTGTGCTTGTTACAGTGGAACCCGCTTATAAGGTTCCTGTTAAAAGTGTTTTCCCGTCTATAATGCAGGATTTTTCTGGCCCGACGGTTCTTCCATAAGAAAAATAACAAACATTCCCGGAAATAATGCACACTGTTTCTGATACGGTAATTTATATCTGTCACCAAACCATTTCACATAACTTCAATTCACAACTGAAAGTATTTCATTACATACTCACACGTTTTGTTTACATTAGTACGGTATTTTCTTGATTCGTAAATGCCATAGAGTAACCACCGTCAAGCTGTTGCACTTTGAGATTCTCTGGCTAGGCACTGAAGCATAGTGTGCAAAACATAGTACGTCTGGAAAAACTACAGATGTCGCGAGCGGTCACATTTGCATACACAAATATGGTGAGTTTTACTTATATGCATTCATCTATGAAATCATACAGTGTGTTAATTATTTTATGTGAATGTAAATGGATGAAAGTGCTTAATATTTATGTAGTGAATATTTCGTCCTTGAAACAGTTTTAGTAAACATTAAAATGAGTGCCTCTAAGAAAAGACAGATGTTTTCATTAGCTGAAAAGTTAAACTTAATCAAGCACGTGGACAGTAATCCCGGTAGAACACGAACAGCAATTGCTCGTGATTTGGAAATCCCAGTGACTACTCTGAACCGAATCATTTCAAATAGGGACACAATCATAAAAGAATGCTCCACGCGATCAATCACTGTGAAGAGAATACGTGGTGGGAAATATGAAGAGGTAAATGAGAGGCTGCTAGAGTGGTTTAGGCAAGTGCGTTTCCAAAATGTGCCTGTAAATGGAACAATTTTGCTAGAAAAGGCAATGGAAATAGCCTTGAGATTAGGTGTAGACAATATCACTCCTTCAAATGGCTGGATCGATAGGCTCAAGAAACGCACCGGTATTGTGTACAAGATGGTAAGTGGCGAGGGTTCTAGTGTTAATGAGTCTGTCACAGACGGCTGGAAAAAACTGTGCTGCCATTTATTTTGCAAGAATATGCTGCAAAAGATATTTTCAATGTAGATGAATGTGCCTTTTTTTTTAACCTGCTTCCCGATAAAACATTCTCTTTCAAAGGAGAAAAGTGTGTAGGTGGCAATCGATCAAAGGAAAGAGTAACAATTTTGCTGGGAGCAAACATGGATGGCAGCGAGAAGCTCCCTCCTCTCGTGATTGGAAAGGTAGCAAAACCCAGATGCTTTAAAAACATCAAAACTTTGCCCTGCAGGTACGAAAGTAATCAAAGTGCCTGGATGACCTGCAAAATTTTCCTTCAGTATCTACATTTTCTGGATGCTAAAATGGGTGTTCAGAAGAGGAAAATCAACCTTTTCTTGGATAACTGTTCTGCACATCCAACAGAAACAAGTGTTCTCTGGAACATCCGTATTGAGTTCTTGCCACCAAACACTACAGCATGTCTGCAGCCTATGGATCAAGGCATCATTAAGAATTTCAAACATCATTTCAGATCACGCCTCTGTAAAACACTCCTCCGTGATCTCGAGGCTAAGAAGCCTCTTAAGAAAATCAGTTTGCTGACAGCAATGCACATGACTGCTGCATCCTGGACATCCATGCCACAGCCAGTTATCGCCAACTGCTTTAGGAAAGCAGGCTTCACANGGACTGCTGCATCTTGGACATCCATGCCACAGCCGGTTATCGCCAACTGCTTTAGGAAAGCAGGCTTCTCACATGCTTCAGAGTCATCCACAACAGGTGATGAAGTTGAGATGCTAGTACCATCAGATGAGTGGGAAACCCTCCAAGAGAGACTCCAATTCTCATCCACCTTTCTCGAGTATGTTACTGTGGATGATGAAGCATTGCCTTGCCATTCGTCTACCGTTGAAGAATGTGTAAATCGACAGAACCATCAGAACAAGTGAAGACGATGACAAAGAAGAAGACACTGAGGTGAAAGTGACTCATTTGCAAGTTTCGGTCTTTAGACATCTTGAGAAACTTTGTTGCTTCCCAGTCTAATGTACCTGAACATGTGATGCAGTCTATTTTCCATTTAGATAATCTTTTATTGATTCAAGGAAATAGAACCAAGAGGCAAACTACCATTAAGGATTTGTTCAGAAAATGGCTGTGAATTTATAGTGTTTGGTTACTTGTAAACTGTGTGTATTTTGTAACCAGAACCAAATTTTTTAACTAATATTCTAAGTTGTGCAACAAGCAGACAATTTTTCATAAGAGATTGATTACCTAACTTTTTAAAAAATTGTTGAATAAAGTCTGATTTGTTAAGTACTGTAGGCCTAGCTAATATATTTTCAACCAGGAGAGAAACTTCCATGAAACATATATTCCGTATTTTGCTTGTAGACAATTTTGTGTGCTTTCGTACCAGGAGACAAACTGCCACGAACAATTGTGTTTGTTTTGCATGTACAGTAATCTTTTACTCATTTACCAATTTTATGATTTTGCAACCAGGAGATAAACTTTCATAAAGGATTATGCATTTAAAAAAAATATTTGTTTTATTCATTTTTTAAGTTTTGTGTTTATTATGGTGCATAATTTTATATCTTTTGGTGTCCAGTTTCTTGGATTTTTGTGTTTCCTCTTATAGTGTTTTCCTGCTTATAGTGTCACTTTCTTGTGGACCCCTGAAGAACCTTATAAGAGGGTTCCACTGTATTGGGATGATTCGAGTGATGTGGGAGGGGTTATGCAGAGCAGACTAGCCCAGACATAACCACTCCTCAGTTTTGCTTGTTAGTGACAAAACATTTAATACTGACCTATTATCTTTAATTAGGTTTCTTCATTAATGAAACCAATACGGAAAATTTCTTATGAGATAATGCTATTCATGGTGATAACAAGATGTTTCGAAAATATATATTACATCCATTGTGCGGACAGTTATCAATGTGTGGAAACGCAAGTAATGTTATATTTGATGAATTTTAATATTTAATCTAAGTGATGTTACACTCTGTAACAGTAATAAAGTAAACTAAAAATTAAGAATAACTGCATTAGCAACTCATAGGAATTAATTACATTGTGTATGATTACACCGCATATAATTACACCACATGTAATATTGTTGGTGAAATGTATGTATTCTGAGTAAAATGAGTCTTCTTCGTAATGAGTTAAAATTAGGGATGGGTCGAGTATGCATTTTTCCCTATTTAGATTCCAAGTTTGATTCCTCATTTTCGATTCTCGATTCCCGATTCTAAGTATTTTGATTATTAACCTTAGCATTTGCAGTGTAATACTTAAAAGTGAGAAAAAACTTAATATAATTTATTTTTTGTAAATTCTGACTACAGTTATATTATTAGTATTGGACCATAAGTAGTTCTGTGTCTAAACTTATAGGAAGTGATCTTACTGGAAACGTTTTTGGATTATAAGAACTTCTTGACTTATGAATGAAGTTGATTTTTTAAAAAATTTGCATATTGTGCTTTATAAGAGTGTTGAAAATAAAAATACAAGGGAAACATCTTTGTGATGAGACTGAAGGGACTTATTTCTTGACGTGTTTATGCTAAAGTTAAATCAGAATTTAAAGATTGTAATGTATTGCTGCTTTAGCATAAGATGTATTGGTTGGCTCATTTTTTAAATTTAAGTACACTATATCACATTTACCTTTGAAAAAAATATCTGTTGCAGAGTTGTTTCCCCCGGCTTCTACGTTATGTTTGAAGTGGGTATTTTGGTTAGTTGAGCATTTTCAATTTTTCTTCAACTTTTATCCCTTGCCAGCTCTAAGCAATTTTTTTGATATAAAATATCTACATTTTTAACCTGCTCCAGATTTTAACAAATAAGTGTTATCTTGGTTGGGAGGTGTTGAAAAGTTTGTTTTATTTGTAAAATTACTCAAATTTAATTTATTTTTAACGTGCAACACATTTTTTAGATAGGTGCTTATTTCATATGCATGTAGAAAGCCAATTACATAGAGAAACTCTAAAACTATGTTAAATACGTCAATGGAATACTTCACAAAAAAGCAGGTGCTGCCGATAATGGGGGAAAAATGTAAACAAGTCATAGATGTGGAAGACTGCATACGCACGCCAACGATGTAGCTAATACTGTTGTGACACTGAAATTTGTCTACCAGCGCTAGTGTTGTGGAGAAATGGCTAGCCATTTTGTTTCAAGTGCTGCATGCTGGCCACACATCTTTGATACACACAAAAAAAAGTTTGTTTCCAATTTACATTAATAGAAACATCACAATTCTAACATGAAATAAACATAATTAAATGTGATGTCGGCTACAAGCGCTTGTAATTAAATGTTAACACTCATTGCCATATGTTATGAGAATTTCACAGTTATCAATGTAATTCATTTTGATAAATGGTGGTAAAAAATGACTTATTACGCATTTGGCCGAGACCAAGTTTATTTACAGTTTGTTGTGTAGAGTATTTTGCTATATGAAATAAATAATCAAGGAAGGAGTGCATTGTTACTTATGCCGAGTTTAGAGAATCAACTTTATTGGTACTCTGTAATCATTTTTAAAGGAAAAATCTGTGGTATCCAAGAATCGAATCAACCCATCCCTAGTTAAAATTAACCATAAGCAGACCACAACGCCATGGATATGTTTAACAAAAATGGCAGCACTATGGCCCATGTTTACATTTCTCACGAGGGAAGGCCTTTTTATATGGTTTTCATTGATTAAATGTATTAAATTTAATAGGGTGATGTATTCTAAGCAAAATGCTACCCTAGTTATGTAGAAAAGACAACGGAGCAAGCTAAAATGATCACAAAAAAGCAGGCTGCAACATTGTGCATATGCTATACAACTGCAGCGATATGGCTTGTTTACAGAAGAAATCAAATACTTTACGTTAAGAAAGAAATATTTTAAGACGTAAAAATCTTCACTTCAAAGCTGTGTGTAAAACCTATTCAAAAATTTGTTTAATTAGAATAAAACCAACTCTTACAATTTCAAATTAAATGTAAAATTTTGAAACCTAGCATAAAAATGAAATATCCATGTATTAAAAGTAAAGGGTTTTAAATTGGTAATTATGTTGTGAATAAAATGTGATAAAACTCTAGACTGACTTAGAACAATATTTCAGTATAAGAAGAATTTGATTTAATGGGTAGTACTGACATTACCACTTCACATTAATTTTTTTTTATTTTTTTTTTCCCACTGTGTATTCTTTGGCATTAATGAGGTTTGGTAAAGGTGGAGTGAGCTGTATTGGCATTAGAGGTCTGAAAGTACTCTAAAATAAAGCTTAAGCTGAATATCTGCTGCAGCTCGAGTTCGGCTGAAAAATTTTACAGGCTCAAAAAATTGGGAGCTTCTAGTAACATTGTGACAGAGACGTTTTTACTGTTAACTAAAGAAAACTAGATATTGTTTATTAATAAAATGTAAACATTTAAAAGGTTGACGTATTCCGGTTGAAAGATTCCTCAGAAATAGAGAGATGAACACTGACAGCAAAACTAGCCTAAAATTGGGCAGTAAATCCTCCTTCAATGCTGTGCCCGATGAAGCAGTTTATTAGAAAAAGATGATTCTATTCATAGGGACACTTCATTTTCGTGAGCCACGAAATCACAAGATTTTCTCGCAATTTGCTTTAGTTATTTGAAGTTGCTAAATAAACTTAGTTGGTGCGAGCAATTGATTGTGAATCACCCACTCCAATTACTACCAAAAAAAGGCATTGCGTGGCACAGATTCCCTTGGGACACGGTGCAAACTGCTTCTCAACCACTTTCCCACACAAGCTGTAAAGCAACGAAACCACAAACACCTGTATTTCCAGAATGTCCTTGAAAAGAAGAAACTTCTATAAACATCCTAACAGCCAGTCACTAATCCCAGACTCAGCTTAAACTACAATTGTAGAAAAAGTAAACTAATTACAAATACACATACTAGCACTCCCAAAACGTCTGATATATTGAAAAACAATTACATTCCCTTGCAAAACGAAAAAGAAAATTAACTAAATGTTCCTATAAAATCAGCAACACTGCACCATTATTAGTTGTAGGTATTGCGATAATGTTATATAGTGTCACTGTGTTGAAGTGTTCCACATTTTAGTTTATGCTTCAGTGCAATTTAAGATTTCCCTACCAAACACTATCTCTGTCTCTCTCCTGCTGTAAGGAAATGTTTTTTTACTTTCAGTAATTAGTTTTTCAATATAAGGCCTGTTTGTTACTAAATACATGGTAGGCAAGTTTAGATACTATCTTGTTTGACATATTGTAGAGTGAAAAGTGGAGACACTTGGGCAGCTCTCAACATTGTGGTCTTGAAAGTGGGGGAGGATGGACACTGCCAGATTGCAAGGGCGGGGGAAACGGGAGATCCCAGAGACAAACGCCAACCAACTGCATCATCTGACATATTCCCACATGCAAAAATCCAGGAGCAACCCATCCGGAAATCAAACTCTGTTCGCCTTGGTGGGAGACGAGTAGTTTGAACACTACACAACCGCCGCTGCCAAGTTTTAGTAAATATTGTGCATGACAGTGTTACAGTTTATGACTTGGTGATATAAAAAAATATAAATGCATCAAGATGGCAATAAAGCAGTGTGTGGTGAAATTTCATTTCAGTTTTGACATGTTTTATCGCACTGTAATTGCAGGCACATTTAGTTCCTAGAACAGCAGCTTTCAGATGGCTGAACGTAAAACACTTTCTATGGCCATGTCTCAAATCTCCCTTTTGCCTGGGCCCCTTCCCTTTTTTGTTCTCTTCCTCCCCTTTTTTAGCTGCTCATGTGCTCAATATTTTTCTCCGCCCGTATTTGTTCCCATGAATGCTAGAGCACTCACTTCTCACCAAGGTAAAAAGAGTTAGATTACCAATGAGGTTGTTCCCAAATTTTTGCATGTGGGAATCTTGAATCATGCCGGATGATGCCGTTGGTCCGTGTTTGTCTCTGGGATCTCCAGTTTCCCCCACGCTTGTATTCTGGCACGGCTTCGTCCTCACCAAGCTTCATCCTCAAGGCCCCAATGTTTAGAGCCACCCAACCTCCTCTTCACTCCTGCTCCGTCTTGGCAATAGGACGGTTGTCAGCCAAGGTCAAGAAGGGAGTGAAGAGCTGGTACCAAATTGAAATTGTAGAAAGGGATACAGCTCAATTCCTAATTTTTTATGTATGCAATGGGATGAAAAGTCTTTGACATTCTTTTGACCACGCCACACATTTTTGACCATGCTACACAATGTTTTTTCTGAGTAAAAATGAAAATTTTGTGCGTTTCATTTCAAGTCTTTACAGTGAAGAACATACGAAGATACTTCTTTTAAATCAGTAAGTACGTTAACTTCATTTGTTGTGTGATTATAATATTTTATTGTACACTTTTTTTTTGTCCCATGTAGTAAACATACAGCATATATTTCCCCTCCCACCCCCACTACAAAATTTCTCGGCATTTTGTACTATAAAAACTCTGTAATTTGGACCTTTGTTGTTACAAGGATAATCAAATGGGGTACTAGTAAGAATGTTGGTATATTATAACTGCTTATACTCACCACAGTATCTGTGAAGACAATCCCTTTAATTAGATGAAATTAAATGCTTCTTGTGCCAAAATTATAAGTTGTGAGTGGGGAAACAGTACTGCAGGAAAGCCCTTCATTGAATATGGACAGAGTGGAGAACCTGGTAAAATTGTAACTCTGGGGAGAGAAAATGAAGGGTAGACGAAGCAAATAAAAAAAGCCTGCGTGGCATTGGAATGTGTAGTACTCCAACTTGCCTAGCAACACAGCGTTTATGCTCAGATAGGTGGAGATAAATTAGGATAGTGGAGTGGAGAATGGAAAGTTTTGGGTAGATATAACCCCTTCAGAGCTGATGGTGAAGTGAGGTGGATATGGAGCTGCGCTTTAATGCAAGAGCATTGCGGGAGATCTCAAAGAAATCCTGCAGACTAGTGGCATCGTCCGGCACGATTCCTGCATGGGAATGCCAGGAGTGGTCCTATCGGAAATCGAACCCAGTAACCTTGGTGGGAGGTGATCTCTCTAGCATCTGCACCACCACGACTTAATGTGGATAGATGGTGATGATGGGAGATGGAGATGGGAATGGAGAGGGACACTATTCCAAAATGGTAACAATTACATTGACTTGGCTGACCAGAAGGTAAGTTTCTTGCAAGAAATCCCTAACCTTTGCCGGTTTCTACAAACGATTTTAGTAAAACCATGTATTACTATAAATGGCACAGAATAGATAACTAGCGAGACATTGTAGACAAACTTGTGAAGTGGTGAAGACTTGTTAAAAATTGTAGGCATCACTAGCCTTGTACATAACCAAGAAAATTTATATTTTTTCCTTGTGTTACTTTTAAATACAACTGACCCAACATCTATCATTGCTCATTTTTACCACATTTCTTAATTTTTAATTTAGTGTGGTCACCGGAAAAAAATATTTGTCAAAAATCTTATGAAACGGAATTAAATGAAAAATGGGTAAACCATGAAAGATCAATCGCAAATACTTGTATAAATTTCTTGCAACCATCAATACATGATTTAATCAAATAGCATTTATGCAACTATCAACACGGGTAACCAAAACATTGGTTTCTTGCGTTATTAAGCTTATTAATATTATTGTCTTTGAAGTGAAATAATGTGGGAGATGCCATTAATTATATTTTATTGTTTTGGTGCTCTGAATGCCCTGAACAGTGATAAGGCCCTAGTATGGTAATATTAGACATTTATCATTTCTGTTGTGCATAATGTGGGAATCTCTGAAATAAAATAATTTTCCCATGACTTGTATTGCCAGGAACAAAAATAATTTTATAACTGACTTGCAGTCCACAAAATTGATACTACTGAGGAAAATTTTAAAACCTAAAAACTGTGATAAAAATACAATAAACTTATAACAAAATTGTAAATTACTGACTTTGTAACATTTCAAAATTCAGAAATTTGGGTATTTATACATGTGCTGTATTAAAGTACTGAATACACTGAACTCTCTTTGCTGAAATACACTAAACTTGTATTTGGCAGTATAAATGACAGTTCAGAATAAAATTTAAATTTTTCAGAGTAATAGTTAATGTCTTATTAATTGCACTGAATAAATGTATAAAACATTATATTTGTTTGTGAATTGATCAAATTTTACAAGCTTTAGCTATTTTACCTTGCAATCAAAAGAATATCTCTTGAACACTAACGACCTTGTGACATCATGTATCATCATCCTTATCAACATCATAATCCACACTTAGAATGTTAGGAAATAACTTTACATGGATAATAAAATCTTCTGGTGCATTATTGTCTTTGTGGCATGTTGGACGTTATCCCTTTGGAAGCTCTCTCAGACCTGTTTGGTGCAAGGCAATATGCTGACTGTATACTGTTAGCTGAACTAAGTGAAACATCAACAGGGAATGAGCTACCATTATTGCAACATGTCATGACCTGATAAGATACCAACCATAGATAACATGAAAAGATAGCAAGGTAGTGGAAAGATAAGATGAGCATTATCTCAAGGTCATGGACTTGGAAAAATTATGCAGCTGTTATCTCATCCATTATAAATGTGGCAAGAACATGCATATTTCCAGTTGTACCAGTTAGCTTCCTATAAATTCATATTTGTTTTCCAAGCTGGAACTTAATCTTCTTACTAGAAAAGAGAACAGGTAGTTAATAAATACTATTTACAGTAGTATGATTAACACCACCTTCATGTCCATTAGAGAGTATAGTGCATAAATGACTGTTTGACCCAAATGGGTTCAGCGGTTATTATTTTCATGTAACATAACCTCAACTTACTGTGGCATGACCTTGAGATAACGCTTATCTTAGCTTTCCACTATGCTTGTATCTTTTTGTTCATGTTATCAATGGTTGGTATCAGGTCATGACATGTTGCCATAGTGGTGTAACTCTCTCTCTCTCTGTTGAAGTTTCGTTTAGTTCAACTAACAGTATACAGTCAAGCGTATCACGCCTTGTACCGAACCTAAGGTTTGGTGTAGCAACTGTGAAAGAGCTTCCGTAGGGATACCGTCTAACATGCCACAAAGACAATACTGCACCAAAAGATATTACTGTCCATGTAAAGTGCATCGTAATATTCTAGGTGTGATCTATGATTTTGATATGGATGATGATTCATGGTGTCGCAAGGTCGTCAGTGTTGAAGAGAGCTGTATTCTTTTGACTTTATGCACATTTTGTTCTTCAGGGTATAACGGCTAAAGCAGGAAGTGGACTTTTGGAGTTTTGTTTTTTCCGTAATGTCATAATGCAGGTAACCCGACGTTTACCAGTTTGGCTGAAATGGATCCACGTGATATAATTTGAAGGTGTTATTAATCAGACTGGTGTAATTAGTATTTATTCATCGCCTGTTCTGTTTTCTCATAAGACTTAAAGTTTCTTTACAAGAATAAAGGCAATTGTAGCAGATTACAGAATACTAAAGTGTAGGTTAAAAGTAAGCAGCACAACCAGACTCCCAATGGTATAGAATGAGTCAACCACACAGAACAGGAATCTACAACATAAACCAAGGGGTCAAGGAACATCTTACAACCCAAAAAAAAGTACAGTAAATCAAGTCCTAGTACCATGGTTTTTTTTTTGAGAGTATGAAATATTCTGGGCATGCCCAGTGTCAAGGAGCAAAGAAAATTTTTTCTGAAACCATTAAAACACAACCCAAAAAGAAATGCAAGGCACATGAATGTAAATTGGTGTTCTCGGGGAATCCTGTAAAAGTCAGCATTGTTCCTTAACTACCTAGAAATCTCTCGAATTGCTGATGGGTGATCAAGCCACCAGCAACAACAAAAAAAAAAACCTTACAAAAGTTTATTTAAAAACTGATAAAAACTACACCAGATAAAAACTACCAAAAGGTACATGCCACTAGTAAGACAAAAAAAACAGTTTAAGTAATGCATGCAGCAAAAAAACACGACTCCCAAAAAAAAAAATACACCACAAAATTTGAGATCAGTTTGGTGACAACAAAACCAAAATGCCTAGCAAGCTGTAGGTTAGCGTTGAAATGTGAGACCAGGGGACCTAAGCTTGAAATCATGATCATATGAGTGCAATGAGTGTATGAAATGTATCGCATGGTCTGCAACTTAAATAGAATAGTTGTCATAAGCTCCGACCACCCATGAGGCAGGCAGGGAAAAATGTTTTGTGCAAAACCGTCAATCGTAGGTGTGCTACTGTTTATTTACTTTTTCATGTAGGTTTTGTTGCGATTATTAAAAACCAGCATTGAAACAGTGGTATCACTGGCCATTTCATGCATTAATAATATTTATATAGCAGGATGTCCACAGAACAAGTATATACAGAATGTGTCTGCAGAACTGAAAATATTAGCAAGAATTGTTAATGTGAGAGTGCCTTTGTGAGTTGCATTCATCAAACAGGTAAATGCACTGAATAATAAAATTAACGCATACAGTACCTTTGCTTCTATGCAGAAATAAAAATCTTGGTTCAGGCAAAAATTCAATGACAATTAACCTACCACTAGGCACAAGTTATGTAATCTAGTGAGTTACAGGACATCTCGTGGTTTATAACTTGGCAATTGCAAGAGTATTCATCCACTCTTCCTCCATGGTTATGCTCAGTACAATTATTTTGATGTTTAAATATTTGTGGTATCTAAGTCCTGTAATAAAAGATATTAAACGTTTTTGAGATGCTGAACGTAAAATAACAGGAATCTCTAACCTTGCCACTGATAAAAGACAAAAAATTGAAGGACTGAAATCGTGCATTTCAAATTATTCAGTATCAGCTCTGAATTTGTGTGTTCAGTGACAATTTATATTTTTAGCTCTTCACACTGTGATTGAGTTGCACTACATGCATTATTATTTATTCTACTCTTTATAAATTTACTTGAACTTTTTTTTTTTTACATGGAAGCTACTTAAGTTTGGTTAAACATGCTCCTCGAATACGAGTGGTCTTTACATATGGTGTACATGACGAGGAGTGTCAGGCTACTCGTCTCCCACCTAGGCAAACCGGGTTCGATTCCTGGCAGGGTCGCACCCGGATTCTCGCGTGTGGAAATTGTGCAGAACTATGCCGCTGGTCGGCAGGTTTTCTCGGGGATCTCCTGTTTTCCCCACCCTTGTATTCAAGTACTGTTCCATACTCTACTCATTTTGCCCTAGTCAGCTCTCAAGATCTCAATTTTAAGAGCCACCAAAATGTATCCCCTCCACTCCACTCCACTCCACTCCACTCCACTCCACTCCACTCCACTCCACTCCACTCCACTCCACTACACTCCACTAGGAGTGTCCACTTGCATAGTTTGTATGTACTTGAAAGCTCTTTGCAAGAAAGAGTTTAAAATTTTCCAAAATCATAGGTGATCAAGCGATTTGCATACAATTGAAGCTCGAACTGGGACACCTAGCTCACCTACACTATGAGACTCCAATCTGTGCCATAATGTTGAAAAAATGAAATGTTGTAGAAGTCTGGCGAAATGAGAGATATCTGAGAATTTTGTAGCATATGTGTTGCTAAGTCAATGCCAGTACCTATACAGTAAAATACAAGATACAATATTCTTAGGGCCCCACTTTTACTCTAAAATGAGCTGATTCCATCATTAAAATTTTACCATTTCGTCAAAAAAATTGTATGCATTATTATTTGAACACGAATCTGTTGTTTTTGTAACAATTTCACTCAAACCAAATGGAATTTGTTATTCATTCATTTAATCAGTACATATTTAAGTGGAAAACATTCAACGATAAGGATGGAAGGACAACCTTAGTAGAACACACTTATCATATAACACACATTGTCACGTCACAGTAATTTTTGTGCTATAAATCCTGCACCTTACACACACATTAAAACTGCCCAAGAACCTTTACTAGCATTCGAGTTTTACAAGATTTTTAAGTCACCCATATACAGCTTTTCGTAATTTGTAGATAACAATATTTTAATTAAATCTTGTTCCGTTCAAAATCACTCCAACACAGATCCATCCATATCTTAACTACAAAATGCTAGTAAATATTTTATTATTGATAAAATAAAAATACTCCTTGCATAGTAAAACTGTTTCTACAAAGATGTGGCAGAAACGTATTTGTTTTTGTATTCTTCCCAATATGAAAATTACATACATTTATTTCTAAAGCAGTTGTTTTTATTTTTTATGTTCTCTGCTTTCACCAAATCACTGTGAATATACGGCACAGCAGTGTTTAAGCACGTGTCTTTTCCTGCCCACTCAATGTTTACATCGCAGTTTTGCATTTTGGTCAGTTTATAAAACAAACAAAAAATCTTAACTTTCGAAATCCTGGACACAATGTAAAATGGTACCTATTATTGCCATTCTTGAGCTGTTTTGAGACGTAAGCAGCCAACTACAATCACCATCCTCTCTGAATAGTTGCAAATGCTGTATTTAAGAGTTGTCAAGAATCTAACCACAAAGCACAGAAGATGAGTATTGTCAGCAGTGTTTTTACAAATACTGTGCAAATGTTTACTGCGAAATTATTATATTCCACCTTAAAATATTGATCTGTTTTATATATACGTACTATTTACTTTCGTCATCACCAACAGCTTTAGTTAGAGATGTTAGTTTATATATAAAATATGCGTAGGCGTGATTCTGCCAGTGAACTAGTGCCATAGCTGAGCAATTTGGTTCAATATATATCAAATCGTTCGTGCAACGATAATCTTTCGACCTTGCTACCAATCTATTTATGAATTGTTCTCGTGATGTAAAATTTTGTTCCATTTTTATAGTCGATGTGATCACCACGCAAATAGTTTTGTTATCCGCATTTATGTGAAGTAAAGGAGAGATAATGCTGTATAACAAATTGAAAATTGTAAAACTTATTTTTGGTAAGTGTTTTCACGGTAAAAGAAGCTCGCACAGCAGTTTTAGATATACTTAAACAACAATTTTGTCTATGTTTTGCAAATAACAGAATTATTACAAAATTTTGTGAACGAACATAATTTATCAGTATTTTGCATTAATTCGTGGTTTGCGAAAATTTCTAGGCCCTAAATATGGTACAAACATGTACGATATTAGCATTTACACTCAAACAAATAATTACAAGAACGAAACAAAGCAGATAGATAATTTGATGTTAGGATTTCTTAAGGCGATAACAGAATGGCTCATTTATCCAGAAGGCCATTCCCTGTTACTTAGTAAGTCAGTTTTTTATTTACGAGTATTGCTTTTATTGTAATGTGTCGCAGTCCGAAAGGAACACAAATTGACCATGTACAGTTGTACAGAAAGTAGATAGTATAAGTAGAAATCAATCCGTTTTGGGAATTTGAGGAGACAACACACTGGCAAACTCCACCCCACAGCAGCACCGATGAACATCTTTCGGGTAACGTTAAGTTGGAAGAAAGCATGGACCTGTGTGTGTTTAGTCAGAAACACACTCCTGCTAGTTGGTTGTTGGGAGAAAACAATATACAATTATAACAACATGCATTGACTTTTGTTGGCAATAATAGGTATTTCACATTAAGTTGTGTTAAGTGATGTTTTTTATTTTAATGATTTTTATGGAAATCAGAATATTGGCCACGATTGTTAAAAATATTTATGTCCTACATATTAGTGTTATATATGATCAGAGGTTATGAAAACCTTTTTTATAATATTGTGATGTCAGGTTGTTACTGCCATCACACTTGATATGTGCCGCTAATGTTATATTTTGTTGCAGTGCACGACATAATATTTCCTCCCCTGTATTTAACACACAGCAAAGCCTTTGCCATAATATTTCAAAGTCTACATTACCAGCAGTTTTCGTAAAATTTACTGCAACATACATAATATTAAATTTCTAGTATTCTTTAAGTTTTGCAAGATAAAATTGAACTTTACTTGGTACCAGCATTGGTTTAACATTCAGTAATGCAGGTATTGACATGGTGTACTTGCAGATATGCGGTTACTCACACGGCCAGGAACTATATCACTTTGTACCATTGCCGGGCCTTTATTATCATTTCTTGCCTTCTCAAGAAAAAATATTTTAAAATTGCAGTGGTGTAAAATATGTTTAAAATCCATATCATTACTCTACGACTATCTTGAACAACGATGATTTGTGATCCCAAAGATAATAAGTTGAATGATTATTAAAGTACATAATTTGTTTGAAACAAGGTTATGATCAAAATGTATCAGATTAAGAAGTTAATCACGAGCCCCAAATTATTGTCTTTAGAGAAACGTGCTTAAAAATATTAAGGATTTTGGCCAGAACTTTGTACCCCAAAATTTGTTACTAATCATCTTTGCATAAGAAATTCTTTACTGTGCCAAAAATGTTTTTGACAACATGATCTGTGCAGCAGAACAGAAGTTTGTATTTATTTTTGTGAAGTTATTAATAAGTGTACTTAATCAGAAGCTCGTTTCTTACGACAAAAGGATTCTGAGCAGTTATTACCACAGAATTTTTTTTTGTTTTGAGAGTTGTATGCATTTCTTGTCACCAATTAATAGTAAAGTCATAACCCTGCAACTGTGTTTGTGGTTGCTCATTATGGGGTGCTGCCTTGATGCAGAGCCAAATGTAATGTCTGCAACCTTCAGAGTGCTCAAAATAAGTGAAAATGCTGACCAGTCCATAAGAGTTGGGATGTAGTAGAGATACATCAAATTATACAGCATCATCACACATGTAGAATTAACATGAAACTTTGGTATTTTAAGACTAATATACTCGCACATTTTCAGAAGTATTATTAAACTTCAGTGAAATTTCATCTAAATTTTAGAAATTGTTATGCATCACAACATAAAATATTGACATATGATTTTCATTGGCCAACTAAACAAAAAGCTAGAAACATAAAAAATTCCAGAACAGCTTTACAAATGTTATACATGACTTATTGTAAGGAAGCAATATGTTGCTTGTTGAATGTTTAGGAAAAATATTGGCAAATTTATTGTGAACTGTTTTCCTTACCAAGGACTGTTTCTCGTCCACACAATAACACATGAAGTATGTAGTCCTTAACGCACTGGGTACCAGACAAGGTATTGCACCAAGAAAGGTTGCAGAAGGATGGGGTGCTTTACATCCAAGTTGAATCCTAAACCGTAGACTTGGCAAGGTAACCAAACACTTATTCCTTAAATCACATTCCATTGTACCTTCCTTACACAACTTCCCCTACCTATGTGAATTTTCAAGTCTTCTCAGGCAAGGAAAAATTATTAGTGTGTCCATGGAGAAGCAGAGATGTTGCTACTTTTGAAGAGAGGATTTTGCCACAGCTGACATGTTTTTGGAAGCCGCCAGTCTCGACTCCTAAAGGCCCGTTAACACTGCGATAGTACTTTGTGATGTCTACCACCATGATAGTTACTTTCACAGTGCAAACTGCTTGATAGTTACTTTTGCATTATTAGGTCGAGCGTGATAGTTGATAGTAGCTATTGAGAAAGTACTTGCAACTATCATTGTACTCGCGTGGTGTAAACAGTATGCGCGTAACTGTCATGATAGCGAATGGAACTTATATGGGTGCATATGTTGGATTTCACAACGTTATTTTGTTCTTGTTATATTGTATCTGCATTTTACAGTATTTCTCAGTTTGATGTAATATCGTTTCTCAAAAAATAGAACTCTTCTGTCATTAATTCCTCCATTAATGTGTGAACCCCCAAAAATAGTTTTTTTTTATTGCTAACCAACATATAACACATTTATTATAATTATAATTATTACTATTATTACACTTAACTGCTCCTTTTCTGCTACAACCTTGTCCACACTATAACTGACACCCATTTTCCTTTTGAGGTTAACTATCACAGTGCATAGTTGATGCATGTGTAAACATATACTATTGTGACAGTAGATGTGACAGCTGCCATCATGATGGCTACTATCATTTCGTCAACCTGGCACGACGCCAGGCATTGAGTCCTCGCACTATCTCTATGAATAAGGGATAGACCCATGCCCTTTCCTCCTCAATGTTCTTTGGAGTTGTACATTCTAAGGGACATTCCCGATGTCTCCATGGATGAAGTTCATTCACTGTGGTTGCATGCATTGAATGGCCAGCGACCATGTCCAGCAATCGAATCACTTTATTCCTCCACGTACCATACCAATGTGTACAGCTTTGGAGAGATTTTTTTTTTTTTGCAATTAGAGGGGCGTGTTGCTGTATTCCAACAGCAGCAACTGTCAATCACTGGAATAAGTGGAGTGTTTCGCCTTGAAGATGCAGTTACTAATGAATTCAGGGCCAGATTTATAGTTTTTAGGATACGGGAGTGCAGTAGGTACAACATTTTTGCTTATGGGGTTTAGGCTTATAGTGGTATATCTGGAAAGCTGTGATTGGATTTAATTGTACAACTCGCTTTCTTAAAATATTTCCTTATTAATCTTAGCGATGGCCACACTTCTAGGATCACCGCTTAATTGGTGCAACATGTCCCAATTTTCCAGAGGACTGTACCAAGTACATTTAGTTGTACCAAGGCATGGCATAGCTACTGTTAGCTCTGTTATGGCTTCACAAAAATGAAAAGTAATTATTAAAATTGAAAATGTTTACAATAAAAAGACTAGAATATAATGAACAAAAAACAATTTTAAAAATAATTAAAATGCTTGAAAACTTAACAGTTCAGTTGATGCTCTTTAATTTGGAATAATTTGTCAGTTTTTTGAAGTCCTCACAGTGAAACACACTCTGTTTACCTCGGGATGTGAGCCATGAACAGAGACTAATGGGGTCCCATTATCTTGCAGTGTGTTTCTTAAGTTTTTTTAAGTTTCTGACTTTTATTACTACAGGAATAGACTTGCTGCCCCCCACATTGAATCTCCATCTTCCACTCCTTTAGTATGAAATGGGATGCAAACTATCTGAAAGGTTAGAGGTAGACTTCTATCTCCCCCCTGAGAGCTAGGAAGCAGTGTTCCGTATGCGGGGTGTTTGCTCTAGTCGCCTTACTTTGTAGAAGGTGTTGTGCAGATCAGTATCTTAATTATTTTACGTATTGCTGCCAGAGGTGTGGGTTTGAGCATAGGCTTGGTGGGGACTCATACTGCCACAAAATCTCTCAACGGTTGTGAAAGTTGGGTGTTGAACTGCAGGACGCGAGGGACTACATGAGTGTCTCCATATCACAGGATTCACTGGGGGCCATGAGGCAGCGTCCGGCTGTAGGTTTGGTGGAGTAGATGGCAGTGGTGACAATCTCAGCGAGTCAGGAGGATTTTGGCTGATAATGCAAATGTGGGTGAAGGTGTGCTGCACAAAGGGGCCGGCATGCATGATGCCATTCTTGAGTAGCATGGCTTATTCCCCGTCCTTGTGAGAGACCCTCAGGGTATTAGGTCCTCACTGTGCAGAGCATCTGGACTGGGCAGCGAGGATTTTGACAGCCTCCTTTTGACTAGTTTAGTAACAGGGCAAGGACACAGTCGCAATGCAAACAACTTCTGCAAGTAACAGTTGCTACAGAGTTCAAAATGAGAGAAGGTACATAATTATTACAGGATTTAGCAGGTATACGTAGGTATGTGTGGCTGTAGTTAGTGAGATTATTAGCTGTTCCAAGCAGTGCGAGGTAGGAAGAAGCTGGCTTGGTCCACCTAGGGAGGAAGTGACTCCCCCCCCCTCCCTGGTGCGTGCCGAGGGGTGAACTCTGATTGGTTCTATCAGAGGGGTGGCATCTCTAACACCACAACCACTAGGAAGGATGTTCGCCTCCCGGCTGATGGTGCGCAAGCCTATAGCGACTTGGGGAGAGGTCATGCTGTTCCTTCTTGCAGAGAGTTGAGTGAATTACATAACCGCTACTGAGCTCAACTTTCAGATTCCCAACGTTCCCTACTGAGGTTGTGGTGGTATCTAAATGAGTGGCATTACCAGCTTAGAGCCTAGCTCCACTGTGACGTCGAGTGTTTGTTCTCCTCCAGCCTGAGGACTCTGGAAAGATTATACCTCCCCTCGTCTAGGTAGTGACCAGGAGGGTGGCGTTGCCTGCCAGCAACCAGTACACAAAACTCTTGACAAGAAGTGGAAGCATCTTTTGGAAGGCATGATAACAGATTCTATTCCTTGTCAGCTGGGTGTGTTCCTGGAAGAATAAATGCAGAAAATACACAGGTTAAGCAGGAAGGAGATAGCGAAACAAGAAACAAATGACTGGTAAAATGAAGTAAGCATGGGAGATAAATGTGCCGCACAAATATCTCTGACCTGTGTTTAGCCAGTGTCTGAAGGGCCAGGAACAAGTTTGCCAAGCGTTTTACAGCGATGGCTGTAGTAGCGAGGGTGCGAGTGAAGCTTGGGGTGAGACACTCCAGAAGGCAAAGTCTGGCACAGACATGCCACTCGGGGGTGACAATTTGAGACACTTGTCAACTGTAGTGCTAGCATACAGTAATACCAAGTATGTGTTATAAACACAGGTTAAGGCAAGTTAACAAGTATCGAACTAGTACAAACTGCGTATGGCAGAGTTCATGCTACAGGGCCACTTCAGTGATCTGCTCTGATTGTAGTATGTGTAGCAGTACAAGCAAGGGGCAGAACAAGATGGTTGAATGCAGAGGGATAACTATCCCTTTTTGTGGTGATGTACCTTTTGTACCTGCCTTGTCTACTTGTTCTCTGCCGAGTAGGTGGGTTCTTCCACTTTCAGGCTGGAACGTCAAAGCAGGTGGTTGCTGGCCTCCAGGCGGCAAATGAACACACACTGTCTCGTAACGTACGTCCTTCTAATATCAGTGGGTATGGGGAGTGCCGGAGGCGGATGCTATATGTGGTCAATCGATCGCCTGCATGGCACGTCAAATGTACTTGTACTACCACATAAATGGCCACAAATAAATTGAACTTGATAACTATACCACTTGAAAACATTCCTACAATTAGAAGAGTAACTAAATGTAAATGTAAAGGTAAAATTAAGAACCTGCCCCAAATACATCATAAACCCCTGTGGAAATTTGCCTGTCCCACATTATTAATTTCTACACCTTTTGATGGTTACTCATTTGGGTGTAAGAATGTTGTTGTTACTTCATGCTCTTGATGAATGCTTAGGGTGTTCAGTGAAAAAGGTGATAAAGGAACAAATTAGAGCATGGCCTCATGAGGGGTTTGACATGCTCTCTAGAGATTTCATAGGTTGCCAGGTTCCGTTACTGCCTGCAGGACCTGTGGGACCTAACTGGTTTACCAGTTATACACACTGCACTTATGTATATTGGATTAGGCATGAAGTGGAAAGGGAAACTCTGGTTACTTGTAACAGCACCAGTCTCTTGCGATTCACACCATTTTTGCTTTGAGAATGCCACCTACACTATTTATGTGGACTGCCAAGCAATAGTGGCTATTATATATCTTCTATAATAGCCACACATGTTGTTTGGCCAATATATTTTTTCTATTCTGAAAGAACAAGTGATAACCACATTATCACGTAGTATGCTGCTTTCCTGCACATGCGACTAGCACAAAGCAAGGCAAATCTGTGTAGGTTGTCCCTTATCCTGCTCCTCGCAACATACACTAGGTCCTAAACAGAGCTAATGAAGTGATACCCAATGTGATATCACTCAAAGTGCTATACCGGGTATTAGACTATATTTGGAAAGCTTTATTGGCATGTGTGACTTGCTATTGCATACCTACTAAATTTCTGACTGCTGTTACTGCATCATTCTAAATGGCCATAAATGTTTTAAGTGGTTACTTGGTACTCTGCTGGAAATCTGAATCTGAATACATTTCAACTCTTGGATTACTATTAGCTTTTTTGCTGAAAAATTTTGTAATAAAATACATACCAAATTTACATGGAACTTAAACTCTCTCACTTTTAGCACTGCAACTGTTCAAATAATATATCAAAATATCAGTCCCTTTTCAAAATGTTTTTTATCCCCTGCCCCCATCCCCTTTCAAAATTTTCTTTTTCCTCCTTTTTAAATGTTATTTTACCCCCCTTCCCCCCTCCTCCCATCATTCTTTAAACCATTCCCCCTTTTTATATTTTCCCCTCTTCAATATATTTTCCCCCCTTTGCCTCTTCGAAATATGTTTCTCCACTTCCGACCCCCTTCAAAATATGTTTTTCGCACAATTTTTTTTATTTTCTACCCCTTGGAATTTTCAAAATTCGTTAAAATATGCCAAAACAGTGCTGATTCACATTATTTAGATGGTATGCCTAATGACCATAATGATGCCATGTTGTACTCTGTGATGAAAAAGTTTGGGAACCACTGGGTAGAGTACTTTAAGGAGTACAACCAAAACTTCCAATAACTACTAAATAATTATGACTGTATGACATTGCATTGTCCTGCTGAAAGATTCTATCGTAATACAGTCAATATGTACGTGTGTGCTAGTGTGCCTGATTACAAAGGATGGTCCACCAGCTCAAGATCTGTGTACAAACATTTAGGAGCTTGCACCTCATAATTCAGTAAAACACATTTTGACCACAGATAATATATTGGTATTTTGTTTTAATTTGACACATATTTTAGCAACTTTCACATTTTACACAGTTAAAAAATTACATATTATCTGTACTTGTGGCCACCTAGATATGTAACAACAATAACTGAAACTGTTTGGAGGGGGAAAGAGTAACCTACATAAAGTTACTATTTGTACCTTTGTATTCAATAGACATAATGTTCTCTGAAGAGTTGCAGTTTTGAAAAATTATATTTATATATTAAAGCACACATTTCTGGAAATCTTTGGTGTAACTGAAAAGAGTGTCAATTACATTGGAGTATGGAGTACTGCACTAACATTAACACAAAAAATCCCAGAAAAGTGAAGTGCTCATTTGGTATTAGTTACCAATATTATTTATATTTTCTTCCACCAAAGATACACTGTACGGATATCCATTTACTTGACGCTACTCCCCATCTGTGGTGTACAGATGGTTCATAGGGTCTACAGTTAATGTTTATGGCACAGACTATAGGTGCCTTGAAGGTTGAGGGTATATCACACAATTACTTCGTTGTGGCTTGGTGGTGAACAGTTTTATTTAACAGGAATTCACTTACACATTCCCGGCACTGTTGCGGGACTTTATACATACTTTCCCGGCACCTTGAGCAGAGAATTTACTCATACATTAAAACCCTGCGAGTTCAAGGCCTGAAGGGCTGGTTACACTGTTCTGGCTACGTTTCAGACGCTGTGGGGGCATTAGGTGACAGGACAGGTCCCTGAGTGACGACGGGGTTACTTATCTGCATCTGTTGCGTGGTAGTTGTTCCGGCAGTTGAGGTCTGGTGAGTTGGATGGCCCAGATACATTCCGGCAGTTGATGAGGTTTGGTGAGCTGGATGGCCCTGTTAAAGGCCCTCTGTGGTTGACTCGTTGCACGCAGCTGGCTTCCTCTCGACGTGGCGCTTCTCGTTGAAGCTCACCACTCGCTCCCGTTCTCGGCGTAGGGTAGCAACTGACTGTTTACTACCCTACCAAGTCCCGGTGAGGGACCCCGTGTGTGGGCCCCCACCCCAGCCCTCGGTGTGGGGTTGCACTGGACAATCCCACTAGCTCGAAATGGCACTTCTCGTTGAAGTTCACCTCTCGACTCCGCCTTCTCGGTGCGTTGTAACAGACTGACTGATGCGGGAACTGACTGACGGACTCGCGTCCCGGCGTGGTGATACTACTCTTCCAACGTGACTCTGGTAACTGTCTCTGATTCTGCCCTGCGTCCCGAGTCTCGCATCTCGAGTCTCGCGTCCCTATTTGGCTGACCCCTTAATGTCGTGACTGACTACCTGCGCATCCCAGGGTGGCGGTACCAAACTTGGCGCCACCTTCTGCTCGTTGCTTCGACTGACTGATGTGGCCGGGTTCCGATCTTCCCGGCCTTTTCTGTTGTGATTAAGACTGACCTCTCTGTGCGGTACTGACGAACTGACTCCTCTGTGCGGTAATAATCAACCGACTTGAACCAGAACTGAAACCCCTCTTCTCTCCTTATATACTTTCTCGACTCCCTCCCTAAGTTCCTACACGTATCTCATTTGTTGGGGGAGGGCGGAGATGCAGTATAACGAACACTGCTTACACGCGCCATGGTTCCTGATGATTGGGGGGGGGGAGGAGGTGGGCTGCACCCTGAAACTTACCCTGTCAGCTTATTCTAGGTGCGTGTTTTCAACTTCAGGCGGAATACGCCTGACTATCTCGTCATTTCTCGGCGTTTACAAATTTCACAGGGCTTGCTAGGGGGAGGGAGGAGGAGGCCCGAGGGCGGCAACACGTGGAATGGCCTGCACGTGCTACTACCTCTCGGCTTGACCTCGGTATGCGTAAATGAGTGACACGTGTCATCGGAAGTGCCCTACACGGTTTAAGCTGGTGGTGGAGGGGGGAGGGTTAGTGACAGCGCCGCTCTACTTCCTATTACGCCACGCGTCATACTGGACATAAAAAAATTACTTTGCAATATTTTATTAAAATACTTTTTTTTCCTGCTTAGACCTAGATTTAAAAAAATTCTCATATTGTATTTGCATTAATATTTAGTGGTCATGTTACAGTCCATTAAAAATTTAAAATTGTGATATTTCCAGCTCCTAGTAAGTGACTGATAGTAATAAGCAGGATGTCAAGGGGAAGAATAAATCGGAAGATGCAGATACATATATTTTCTGAAGCAGTAGCAAAATAATATAGACATTCTTGCTGTTAGTCATTAGCATATCCTTGCATCAGAGAGTTTCTCAAACTAAGACAAGCAATGTCAGTGAAATTGTTTTGGCGAGTATGAATATTATCATTTGCATTATAAAGATATTGGTGAAAAAGTGTCACCAGTGCAGTGCAGCACAGCTAAATGAAGTCACATTTAATGCTTTATGCCAATAACGCGTACAAAAGTGGATATTTTTATTTTACTCTTTAAAGCTGCAAATCTAATTATTTGGAATTGATTTTACTTCACAGAAAATAAAAAGACAATGTAATGCACAGTACCTTTCTTCCACAATCGGACACAAAGGGTGCAAGTTTACTTTTACATTCAACATGCATAAACATTTTTTACTTAAACGAAAGAAATATGTTGGTGCCAGTGTAACGTTGTTCGAAAAATGCAATTTTCTAATTTCAGATAAAAGATAATCGCCGTGCTGATAAGATAACATCAGGACCTCAGTCTCACATACTGGAAGGAGTATCGTGGGAAGAAGCGAAGAAATTGCAGGTGAGAGTTAGCAACTTATTTGGAAAGTATGAGACTAGTATAATTGCAGTAATGCATCTTGGGTGTTGTTCAGGAATGCAAATATTAGAACATAATACACCAGGGAGCATTAATTATGTACCTAATTACAAATGGCTACAGGTGCGGTATAAGATAGTATACAGGTTGATTCTAAAATCATGGGACAAACATTGAGGGGTGGTAGAGCTCACTAAAACAAACAATTATTGTACAGGAATATATGGGCGGAAGTGATGCGTTGAGGCACAAACACAAAAATAACACATGAAATGCAACACATTGTTTATTTACAACGTCGCCGCTAAATGCCTTTTTACAGCAATGTTTATAATAATTGCTCGAAATTGCTACCACAGACAGTAATCCAAGCTTGGTAGCATAGGCGGAGTGATTGGCGAGCAGATTCAAATACGCCGGGTATTTCACGCCCGCCACCATTGTCAGCCAATCACGCCATATATAGAGGTCGCCAAGCATGCGTGACTGTTGGTGGATGCATTTCCAGCAACTGTTTTAACTTGTCTGTATGGAATCGCTCGTTAAGTATGCTGCTAATGAACATTTTATGTTTCCGTTAATGTGTTATGTATATATATATATATATATATAGATATATATGTATATATATATATAGAGAGATATAGATATATATAGAGAGATATAGATATATATAGAGAGATATAGAGATATAGAGATATAGATATATATAGAGATATATATAGAGATATAGATATATATATATATATGGATGGATGGATGGATGGATGGATGGATGGATGGATGGATGGATGGATGGATGGATGGATGGATGGATGGATGGATGGATGGATGGATGGATGGATGGATGGATGGATGGATGGATTTGTTTTAAAATTAAAGTTGTTAATTTTTTTATGAAGTTTGTAATTTTGTTTCCGAACTGATGTGTATTGAAATACAGTAAATTTCTTCATTGTGAAAATAAGTTTTTAAATATAAGTGATGTAACTATACATGTTGCATGGAATAAAATTAAAATCCTAGCACTTTCAATTTTTACCCACGTTGAAACTTATTACAGCAGACAATATGCAAGTCCCATAAAAATGGTCTGAATATAATTTCTTTTTGATGGAACGTATGACAATAATAATGTGCTTGTATTGAACTAACTTTCTGTCTTCACTGTTCAAACTTGGAGATAAGATTTTAATTTTGTAAAATTTTGTAAGTTAGTAATTATATCTATGTGCTATCAGATATAAGTTTGACCAACAGCAAATGTCTAAAAAAAAAAANACTTTCTGTCTTCACTGTTCGAACTTGGAGATAAGATTTTAATTTTGTAAAATTTTGTAAGTTAGTAATTATATCTGTGTGCTATCAGATATAAGTTTGACCAACAGCAAATGTCTAAAAAAAAAAATATATATATTTTACATAACTGTTATCACTCTAACACTAAAGTTTTCTCATTCGTAGTACATAATACATACCTCGCTTCATAGTTTACAAGAAGAGATGACTGACCATGTCAAGAAAGTGCAATATGGATTGATTATTTTAATTCCAATAATTTTGTTTGAGTACAAATTAAAATCTCACTAAACCATAGCTTGTGTGTAGCTTCATTAAGTACAGGCAGTCCTCTACTTTCATACACAATGTGTTCCTAAATTTGTGTATGAAAGTTGAAATGTATGAAAGTAGAACCCTTATTTTAATGTGATAAATGAGGTTCCGTTCCTAGATGGGAAAAAAAACTTACTAAACAAAAAAAAAATATTCAAAACAATATATTTACACACAAAGAAACAAGATCATGCATCAAAGTTATTTAAAAGTGTTTAAATATATAGCTAATAGTTCAAACAATTGAAAAGACATATTTTACACACACAAACATTTGACTAATTTTTCCAATCTTCAAACAAACTGAGAGCTTTGCATTGAATTATTGCAAGGCTGATAGGGATATTTTTCTGGTGTTGATCGTCTAACCACACTTTTAAAGACCGTTCCATCTCTTCCATCGCTACACCCCGCCGTTTTGAAATTATTTTAGAAGAAAGATTTCCCGAATTTTGTCCCGTGCTGGACGATACCGCTGGTTGGCAGGTTTTCTCGGGGGTCTCTAATTTCCGCCACCCTTGCATTCCAGTGCTGCTCCATATCTTTCTTTACCCCCATTAGCTCTCAAGATCTGGATTTTAAGAGCCATCCAAATTTCTTCACTCACTTGGCCACTCTCTCTTTCTCTCCTCTCTCTTTCTCTCCTCTCTTCTCCTCTCTCTCTTCTCCTCTCTCTCTTCTCCTCTCTCTCTTTTCTCCTCTCTCTCTTCTCCTCTCTCTCTCTTCTCCTCTCTCTCTCTTCTCCTCTCTCTCTCTTCTCCTCTCTCTCTCTTCTCTCTCTCTCTTCTCTCTTCTCCTCTCTCTCTCTTCTCTCTCCTCCTCTTCTCTCTCCTCTTTCTCTTTCTTCTCTCTCTCTTCTCTCTCTCTTCTCTCTCTCTTCTCTCTCTTCTCTCTCTCTTCTCTCTCTCTCTCTTCTCTCTTCTCTCTCTCTCTTCTCTCTCTTCTCTCTCTCTTCTCTCTCTCTCTTCTCTCTTCTCTCTCTCTCTTCTCTCTTCTCTCTCTCTCTTCTCTCTCTCTCTTCTCTCTCTTCTCTCTCTCTCCTCTCTCTTTCTCTCTCTTCTCTCTTTCTTTTTTTTTGGACTATTGAATCATATTTTACTTGCAAGACACCTGTTGATGCAATAATTAGGAATCCACTATGTCAGTTCTCGTAAGTCGTGCACAATTGTAGGGTCATGTGAATTTCTTAATACCTACTGAGAAGCAAGTTTAAACAAGTAACCTACAGCATATTGACTGCTGCTAGTAATGTTGTGTGTTGTTGTTGTTATTCCCAACAGCTTAAACATTCATTGGAAATTAAATCTTAAGAGTATTTAAGTGTATTGTTTCTGATAACTCATCTTCTTCCATATTTCTCTCTTTTTATTGAGTCAACGTATTAAGAAACCAGCTTTAAGTCAAACAGTTTGTGGATAAGCCATGTGAATGTGGTTCTTTTCACCAATGATCACACTATCGAGGAAAATCAAAGTCCTTGATTGCAAGACTCATTTTCATAGTGGCTTTCACTTTTCTTTTATTGAACCAACGTTTCGAAAATAATATGTGTGTTCAACAGCTGTGACATGTAGTCAAGGATGTGTGTGCAAGAGGTATGTGTCACTTAAGTTTGCTTGTATTACAGGATGCAAACATTTCGGCAACGGGTGATCAGGTAATCCTGGTGGGTGCTGCATCCAAAGGAATTATTCAGCGAGGTTTCCAGCACAATGCTATGGTGTACAAGACACCGTATGCCAAGAATCCATTTGATACTGTCACCGATGAGGAACTTGAAGAGTACAAGAAGGTGGTGGAGCGCAAACAAAAAGGAGAGTCTTGTGAGTAAACTGTTCAGTCAGTAAAAGTGTCTAATAAAACAATACAATATTTCTTTAACATTTTTGCATATATTGTTATTTCTCGAGAGATACATCAAAAGAGTGCTGGAGTTGTGCCACAAATCTGATAAAGAAATTAATACTGTCTTAAAAACAGACATGTAAATTTTTTCTTCAGTCATTTTTAATACGCTAGTATGCAAACCTGGTGTTCAGTTACCCGAGCAATGCTGTAGGTTTGAGATGGGCTAATGATGTTCAGACAGGAGGACAAGATGTTGAATTAAATGTGCTATTACTGGGAGACTGGTTTAGCACGTATTTATATTTCTATTTAAAACAGCATGGCCCGTCAGAAGTATGTCTTGAATAAAATAAAATTTAACTCACAGCAAGCATTTTTTTTTGTGGCTATGTGACCTATACTAGTTCAGACAAAGACTATCAATTAAAATGTCTCCTTGCATGATTTCCTTACCTTGTAGGCGTATGGTGCTTAGCCCCGAGACGCAATTAATTCCTGCCCCTGCCGCAGACACGCATAACACTTAGTTTTAAAGTAGGTTAGAAAAAAGACAGTTTCCCAAACTAGGAGTATCCCGAGAATATCTGCCAGCCAATGGCAGTCTGCCACATTTCCCACATGCAAAAATCCTTATGACCCCTTTGGGAATCCAACATAATTCGCCTTGGTATATTCTGTACCATATAAGGAGGCCACTTTTTGACAGCTCGGTGAAAGTAGCGCCACTGTTTACAACTGACTACTATCCTTCCGCCATCAGCTGGTCCGTCAAGTCGGGGCTGTATTTTTTATCAACACGCTGTCAGCTAATCCACTTCTCATTGTACTGTAATGCTAAACCAATTGTAAGATATTTTAAGACTGGCATCTGTCAAAAAAAATAAGTAGGTTATAAAAGTAAAAATATAAAATGTTGCAAATAATTAAATATTTGCTAACTCTTTTTTAATTTGTCACGAGATATTGAATTTGGGTTAACATTTGCGAGACGGTCTGTTGTGTCTGTTGTCACACTTTGGACGTTATAGCTAATATATTCGAGTTGGAAATATGTGATGTGGAGTAACGTTAGAATTGCTTAAAAAACTATTCACGCGTTTCTCACTTTCTACGGAAACAAGGAGATTGGTTATGAGAGAACAATATGGCGTATAATTTACCCGGCGGAATATAAATTACTTGTACTCCAAATTGTTGTACATGAAATAAATGTTACTTAAAAAATTATGGAGAGCTCGTGGAAAAATATAACTATTGGCATCTGTTTGTAAATTTGTTACATATCGCACAGGAAAGCGGTTCATTTCTGGCTTGTAATACCTCGCAAAATATCTGACAGATGGCGCGCACAGCACGTTATGGCAAAGTTTGAGCAACCCTTTTTTTTGTCAACAGATAGTCTTTTTTAAAGTTGATAGTTCTTATATTATGGGCTGGAAATGTATTTCAAATTTGTGCCGTTTCGTCAAATTATTAGAAATAATAATTCAACAATATTATGCAATATTTCTGTATACTTTTGGAATTAATATCAAGGATGTGTTGAAAGCAAGGTTGGAGAAGGATGATACGACATGACAAAGCTTTCTGAAGTTAGCACAACTTCAGAAAACTTTTCCACGTCGTATCGTTCTATTGTACATTTCATTTTGAACACCTATACATAGGGCCATGGACTTTTCGCGATCGCGAATAAAAGACGATAAATGCGAAATTGTAACAAAATTCAGTTTTTACGTGATGTCGACTTTAATGCACTAAAAAAAGCCACTTTTCCAGTAAAATTTTGTTTATAGTGTTGCAAAGCAAACACGCACTCACATTTTAACGCTACGTGGCGAAATACTGTATTTCTGCATGTATAGACTGCACATTTGTACTAAAACTAACTACTACAGAAAGTGGAGTGCGACTTATTTACGCGATATTGGCATTAAAAAAGAATTTTCCCCCCAAAACATATTCAGAAATTTGTCAACATACAGTATATTTTAATGTTTTAACGTTTTAACTTAGTTTCCAAGGCGGTAAAAAAATGAGAATAAATGAATATCTTTTCACTTGTGCAATAGTTTGTTCACTAAGGTTCATTTTTAAAAAAATCTTCTTTGCGCGTGTAATATGTAAACATTTAGGAGCTCGGCCATAGATGCAGCACATGAGAAAATAATTACACTACTGTACAAGGAAAAGATATACGTAGTTTGCACGCTCGCCACCGCACCGCAAGTGCTAATTGATAGACGCCATTTTGTGTGACGTATTGCCTTGTTTTTACTTTCTCAAGTCACTATACCATCTGTGGAATACTATACGCGGGACGTATATTTGTAAACAGTATTAATAAAATTTTCAATTACGCTGTTGTGCAAGGTTGAAATCATTACTATTTCGTATCTTAAAAAAAGAATAGTTCCTGGTGCTTCTTAATTCTTTGCTTAGTATAGATTATACACCTAGTCGGCAACACTAGTTTTTCACTGTATTTATTTGGTATTTACTATTTGTTTTTGCGTGGGTTCTCTGTTGCGTGTGTTAACGTATTTTAATGCTGAGACATTGTTTAATATGCCAAAAATTCTTTCCTTGCATGAACGGGAACAGGAATTTAAAAGTGATGATTTCTTCATATTTGATGAACGTAACAAAACTATGATGTGTAAATACTGTGGCAGCCGTGTTGAATGGCAACGCAAAGACACGTGCAAAAAACATGTACAAGGTGATTCGCATAAACGAAAAAAAGAATTCTACCTAAAAAACAATAGCACCCCAAAACAACTGAGCATTGTTAGCGCAATTGATAGAAGATTGACAACGAAGAAAAATGAACAAGAGTTTATAATAGACTTCACCAAAATGTTGCTCGCAGCCATACCCATTGAAAAGGCAGACGACGAGTCCTTGAAAATTGGCTTCGAAAATATGTACCAGGTAAGCATGTAAATGCAGGGTTTTCTCCTATCTGTATGTTTTGTTTATATTTTTGCACAGTAATGCACAGACGATGTCTTCCCATTTTATGAGAAAATATCGGTTATTATTAAGTTTAGGGGTTTTTCTTTAAAAAATAATAATAATTCACGGAAAATGGTATATTTCCACTCTACTAATAATGCAGAACACGAATATACTAGTGGCATTAACGTCCGAATAATTTCGTAATATGTGCCCACCTAACCTAACCCCACAATGGGTGAATCACTATTTTACATTTTTAAACTAACCTAGGATAGTAGGATTTTACACTAACGTATGATGTTTGGGTTTTACACTAAACTACGAATGTAGGATTGTAGGGATTTTAAGGAACCGTAAAACACACCAAAAGAATGTAAATTAACTCACCTAGGTAGGTGGTTGGTATAATTCCTCTGACATTAATAGACGTAAACAAACATATTTCGCAAGTTTTTAAAATATGTTCTGCTTATTTTAACATTACGCCCTCTTGAATATGAACAAGGTAAGCTGTGCACCCATTAATGCAACTTTTGTTGGTCTAGGACGTTGTTCAGAAGTGTAAACAAACTGGCTGTACTGCTCATTTCGCAATTTTGTTCAATTTTTTAAAATATGTTTTACTCTTTTTAAAGTTGCTACTAGTATATTCGTGATCTATGAGATTAGTAGAGTAAAAATATATCATTTTGAATTTTTTTTAATGTTTTTCAGAAAAGCCCCTAAACTTAATAATTACCCAGAACATGAATATACGAGAGGCATTAACGTATGACTAATTTCTTAATGTGCCCACCTACCCCCATGATGGGTGAATCACTATTTTACAATTTTAAACTATCTAGGATTGTAGGGTTTTACGCTAACCTAGGGTTTTTGGTGAGAGTAGAAATATATCATAATTTTGAATTTTTTTCGTGTTTTTTTTCTTCAGAAAAACCCCTAATCTTAATAATTAATTTTTATTTAGTGCTTTGAAATTGCGTTTCCAATGTAAGCCTACATGTCAAATTTGTAGGTTTCTTTTTCTATTGCTATAAAATATTGATTACAAATACAAACCAGAAAATACAGCAATTTGTCTGAATTTTCCTNATGTGCCCACCTACCCCCATGATGGGTGAATCACTATTTTACAATTTTAAACTATCTAGGATTGTAGGGTTTTACACTAACCTAGGGTTTTTGGTGAGAGTAGAAATATATCATAATTTTGAATTTTTTTCGTGTTTTTTTTCTTCAGAAAAACCCCTAATCTTAATAATTAATTTTTATTTAGTGCTTTGAAATTGTGTTTCCAATGTAAGCCTACATGTCAAATTTGTATGTTTCTTTTTCTATTGCTATAAAATATTGATTACAAATACAAACCAGAAAATACAGCAATTTGTCTGAATTTTCCTNCTATTGCTATAAAATATTGATTACAAATACAAACCAGAAAATACAGCAATTTGTCTGAATTTTCCTTACAAGCTTATGTAATTAATAGGTTAAAAAAATTAACAAAGAAGTAGGCCTACCCAATTTTTCACTTTTATTTCAGGTTCGGAAGATATTCCAACGGCCCAGGTCCTGAGGGAAAATTATGTTCCAAAAATCGGAGAGGATCATTTCACCCAATTAAAGGAGGCTTTAAAAAACAAGAAAGTTTGTATGTGTGATGGAACCATAAACAGAATGGGGTGCTGCGTATTTGTCGTTTTGATATGTGTTCTTTCAGACTTGGTGAACGTGTGTCTGTAGGTGGCATAAAAGAACTGGAGAATGCTAATGGCACCGAGTGTTCACGAGCAATTTTGTCTGTGGTAGCACAGNGGTGGCATAAAAGAACTGGAGAATGCTAATGGCACCGAGTGTTCACGAGCAATTTTGTCTGTGGTAGCACAGCATCAAATTAAATTTGAAAATGTTGTAGCAGTGGTTAGTGACTCTGCACGCTACATGACTAAATGTATGGACTCTTTGAGGGTGATATTTTCCAAAAGCATGGTTCATGCTCAGTGCTGGGCACATCAACTTAACATTGTAGCTAGTTTGTGGAGTGTTGCACTGCCACAGTTGAATTCATATGTTCAAAATGCCAAACAAGCATTTCTCAATGTTCGTAAGAGAAAACACAGATATGTATCTTTCCTGAAGGAAAAGTATCCTGGTGGGGAAAAGAAAGCCACCCTCTTCCCAGTACCAGTGATGACCAGGTGGAACTCCTGGTTTCATTCTGTTGAGTACATTGCAGAATATCTTGAAGATCTGATCAAATTCTTTCAGCAAACTGACGCTGAGGGTAGTGCTACAAACTATTTCAGCAACTTAAGCATCACCGAGCGTGACACAGTGAAGTGCTATGCACTGTTTTTAGTAGAACACTGCACTGCACTTATTGAGAACATTGTGGAACTTGAGGGCTCACAGTACGTCCTATGTCAAATTATACTCGTTATCAGAGCCGGAGAACACCTTTTTGTTTGTAAACAGAGGCATATTTAGAGAGTAAACCTCTGCTGCTATTGCTCAACTGCCAACACAGGTTAAGCAGTGTGTAATGAAGGAAGACCTAAAAAACAGGGGTTTGAAGTGTCTCTCCAAACTACACAGTATTAAGGGTAAAGACACTGCAAAACAATTTTTTGCTACCACTGACCAGTTGTTTAGTGTCGGAAGTATAACATTTTACATCGTTGATGTAAAATGATTGCGTCTGTAGGGAGTCGCCCTTTGCTGAACACACTCACGCAGACAGAATTCCTGCAAGACTACCTTGCTTTTCAGCAGCAAGTTTCAGGAATTTTGAATGAAGGGCAAACTACTGATGTCCTCAATGTTTTGCATGGTCTACGTGAACAACATTCAACTTATGTGTAGCAAGCTGTGTCCATGCTGTGGATTCCCACATCAAATGCAGACAGCGAGCAGGTTTTCTCTGCATATAGACACATTTTAACTGATTTGTGCACAGGTCTAAAACCAAACAACATTGAGCTTGCCAAATACTTTGGTGCTAGCATGTTAATTTACACTGTTTTAAACAAGATTTATTTATTTTTGTGATAGGATTTGATGTTTTCTTTTTCAAAACTTAGTGGTGAATTATTGTGTGTGTTCTTAAGTTTAAAGTCTTAATTTTTTGTCTCTACATATATTGGCATTTATCAATTTGACACTTGTTTCGGTAGTGAACTCTGTTTGTGCAAAAATTTATATATATTTTTCTGTACTGTATCTTTAACATTTGGTAGTGCTGTGTCAAAATGTAATCATCAGATAATATTTTTAATGTGAATTAATATATAATTTTTTAGCCAGCAACGTGAAATGTGAAAATCCTGTTTTTTTAATGAATTATTTCCATTTTAATTACCTAAAGGGCACAATTTCATTGTTTTTTTTAGTTTTTTGCACTGGATTTTCAAACTTTCATGATGAACAGTAAAAATTTTATTTGCCACCTTTATGTTTTTAAGTGAATTTTTGTACCGCTTTTAACAGTTTTTTTTTTTGACAAAATTTGGAAATTTTATGTACTACTTTCAGGGGGCCTTACCTATACATAACTACATTATCACGAAGTTTAGTTTTTAACACAACCAACCATTGTTTGCGACTTTGTAAAATTAAATGTATTAATAAATCTAAGAACTCTTTTCTTACCTGCGTATTTTCTGCTTTTCTGATGTGCACCGGCAGTGCACTCAGAATAGCCAACGTAATTTTAACTTTTATTCGTTCGTGCATCAGCTGATACAGGATTTTGTAAATGGCACTTTGTTTGTTTCGTATACATTAAGTTGCCACTCACTCACTCACTCACTCACTCACTCACTCACTCACTCACTCACTCACTCACTGTCAGAAAGTGGCCTCCTTATTAGAGGCGAGTCGATATGGTTTTTTAGCCTTTTCCGATATTGCCGATACAAACTTACCAATATTGCAGATACCAATACCAATACTGTCTTGACAAGAAATAACATTATTGCAAGTTTCCAAATATAAAAACTTAATTTTTAAAAACATTTACCTAAATAACATTCCAATTGTCTTCGTTTTTATTGTTTCAGTGATAGGACTAACTATTACGATAAATATAAATCTAGAAACCACATATTAAGCTTAAGTATATTTATAAGACAAAAGTAAACTCCAAAAGCATGTCATTAAGCAATGAAACTCTTAAAAAAACCTAACACTTCGAATGGTGCGTACATTCAATGTGCCGTTTTAAGTTTGCGGTACTATAGGACCTTGATGATGTACCGCCTCTCAACCAAACATTTGCAAATATTGTAAACAGTTTTGCATTCTTGTGTGTTGTTTACGGTACAAAGAAATTCAACAAATCACTTTTCCTTCCAGCCATTTCATTTGTTCATTCCTGGCACACGTAAATAATTTCACCACGTTCGTACCCTAACCTAACAGTCATATTCCTACAGCAACAGCTAACAAACCAACAAAACAAACAAAAAATAAGGAAAACTGTCGGAATGGCGCCGCTAAGCGACAGTAATGTGCAGATATAACCAACATTACAAGATTACATAATTTTTTTTGGGTCTTGCCGTGTTCGTGGTTTGTTGTGAAACAATTAAGACCAAATATTTTTGGAGGTAATCTTAAATATTAATTATTGTTAATATTACATATGAGTTAGGCTGATTAAATGTTGAGTTTTGTTTATGCTGCAAGCTTGCCTCCATAGATAAAATTCAGTAAACACAAATGGTGGCTACTATTGTTTAGTTGTATATATGTTTAGTAAACAATCGTGCAAAACATGCCTAATTTTGCTTTGGATATAAACACAGTCAGTTGGGTACTCGAGTAAAAACCAATTTAAAAATAATGATTATTTTAATAAAACCAAACAGTGAGCTAAGCCACTCCAATTATGGCAAGTTGAAAACAGCATCATCTCAGATTCGTAGGGCAAAATATTGGTTATAATATAGGCGATTTAAACATGAATTGCGCACAATTTGGATATTGACCGGTTTCGATATATCTGTACCGGTATGGGCTCAGCCCTACTTCTTATACCGTATGGACCATAGCAGGGGAGTAGTCATATTAATGTAACAAGGAAGAATGTGTGCATTTCCTTACACTGCTAATTATCCCGTGGGATCAAAAGGCATGCAACTAGTACTTTCCTCTCACTTGTGCAGTTTGTTGCACTGTCGTGTATGATAGTGCATTGCTTCTGATGTTTAAAGGGTAGATGTTTGATGCATTTAAAAAACTGATGTAATATAACCATTGGTGGTGTCAAGGCCAACAACAGTGTAATTAACTAAACACACTCATACTTTAGAGAAGAGACTTTTGCTTCACGTTCTATGGCATCTTTTGTAGAACACATGATACTGACATTGGTTGGGGTCAGTTTTGATGATGAAGTGTGCAGGCCAGAATTCCTCATCAACTGGGGTTGTGCAATTGATACATGAAATGGGTTAAGTAATTGGTTTTGCTGGGTACCCAACTAAGCCCCAGAGTCCTTGCCTTATACTACATGACCGTTAAACCCTTTGCCTGTCCAAGAGCCCAAATAAATCTTTGACCTTGATAGAGTAACTTGTTAGCTATGCTTCTTAATGGCAGTTAGTAGTCATTGCAGTCCCATGTGAAATGTTCATATCTGGAAAGCTTGCACAGAATCACTTATGCTTTCTGTGTCTAGCATATCTGGCACATATGCTATTGTTTTAGTTGTGTGGCAGTACAGTTGTTTACTCGTGTATGTAGTAACCTGTCTGAGGTACACGTAAAAATGTGCTTTTGGATTGTTGACGTGGTGAGACTTGTGTATTCTACTAAAATTTTGAATTTCAAATTTCAATGTCACATGCTACTACTGGCTCAGTGGTACCCTTGGACTACATGGCACATTATAAGGTTGCTGTTGGTTATACTGCATTTCCTGTTTAGTTAGTTGTTGGATCCCTCATCTTGGCAATAAGGTCTGCAGTTGAGCACTTGTTTAGCAAATCTGCCATCTTCCTAATAATTTGTGGTTTATATTCGTTTTTACAAATGTACAATTTACTTTCATTTATTAAGGTAGTGTGGCATTCAATGTTTCTGCTTGGTTGGAAGCGTGGAGCCAAGAGCGTACTCACACTCTGTGATGACACAACACGATACGACCTTCACCGCACCTTCCCCGTTCTAATTCAGTACACACTTTTACACCACAAATCTCCTGTTATAAAATAATCAGTGTATAAAAAATCTGCCAGTTTTTGATAATTGGGTACATAAATTCTACACTGGCTAAAATATTGTGTAATTTATTTTGGCTGTGTGGTCAGGACGGATAATTAANCACCTAAAATTCATCACGTTATAACCTAACGATCTTAAACTTATATCAAACAATTGTTACCAGTTTTTAAAACGTTCTGCACACAACTGTGCTAAATAGATTCAAACTGCATTATTTGCAAGAGAAGCCATTTTTTCCAGCTTGAGTTGTAATGGATTGTGTTTTATATGTATGTACACATTATATATACATATGGCGTGTATGTGTAATGTATACCCACAGAGCAAGCATCTGTGTTTTGCAAGGAATATTTCAGCTTCATCTACGCACTTTTTTTTGCATATACAGTAGAACCCGCTTATAAGGTTCCCGTTTAAAGGGGTTTTCCCGTCTATAATGCAGGATTTTTCTGGTCCCGAATGTTTCTCCATTAGAACAATAACAAACATTACCGGAAATAATGTTTTCGTTTTCGCGCGAATAATGCAAACTGTTTCTGATTCAGTAATTTATTTCTTGTCACCAAACCATTTCACATAACTTCAATTCAAAACTGAAAGTATTTCATTACATATTCACACCTTTTGTTTATGTCAGTAAGGTATTTTCTTTATTCGTAAACGCCATAGATTAACCACCATCAAGTGGTCACGCTTCTGGCTAGGCACTGAAACGCAGTGTGCACAACTTCGTACATCTAGAATAACTACAGATATTGTGAGCTGTCGCATTTGCACACACTATGATGGTGCACTTTACTTGTATGCATTCATCTATGGAATCATACCAATTGTTAATTTTTTTACGTAAATGTAAATGGATTAAAGAGTTTAATATTAGGGGTGTGCGAAGCTGCTTCGCATTTTCGAAGGTGAATCGAAGACTTTTGTACCTTCCATTTCATCTGCCCGTCTTTTGAAAGTTTTCTGGTGGAAGGTAGCAGGCTGGGGCTGGGAAAGGAAAACCACAATGGAAAAGATGCTCAACTTGCACTGTTTTTGAAACAAGTTTGTAGTTTTCATCCCAAACTCCACCCTGCAGAGGTAATCTACCAGTTTGACATTGATGTTGGCCTGCCAGCAAGGGGGGAGAGTGAATGTGTTTACAGCACTAAGCTTTCTTTGTCTCTTTCTCTCTTTTGTTAGGCGAACAAGGCGTTATGCATAACACATACCAGTGGAAGGCTGTTTAATGAGGATGACCGACCATAACATAACACAAATACAGTGTGGATTTTCTGTCCCGAAAAATTCACGTTTCTTTGCCTTTCTAATTTTGACATATGCAGTGATGTCACAACAGTTAACGCATTTATCAGGTGGTGCGGGAGTTGGGCTGATGTACATACCACAGCTGATACGTCTTTTTGGAAGAACTGTACACTTTCCTTGTAAGCAGTGAAAGTGGCTCAACTCTCTTGCTCTGAGGCACTATTGCCACCACCATCCAGCAAGTTTACTATCTAGCCTGACACTGACGAGGGTTCTTGGAGGCGGCAAGGGGAGAGGCCAAATGTTGATAGCCAACCATTTCAATCACTGTGCGGTGGTGGTGCCAAATGGGACTGGATATATGGAGTATAGTAGTTTTTATAAAGTTTGTAGATATCTAAGTGTATAATGATTACTTTTTTGCAGATTTTGATATTTCAGTTTTTCAGCAGTGCAAGATTAGGATATGTTTTATTCCATTGCTCAGTGTCTAGTAGGCATACATTTTTTTGGCAGTAACAGTGCAAATGAGTTGAATACACTTGAAAACTGTAACCTACTATAAATTAATATATATATTTTTTAATCTTTCGACTTCGATTTTTCTTTGAAATTCCTTTGCATGATGCAAGCTTCGCTTCGACTTCTCTTCGCATTTAAAAAAAGACCTTCGCACATGCCTAGTTAATATTTACGCAGTGAAAATTAATTCGTCCTTGAATCAGTTTTAGTGAAAAATTATAATGAGTGCCTCTAAGAAAAGACAGAAATTTTCATTAGCTGAAAAGTTAAACTTAATCAAGCACATGGACAGTAATCCCAGTAGAACACGCACAGCAATTGCTCGGAATTTGGAAATCCCAGCGATTACTCTGAACGGAATCATTGTTGCAACCAGGAGACAAACTTCCATGAAAAATTTTATATTACGTATTTTGCTTGTAGACAATTTTGTGTGTTTTGATACCAGGAGACAAACTGCCACGAACAATTGTACTTGTTTTGCATGTACAGTAATCTTTTGCTGATTTACTAATTATATGATTTTGCAACCAGGAGATAAAATTTCATAAAAGATTATATATTTAAAAAAAATGTTAGTTTTGTTCATTTAATAAAGTTGTGTGTTTATTCGGTGCATAATTTTATATCTTTTAATGTCTTGATTCTAGAATTTTTGCGTTTCCCTCTTATAGTGTTTTCCTGCTTATAGTGTCACTTTCATGCAGACCCCTGAAGAACCTTATAAGAGGGTTCCACTGTACTGCACATCTCTTAGTCATTAGCGATGTTCTAAACCGATAAGAGCTCGCTAATTAGGTTAATAAATTGTCCGCTTGACCAAGTTTAAGCCCTAAATATTTGATTATTTACGGTCGAAGTTTGCTGAGGTGGAGTAGCAACGCTAAATTATTAAATAACTTGCAAAGTTGTCTTCTGTTTATTAACGCATCACATGTATGGTGCGTTTCGGCTGAAATCCAATAGAAGTCTCTGCCATATTTAATAAAGTGCACAGTCATAATGGTAATTAAGGGATCCCAATGTAATTTTGTGTGCAAGTAATAGGTTTATAAGATTCTTATGCCATATTTTCAAAGCCGAAAAAGACTACTAGATATTGTTTTAAATAAAATTTTAATTACAGAAAGCGACCAAGAAATGAAAATATAATTTTTTTCTATGGAAAAGTACGACTGTATATTTGCAAGCCTGTAGTTTCCAACTCAGTCGCTTGTAGTGCTGTGACGTTCAAATTCATCCACCCTAAATTCCTAAACCCTAAATCCCCAAATTGACGGATTGGAACTCGCCTTTTGTCATTCAAACTAAACGATTGGCCCGCCCGTATTATTTGTGTTTAATAATGTAATTTGATGTCAGATTATTATCTAAGAGGGTATACAAATATTATAGGTCTTTGTTATCTTTATAAAAGTTTATTAATATATATTAACACTTTTAAATAATATGAATTGTAATATGTTTTCTGAAAAAAAGTAATTTCATTTTACAATTTCATATCTCCTTAATTGATTTCTGAACTTTCCGTTAGGGCGGCCACATAATGTCGGATCACTCGTCTTCCACCAGCGCAATCCAAAACGCGGATTTTTGCATGTGAAAAATCTGGCAGATGTTGCCATTGCCCGGTGGGTTTTCTCGCGGTAATCCCTTTTCCGCCAGCGAAGCATTATTAATATGCTGGAAGATTACGGCCAAAAGTAACTCTTGCAATAATATTGCAACCTAAGTTACATACATTAAAATAAATGTGGGAAGGTGCAGCCAAATGTAAAACAGAAATTTGTTACATTACATGTATTAGTTAAATTAGTGACTTAGGCAGTGTTCCAATTGGTTTGGAAGAATTGTGCGTTTCGTATTTTGTAAGGTTTCAGATGTAATACATCGACATTCGCCTGTTGAGAATGCAATGCTGCTATTTGTATTAACATTTCGTTTACAAGTATAAACGCAGAAGTATAAAATTAGAAATATAGGAATCCTTAAAAAAATTAATATTTTTGTATAAACATTTTATGGGACTGTTTAGTTTGAAATAAGCAAATCTAAAATAAGTGACATGTTAAAAATATTATTAAAAAATAGGAATAAAGTGCATTTTACTTAAATATATAATAACTTTCTTCATAATGACTGATACACGTTTATTTATCATAATAGCTTAAATGTATGAACATATTAAAATACCCTTGCATGGAAAACTAACAAGGCGCAGTTTTGAAGTTGACGAAATGCAAAATGCAAATTGCAAAAATGTCGCAGATTTTGTATACAGCATTGTCACATGGCTATTTTGTTAACAAAAAGTGCCAATTGTAACACTACCTTAGATCATACTGGGAAATCTATTGGAGTTACATTATTACAAGCCAAGACAATCAATTTCCGGCCAGGTCACCTCGAATTTTTCGCATGTGAAAAATCTTGTGGAAGTTGCCGTTGGTCTAAGACATATGACGGATACTCCAGTTCCTCACACATTTGCATTCGGTTGCTGTTCCAGCTTCACCTTACTTCTTCCTCATTGGTGCTACTATAAGATCTTCATAAGTCCAGGACTCTCACTCCCTTTGAACCGATGATAAGATTTTCCCTGTAATTATCTATAGGAAATTCATACCAACAAATTATATAAATTGGTATGTATGAAAATATATCCAAACTGCAGGGGTGCCTCCCCCCCCCCTTATACCACGCAACTCTATAACGTAAAAATAACACTATAAATGTTTTTATATAGGCTATATGAATACTAAAAAAAATAAAATAACGTTAGTTTTGGAATGATGCTGCATCGACCAGAAAACGTCCAGGTAGAGCAGGCGAAGACCAAGTGATACGTCACAAAGGTTGCTTCTCAGGTAATCCTACACAGCTCGGTTGCTGTAAATCACTCTACCTCTGCTTGGTACACAACTGCATCGTTGGCTAGCTGAGATGAAGCAGTGTCGGTGCGCACGTATCGCCGGTGCCGCTGCGTTGCCACTTTGTAGTACTATGCTGTCAATCGGCCAATGCACTCGTGTGGTTATTGGCCGTAGCTGCGAGATTGATGATTTTTTCAAATTAAGAACCCTTGATATAAGATGTGGAGAAGCATACCGAGTTTTAGGAAAATTGCCTTCGAAGAATTCGACAAATGTATCAAAAAACAAAGCTCGTGGATTTCCATTTGCAGACAGTTTTGTAAAGGATCTGATGAATAAGAAAAAAAAGAACCTTTTGAGTAAATCCATTAGCATTTTACGTTGTTGTTGTTTTAGGAGTGTATAATACTTGCACAAAAATATGTGATTGAAATATAACAAAAACGAAAATGGAACAAAGAAACATTGTGAAAGTATTTTATCATGTGGCTTTTCCTAATAAATATCTTAAAACAACATTTTTTATTAATTTTTTTTTAACAATAATAAAATGTTTGCATGAATAAAATTACCTCTTTTATCCGATTGAGTTTGAAACTAAAAAATAAACAACTCTATTTGGTTTATACTGTTGAAACTATTGGTCATTATATTTTAATAATAAAAATAAATTTAAAAAATTGTTATCTGGTGTGATGAAAAAAGTAAAAGGCAACTGTTACACAACCGACATCAGCCTGCAGGTTTTTTTTTTTTCATTTAGCTGTATTGAAGAACCTTACCGATTATTTATTGCAACCATTGCATACTAGCTGTATCCGAGGTTTTTCAGTAAAAAGCATGCGTTATACGTCATCAATATCTATAATAAACTTGTGTATATGGTACGCAAAAATTAATCATTTTATTAGAGACTGCTTGCAGATCTCTTTTGTAGGAATAGTTCAATCTGTGCGGTATTTGTGCGCAGCATGTGAACAGATGTGTAAAAAATTAGCAACCGCTTTGCTGTTAAATTCATGCGACAAGAATATAGACTGCGTAATATTTACGTCATAACCAAAACTACATTTTCCAAAATCAGTGCTGTATACTTGACGAACATATATTATTAATAGTGTTGTGTGTGTCAGCAGCGAATCAAAACGCAACTCTGAATCAATCTTTGACTGTTCATTAGGCATAGTTATATTCGCTCCAATTACCTATATTTTTTATAGTAATTTTAGTAATTTGTAACACCACTATGTATTTAAGAATGCTGGGTTTAGATAGCTATTTAATATCTTTTGTGCATGAGAGAAGTTGTAAAGTACTTCTACATACTCGTATATGTTTAAAATATTAAAAATTTATTTTTGTTTCGAAAAAAAAATTTTCTTTGCTTTAAAATTTTTGGGATTGTCTTTTAGGAATGAAAATGCTATGAGTAATGCAAATACAAAATGAAACTGCAGAAATGTTAATAATCCTAACCCAAAAAAAATTACGCACGTAAGGCTTTCAGCGAGTTCGGACAGTGCCCACAGAGTGAAGAGGGCACCACTTTTCACTAGCCTTTTTTGCTAAAAACCTGTTTTCTGGTGAAATTTCCACCACCTATTATTTTTACTAGATACTGAAGTCACTAATTGAATCTACGTGTATTCCCTCGTGATTTGCCGTTTTTAGTTTCTTTGTGCTCCCTTTCGTTTGTCTGTAGTAGTAGTTTCAAATGCGCCTCGAGTTTTCAAGTTTCGAGAAGTACAGGAAAGAACCGATTTCGGTGGGTTACAAATGAAAAACATAACCATAAGGCACCTCAAAGCGTAGAATACAATCAAGTTAGTTTAAAAAAGGGCTGCTTGACACGTGAAATTATCCTCAGTTCATGAAGCAACTGCAAATAAATGGTCAATAAACACTTAATTATTCCTTAACAGCGTCTTTAAAAACAAATAACTGAACTCGTAAGTACTTAGTTATGATCTTACAGTGTTCTAAAGAAAGATAGAGAACGAAAATACACAATAATGAGCAAATTTACTAAGGATACTACCCTCTTAAGTGCTTTGTGCTACTTTAATAAAACAAATATCTAATAAAATAAAATTGTCAATTATTTGCTTGTATTTAAGCAAATATTAACCTCAAAATTTGTAGTATGCAGAAATAAAACATCACATCCAATTTTTTTGGAAGCAAAAATTTGATTGATGAAACATTGTTGTGTATTTTGGTAACTACAGTATGGCACCGCATACAGAACGTTTGTGCAACACACAGAAAATACAGTATGTTAAATATGTATAAGGATTGGTAATGGTCAAGTTCCTAATTGTCTTAGTTTTTATAAAACTGCAATAAATTGAAACCGTAGGTTTTTTGTGTTTAAAATGTAGGATTCTTATTTTCTCAAAATCGATATGTAGATAGTTTTGTTAAGTTAAGTTTCTGTGCAGTCTATAGGAGATTTTTACTATCTAGGTTAGTTTTTATCTATTATATCCATAAAATTTAATTATCGTTGATTTGTATATTTTGGTTGTGCTTAATATAAGATGACATTGTTTTAAATTTTGTGAGTTATTTTTTGTGATTACAGTTGATGAAGACCAATCCGAATCAGAACCATTGTCATCATCTTTGCAGAATAGTAGACCTTTGGATGGCATGGATGCTGTGAAATCCCCACTAATGTCTCCTACGTCTGCCACGAGTGAAACGGAAGAGGAGAGTAAAGATGGTAACATCTTCAACAATTATTGTTTAATTCTTAGACCTATTACCAAAGCATCCAGGATTATAATTTGTCAGTTGTAAAAGGCAAGCCAAAAGTTTCAACATGATTACCTTCTTAATAAAACAACTGCCTGATGATACTATGAAAGCTAACGGTTTTAATGGCTTTTTATGCAAATAATTTTTTTTAAAGTTTTGCTGTTAAAGCTATGAATTTTAGCTAGTAGAATAATTGTTATATGTAATGTAATGCAAATTAAAATTCTCAACATGTATTGTAAAAGAATATCTTAATTTTTCCCAACAACATTGTATAGAAATGGAACATGTTATGAATGTATCATGTAATGGTACCAAAATTCAGGGTAGCTGATGTTACTGAAATGGATATGTACGGTAAGAAGACCCTCTATTTTATTAAGTGTAACTGTTCCTGCATTTTTTTTTTAATTGCTACCTTCGTAAAATCAGAACTGAACAGATTGTGACCTGCAAAAAAATTTTAATCATGTGTGTATTTTGCATGAAGTTGATTTTTGTCTGTGTCTATGTTAAAAAATATCCTATGGAATACATGCTCGTCCATTCACTTGTCCACCTGCTTGTCAATAGGGTTCTTCGAATATTTGAAAAGTACAAATTATTTACAAATAATTTATTATTCAATTCCGAATACAAAATCGAAACTGAAAAGAGATTTACTGCTACACACCACACTTCTTTCATCATGTTATACTTCTAAATAACATTTCAAAACTACAACTGTGGCTGGATATAGTAAATCCCAATTTTATTTTAAGTGCCCTAGTTCCCAAGAATGACTTTGCAAAATCAAAATTAACTATTTTTGATCCCTAAAAAAACTCCAGGAAATTGCATTTTTTTTTTCTGTGTTAAGTCATGTTAAGTCAATGTTTTTTTTCTGGCATAAAACAAACATGATTTATAAATTAATCATTCATTTAATAAAATAGGTAGATGTCTTCCGAATAAAATGATACCACAGAATTGTGTTTTCTACCTTCCTTTATCAAAAGTTTTGACATATTGCAAGCATGTAAGTTTTGCCAAGCGCAAAATCAATTTTTGCTGGCTGCTTGAGGGAAAATTGGATGTTCTGGTATGGACGTATTGACTTATTTCTGAAGATACGCAGGTCTCCTGAATAAATTGGTCTCCTGGAAGAGCATATAAGACTCCTCTTTGTTGCAAAGGAATGCGTAAGCATAGAGCCTGAGTGCTGCGTTAACTCAGGTGAACTCAAGTGCAATCTTACAAAAATTGGAGAATGCGGTTTTGAATTGAGGATGTGGTTTTGAATGATTAATTCTTGAATTCCGTAGAAAAGCAAATCTTGAGGGAAAAAAAAAGTGTGACGCGTGACGTCTGCGATTGATGGGGACGCCACGGTAGGGCTAGTATTAGGTGTGTCAATCAGAGACACGGCTGGCAGACTTAGTTTGTTTACTGGAACCTGGCTGGTATACAACCCGGGGCACGTGGTTTGGCGGCTTCTTACAAAGTTTGGAGTGTGCCGAATGACCTTACATATTACTGGCCTGTAAACCCGGGGTAGCTCCTGACTCAGCTTCAGCTGAGCGTGGCTCCTGCTGGAGTTCGTGCCCAGACTTGGGGCACAGGTGGTGCTGCGGCAGGAGAGGCAGGTAGAGGTCCGAGGAGGACTGCTGGCTCGGCTGAAGTGACACCATGGGTTCGCGGAACTCAGTGGTACGTTGAGTCCTTGGCGGAGGGATGTGGTTCTCCGGCGGTCTTAAATGGGTGCTGAAATGAGGGGTAGGGACCTGGGAGGTGAGACCTCTCCAACTGTCAGGTGGCTTAAGCTTGTTCCTGGGGAGTTATGTTGCAAAGTTCAGCTTGGAGTTGATAGCTGCTTTTATAATACACAATCTGGTAGCACTCCTACGGGTGTAAGGCATGTAGGTAGGTTCTACAGTTGGTTACGCAAGAGAGGAGCAGGCGACATTGTACCCTAACTATGTGTTGAGCAAAGCCGAGGCCGAGCCATCCAGTCATATCCGAGTACTCTAACCTGCGACAGTTCATCGCGGTGGTTAGAATGTTATGTTTACCCTGGGAGTCCAAAGATGTGGGTGTGGACCAAAGGGTCCAGACCTCAAGACCCAGTCTTCCCACTCTCCCACTCTTTCTGGCGCCAGTTCAGTGTGGTGGATAAGTGAACAACTGGCTTGGAGTTGGAGTGATAAGCTTTAACTGTCCTAGTTTCCTTCCCTTACATAGCTGGCAAATGTGGCGAATTGGAGATGATTTCTCAGCAACCTGCATGGTGATCCCCTGCTCTCTCTCTTGTGACCTACTGGGAGGGAGTAGAGGAGTCAGTGGAGGGGCGGCAGGCTGTTTTAATATATCCCCCCCCCCCTCTATACTAGCGCAAATAGGTTTTTATGGTGACGTTCACTCCAAACAAGATCTTATTTTATGAAGTCATTTCTCCCTCTTGATGGCGACCATGGGGTAGTGACATTTAAAGTATATTTTGCTTGGGAACATATTTAATAGATACTGATCATGACTTCGTTTTATTTTTTGGCCTCAAACATGGTTACAACAGACATGGAGTATGTGACTTTTCCAATAGGGCACTGAGTCGTTATTACAGTGGACACCTCTAGCTACTACCGGTTTTCAGAGGTCTGTCAAAAAAATTTCCACACGTGCAGAATTTCAATTTATTAAGGTTCTCATATGTACATAAAAAAAATAGAACTCTAAACTTATTAGACTTCATGTTGAGTATAATGAGAGATGTGCATTATCTGTGCATTAAGTTCAATTAGAAAACTCAATAAAATTACGAATTAAAAAAAAAAGTATTACTGCAAATAAAACATTTCACCTTAACTTGTTTGAATATAGAATATAACATCTTAAAATACTGAATATAATTGATTCTAATCTGACACAGAATGCTACCCGACCTAAATCTTTCAAATCCTCTGAAAGTGAAATTAATACGACACTGAATGCAATTCAAATTTTAAATGTCCCACACGCATCAATTAATTAAGAGCGTGCTGAGAGATTATCGAAAGGTAGTGTGTTCACGGTGGGTAGGATGAGGAAGGAAGCAGCAGGAGGAGTGAAACAATGTACCCCACCATGCAGCTATCTACACTGGGGTATCTTCTGACTCGGTAGCTGTTGCTGCCGGCGGAGGGCTGCTGGATCCATATTCGGAATAGCCTCTGGAAGTTCTTAGCGAATTCTCTCGATGATTGGACGTGGTTCGCTGATGGTCTTTTGTGGGGTGGCTGAAAGTGGGAGCTGGGGGGAACTGTGAGGTAAGTCCTCTCCAGTTGACGGGCGGCTTGAGCTCATTTCCGTGGAGATTGACTGCTGAGGGCAGTTCGCACTAGGTTGCAGTTCAATTGGCTAGGCTCTGAGGCAGTAGCTGCCTTCTTAGCTCTCCACTTTGCACCACTCCTATGGGTGAAGGGCATAGAGGAAGGAACTAAGGTCTACCATACTAAGGAAAAACAGGCCACGATAATCCCTAGCTAAGTGTGCAGCCAGTCGTGGCTAGGCCACCCAGACTTAGTCCTTATGCTCCAACTGGCAAAAATAACTCAGTAGAGGGAATGAGTTGGCTTGGTTGGCCGACTAGCGGCCTCGTGAATGGAGTTTCTAGTGGTTGTGGCTCGACCGTACGTGCGCACCAGGTATTGTTGCTTACCTGGTCCACAGTATGGGTGGCCGTCTAATGTGTGTAGTTTGTGACGTACGTGCGCCCGGTTAAGGGAGTCCGCAGTCCTACTTTAGGTTCGGCAAAGAGTGTTTCAATGACTCTGTCTCCTGCTTTTCCTTAGTAGGCTGATGTCTACTTGGGATGAAGTCACAGTCACCCTAGAAACAAGTATTCAAAAGTTAGGTAAGATCGCGTGATTATTCCCGTGAGGAATAGACATGGTGGCCCGTACTAACTTCTAACTATCAAGTTAACTGTTACGGAAGTAAACTACGGTAATACCGGTTGAAGGGGGCCTGGGTCTAAACTAGACAATAGCAGATGCGTTTAGGTAGCTATAATACTAACTGACCCTAACTAACTCAATGCGGTTGTCCAGAAGGGACTTAGGTGTCACTACCAGAGTGATAGTGAGTGTAAAGGGGGCTGAAGACTTCTTCGGGTGTGGCTGGGCGAAGGTCTGGAAGATGTTTTGAATGTGGCGGTTGTCCTTCGTGAGGAAGGCGGTAGTAGCAGAGAGCACCAGCGCATGAGGGGGTGGAACGAGCTGCTGAGTATCAACTGGCGAGATGGGGCTGTGCACTCTACTATATGGCTGGCTGTGGGTCCTTCGGCTCCATTTGGGTGTCTTTGGGCTGGAGCTCCTCCCTTAGTGGCGATAGCAGCTATCTCTTGGAGGAGGCTGGAAGTGCGGTTTTCCTTGTATGCGGGTTGCATCGCTTCTGTGAGCTTAAAGGCAGCGCTGGTCTGCTTGGCTGGCTTCTATCACACTTGGAGCGTGCCGTGACATGCGACATAAAGGTGAAGACTGGATTGACTGCCATGTCCGTGTGTCTCTTGCCTAGGGGCGTGCTGGTTGGCTCTGATAGGAAATTGTCCTGGGTTCAAACCTCGCCTGGGGCGACGTGATGACACGTGAAGATGAGGTGAAGTCGTATTTATAAATATGTCCGTACTCTTGACGCGCCAATTGCCCTGAATGCTTCCGTCTCTTCTTTTGTTATATAATAATTGTTTCGCTCGCACAAGTCAGCATAGTGCTGTGTTTATTTACAATAATAGTGACAGAGTTTTAACCTGGAATAAGGCAATTTACAGGTGGACACGAAAAAATTATTGAACACTAGTTGTGTATACAAGTCCAATTCACTAGGAGTGTGTCAACTAAGTGTGCTTCTCTTAAAANCCCCCCCGCAAGTGAAGTGAGGGAGATGAAGAAATTGTCAGGTAGCACAGTACAGTGGAACCCTGTTGTAACATCCCCTCTTAAAACATTTTCCTGCTTACTTAATAAAATGCCTTGTGTTGGTCCACAAAAATGTTTTTCAATATAAAATTCCCCTCTTATAAAGTTTTTCTTTATATGGCTGACATTTCTTGGGGCCCTTGAGGAATGTTATTATATGGTTCTACTGTAAAAGTTTTAAGACTTTGGAGTGGTTGTACAGCTGAATATTATATTTTTACATCCTTACTGTTGTGTTTGAAGTATTTTGTTGAATCTTAATGAAAACTAATGACAGTATTTATTTTATATATTGTTATACAATGAGAAAATACTGTAGTTCTTTTCTAATGAAGCATTTCAACCAATAAGTGAAGTTCCTTGACCTTATAGTAATTGTGTTTATCGAGAGGTCATCTTAATAATTTTTTTTGCAGATTTCATGAAATGTGGTTTGTAAACATTATATGCAAGTGTCCATAAAATTGTCTCTCATGCTGTATAAGGAGCATATGATAAGTTTTATTCATAACTGCACATGGCTACAGTGTATTATATTAAAGGTCCTTGTATGTGCAGAGCCTCGCGTACTGCGGATAGAGACGAAGCAGGTGCCCCGGCCGAGCCAGGCTGAGGTGGTCCTTAGCGATGGTTAGTATCTTGTTTTTTCACTCTTGTGTGATGTTTTGTTGCCTGGCTTTTACAGGGCTGGTGTTACATGGAGGCTTCACTCTTGCTGATATGGCAAGTACAAACAGAGTCATACTGGCATCTGCCGGGAATGTTGAGAACATAGTAGCCTAGAGGCATGCTTTTCTCGTTTTGCTTTTCTGCATGGAAAATTGCATGCTGCATGTAAATGTAGAGCTGTGTATTTCATTTCAACTTTTGCCATCGTGTAGCTAAATCAGGTTTACAATTGCAGTTAAAGGTTGCCATCTGTGTAGGACCCCAAAGTGCAGAGCCACTCATATAGTTATCATTAAAAAACAGTTTTGTACTTTTGAGTGGCATCTGAATATGAATAGCATTTTAAGCCATTTGCCACTTCCAGAAAATATTTTCTATTTGTTTCCGTTCTTGATGGGAATTCATATTGGATTTATCCATTTTCTGAAGTAGGTTCTGTTTAACAATGTGTAATTAATCTTTTTGAGATAATGCCAGAATAGGCTGCTAGGCTACTGATTACATTATAGAAAGTAGACAGAATGCCCAAGTACTAACAGGACGGTGCTCGTAGATACATACACACACATTTTCCATGCGTATGTGTGGTCGTGCAATGTTTCACTGGCCAGGTCAGCTTCATTAGGTGACTAGCGGTGGCATGCTTACCCGCGTCATATACAATTTTTGTACCGTCCCTTGATAAAAGTGTAAAATGAGTGTTAATATCTAATGAGATGTCAAAACATCTTAAAATGGCATTTGTGTAGGTCGGAAAATGTGTTGATTTATTAAACTGGATGTTAAAAGTTGATATGGCAGTATTAGTTACACAGGGAGAATTCAAAATTTTTCAGTACAAAAAAGTTACAGTGTGCAAGTAATACAATAAAATATACATATACCATAAACATAAAAATGCCAACACGTAAGAGCAATATTTGTCCAGCTCAACTAAACATTTTGCTAACCTGGATAGCATCGGTGGAGAAAACCAAAATTTATAAGGATGAATACACTATTTCAATCAAAGTAGCTTTTATGGTGGGAAACACGAATAAATATTACAAAGTTATTTAGTGAATATTTCTTTCTGACAATTAATAAATTATGTAAACAGAGCTACATAAATAACTTGAATCAATTTTTATAAGTTACAGGCTTGTAAGTTTTTGCAGTCAAATTGTTGGGCTCATGCAAAATGTGGCATTTTACCACAAATTATTTACATCTTTTGCAGGATAGTTTTTTTTATGATTAAATTTTTTGTACTTTTATATATTGTATGGGAATCATACTGGTGAATCATGACTTTGCTTATATTTTATGCATTCTTATCAATTACAGTTGAACCCTTAAAGTAACGAACATGTAGTAATAAAAACAGCGATCTAAAGTAATGGTTTTCAGTAACAGTCAAAAAACCCAAAAATGTATGAAGAGAATAAAATATCCTTGCTAAAATGGAATAAATTGCAATGAAAACACATTCCCGGGCCCATGACAATAAAATGTAGGTATTTCTCAGGTACCCCTAAACCATCTGCCGAAACATACACAAAAAATTTGGTCATCTGTTATAGGGGCGAAGTGGAAGGGTAGCTTTCCGGCTGGTCTGTGTGCCACTGCGTGAGTGGACAAACAGTCCACATTTAAAGTTTTTGTTAAAAAAAAATTTCTACACAGGTTTTGAAAATAGCAATTACATGAGAAAAGAAATGACAAGTTTACTGGATCTATACATATTTTGTCTGAAGGTGTGATGTACCATGAGATAGAGGCTTTTCACGTTTAAATACCTTGTATAGTAGTATGCATTTGTGATGTGTTGAGCGTGTCCCGGTCTACCTTGGCAGTTTTCAGTCCTGTTACATTGCCCGGCACCACAAAGCTTCCAAAATGAAGTGCTTTGCCAGGAGGCAAAATGGCTCAAGTCGCAATCATAATAATTACCACCCATTTCCAAGTTTATTTTGAGTGTAGACAATACCACTACGTGAACTTCTTTAGTTCACTATCAATAAAACTTCTAAATGCACGTATGTTTATGTTTTGCACATTGTCAGTGTTCATTTACTTCCATTTGCCTTTGCCATCATGCCAGATCCAGTGCACATATAAGTTTGTCGTATCGACTTCTGTTCAGAAATTAGTCCGTTTCTATCGCTGCCTAAATGGAATGTTTATGCATTAAACATAAATGTTCTGAAAATTTGTATAATTGTGTAGGTCTGTACCATGAATTCCTTTAAATAGTATTTTATTTAATGCCAATGAATTTTGTTTTATCACCGGGCAAAAAAATTTGGAACAAGAAACTAGCACAATTACAGTCAATTTTCGAATATTCGTTCCAGTTGTTTTCTTTTTACCGTATTTTCAGTTCATTTTTGTCCAGCCAAAATTCTCGTATATTCAATGTTAATTACTGCGATTCCGTTTATTCAGTTTTTCCGTCAGTCTTTTTTTATTTTGTCCCAACAACTATTTTATCTAAACTATGTTAAAAAAAATCTACATGTTACGACTCTTAAAACACAAATTTACCGCATCCATCAATTAGTCATGCTGCCCAAAAGCCAAAATATATTCAGAACAATGTTTTAGCTATGAAATACAGTGGATTTTCAATAATTTGTTCCTGTTGTTTACGTTTTACCATATATCTCAATGGCACATTTGCCATAGATTGTGCGCATCATTCGTTTGTGAACGCTATGTAAATGCAAAACATAGATAATCGACAACTGGTGATATCTATACATAGTATTTTTTACATTTTGCAACAGTTTTGTGTTCTACAGTCAAACCTCATTAATACAAACCTGAAGGGACCATCATTTTGGCCCTTTGTAATAATGAGGGTTTGTAATAACAAGGTTTATACTGACAAAATTTAAAAAAAAATTCATTAAAAATAAAAATATTTTAACATAACTTCTCAAGAATTAGCTGATAAAAGTAACAATTTTGCAGAAGATTTTTTACTTGGATAACACTTCTCGGATAACTGTACACATCTTATCTTCACTACTATTAGAAAAATGTATATTATGTGAATACAAATCTTTAAGAATACTTACATAATTTGTACATAGTATTTACATTGTTTCCAGCATTGACTTCATGGCAAATTGCATACTGTTTTAAGTTTAAACCTGTGGCTTAAAAAACTAGTCAATTTTAGTTTGCATTGTTTTATTCTTTGAAAGCTTCTCCATTGTCTTCTTCAGTTTCTTGAACAGTCCTAGCACTTGACTGAACGTCAACACACGTCACTTCTTCCACAAAAGGTGCTGCAGATGTTGCAATATCATCATCCACTTGCACAAAGTGGCGAAACTGCTCCTGGAATTGCAGACGTTCCTGAAGATAATCCCATCCTTCCATATTGCCATCATTGTCTTCCTCACCGGCCTGCTCTTCTTCTTTGGCACCAATACCAGCTTTTCTGAAGCAGTTGGCTATTGTAGACGATGCGACTTTATCCTAAGCCATACATACATTCCGCATGGCATTCAAAACGTCCCATCGCAAGTTGGTCTCTTTCTTCAGTTCCAGGTGACGAATTAAGCAACGTGCGAGATGAGTTCTGTGGTTCTTCTTCACACACTGGATGATACCTTGATCAAGATGTTGTAGAAAACTTGTGGTGTTGGCTGGTAGATAGAGCAATGTCACTTGTAACAACTCAAGGCCAATAGCACAATGTGCTGTACATCTGTCCAAAATAAGTAAAATCTTTCTGCCATGTGTCATTCCAATTTCATTAACCATTTCTGAAATATTTTCACTCACCCAAGCACAGGAATTTGCTTCATAATCACATGGTAGGTTAACGATATTCTTGAAACATCTGGGTTTCTGAAGCACAGTAACACATTCCTTGCTGCGTTTACTTCCATAGCACTTCTTACCTTTTACAGCCAATGTTTTATTTGGCAGCAGGTTGTAAGAAACTCCAGTTTCGTCATATGTTGAAAATATTATCTGTAGTGAACTCTTATTGGCTGCACAGACTTTAGCCAATCCTGAGTCTTATCCACGTCATGGCTGCTGACTCGCCACACATAACTTTGCAATAAGGTTGTTTCGTCCTTTAAACCGCTGCAACCAACCGTTGCTAAATTTGAAATCAGGAATCCTTAACCTCAAAGCCAGGTAATCTGCCTTTTGCTTGATTAAAGGACCAGAAAAAGGTATGTTCGCTGCACACATTTCGTCATACCACTGAAGCAGATTGGTTTCCATTTCCTCATGTTTAGGTCCACACAGTAGTTTTCTTGCTGAGAGTGCAGAGGCATTGTTATTATCAAGTTCAACTTTTGTACGATTTTTTAAAATTTTAGATAAAGACAATTGTGGAATACGAAATTCTCGTGCAATTTCCGTTTTATTTTTACTGCCTTTGCCCACTTCACTGATTATTTTAAACTTCGTTAGTAACGTAAGTTTATTACGTTTTGGTTTTGCAGCCATCGCTAAACCTTTAAAAACCAACTAGCACGATCAAAAATATTATAACAGCAACTTTAAAACAACTTCACACATGTTACCAACAAAAACTATTCTTCGTCAATAATTTTTTTTTTTTTTGCAGCTGTGGTCTTGGCTTATCTGTACAGTCAGAGAAACCAAACATTTATATTGTATTGAGCTAAAATATAAAAGGTGCCTCTCAAAGATAAAAAAAAAATTCCAACATTTTTTTGCGTGTATAAAAAAATAAAAACCCTGTATTTCACAGCACATCAGCAAATAAATGCGTCGGTCTTGGAATTTTTCCGTTGCTCTTGGTGTTCACAAGATGGCAGAAACTTGCAGGTTATGAACTTCAATGTTATACGTTTAACACATAAATATTATCGCTGCCAGGATAGTGTTAGTTCTGCTTGTGTGCAGAATTTTATCAATTTGAAATATAACAAATTTTGTAAATGTAACTTTAAACTAATAAACAGAATTCTCCCATTTACCACAATGTTACAATTTACATCTTGGCGTCATCAGCGTACCTCGCTGCAGTAGAAATAACTTGACCGGTAGTACGTAACGATTTCCATATTTCCTGTCGTGCTACAAAGTATGTATATCTTTGGTCAGTTGTTTATTTATGTTTTACAGTTTTATGTAGCGGTGTTACAAATATTGCATGTTAACTGTGTTTGTTTTCATTAAGCCATGCAATTTGTATAAATGATTTGCCAACATGTGGAATTACTGTCCTGCGGGATGAAAATCACTTTGTATTACATATTAACCGTATTTCGTATTAAGGAAATAGTTTAACATTATAAATCCTATATTAATTCACGAGACCACAAAAACACTTTGCACAAACGTGAATTTTGTATTATACGGGGATGTATTAATGAGGTTCGACTGTATATACCAGCATTCTTAGTCTTCTTCCTACATCTTTACTGCATTTGTATGTTGGCGACAATAAGAAACCAGCTCGTATTCTTACTCTTCTTACGTGTTTACTGCACTCGTAAGTTGGCGACATTTAGAACGAATCACTCAACCTTTGACACTGTATTCAACTATCTATGGTCTTATTAGGTTTGTTCACGTGGCATGTTCTTTCTACTTCTGCTCTTTCCTCGCTCTTTTTCGCTCTTTGCCATTTGTGATACCGGAAGCACGTTTTGACAATGTTGATCTAATATTTTCTACTGAAGTGTACATACCTAGTCCAGTATTGGTTTGTTGTTCTTGTGGCAGGAGCACTGCTCTTTCTGGCCCCTAAGAGCTGCTCTTTTTGCTCTTGCTCGTCGAGGTTGAGCAGAAAGAGTAAAAACATTCCCATCCCACCCACAAAAACAGAAACTGTCACACCACTGCATCTTAGGTACTTGGGAATTTGAGAAAAAGTTATATGGAACAATTATTTATTAGACATATCATAAAATGTAGTGGTTATCGTGTAAAAAGCATAGAAGAATATTTTGTTACCAATAAAAGTGCAATTTGTTACTAGTGAAAGTCACTGGCATTGATAATAGCAACTACTTGAGCATGTTAAACTCATCCATTGTCTTCTTCGTCAACAGACGACATAATTGCTTCAAATATCCTCCGTGCAATGTCTCCAATCTCTCTTCTTCATGCCATTTGCCAAACACACACTTTCGCTCTTTGGCATTTGGGTAGTCAGGACGAGAGCAGGTGCTATTTTTGCTCCTTTCATGCGCCTTGGGAAAATCTCACATGCTCTCAAGAGCAGAAGTAGCAGAGAAAACATACCACTCGAACAAACCTATTTTAAATGGAATTTGGAAAGAGGTTAGAGCCGTGGTGGTAATTTGACGGGCCTTATTATTATTATCGGACTCTTGTCAGCTGCGTGTTTGGTTAGAATGGTAAGGTTTGAAAAAGACTTGGCAAGTAATGATTGGCAATAATTGTTGCAAATAAATCATAATTTTAACCAAGGGATTGAGCATGGCTCGGCCGACGAAGTAACACTGAATGAAAATATTATTACAAATAAAAATTAAATTCAGCCCAATTTCAAGAATTGAAGTTTTTAATTTAAAGTGAATGTTTAATCATAAATTGACTTAAATAAGTTGTTTTTAAATACATCTTTAGGCTGTTGGTTTAAACAAACATGCATTTTGAGGTTATGTACGTTATTTTGCAAGTCTAAAATGCAAGTTTGCAACCATTGTAATCCCGCATGCTTAGTTTTTCTTGTTGGTCCACTGAAAAATGAATAATCTAGAATCCACTGTGTTTTTTTTTTATCCGATATATGTAACAAATGGAGGGTTTTTTTTACAAGTCTTAAGTAAAATTTTGTAAAAAAGGATAAATATAAAACAAAAATATATATAAGCAGACTTTTTAGTCTCCGTTATAAAGAAGTTTTGTGTCAAAGTAGGAAAAAAATTTGTTATAATGAGTAAAAAATGCATTGTATCCTATACATTTTCGTCTGAACCAAATACAAATTTTGTTATTAAGAGGTTCACTACATAGAGGTTATACTGTACTATTGTAATGACGCAGTATTATTAATTTTCGGGACACGTGTTTATTTTCTTTCGCTTTGCCAAGCTTCATATTTTTTTTTTATCTGGATTCAAAATTAAAGCTGTGGTGGTTCGTTTACCGTGATAGTTTGTTTATCGGTCATACCTTTGCCGTTTAACGTTATAAGGCGTTTGTTTGCCGTTTAACGTTATCGGGCATATGCTTGCCGTTTAAAAAGTCTTAGTTTCAGTAGCGTCAACATTAGATTAGGAACTTTCAGACTGAGTCGATAGTTTTGCTCTAGGAAGTTCGCTTATCTTTATCTTGACTAACGGCACAGTTAAGCGGGCTACACAGTGTGGAGAACGTGTGTGGTAGCCCACGCCAGGCCCTTATCTTTGGAAAGGGGGGGTGATAGGCAGCTCAAATACTCGTGGGTCTATTGCCGGCCAGTCATTCGATAACAAGCAGTAGACGCTCAGCAGCGACTCACCGAGGCCGCGTCGGTCGTGGCGCTTTACCCCCACACCGGGGCAACTTTATCAAACTCGTTTATTTCTTAGCCGGTGTGGAAGGTCGCGAAATACTTGGGCGATGCAAGTTTTTGTGAAGTAAGTTAATCAATTGACCACTGTGGCGCTGCTCTTTACTTTGTCTGTTTCTGTAAACTGGTTCGTACTCTACATACCTGAAGATCGCTAAGACAGTGAACTGTTTCACGGTATTGGTAAATAAAAGTATAGAACCAATGAACCGGAACTTGACTTTGACTTGCGGCATAACAAATATGGCGGCCTTACTATGTGGCTGCAATATGATAAAGTCTGCTATAACTGTGCGTGTGCCACATTACACTATATAGTTTAGTATGTCGATGTTAAAACAATAGCGCACAACGAAACAATACGCACAGTCATATTGCGCATAACTAACACTTTGTTGTTCATTTGTCTGTTTAGTCAATATGATGGACAAGTTGGCGTTCACAAGAGTGGGTGGGAAGAACAAATTTAAAAGTTTGTCTTCAATGCACACCACACTAAGTACACATGTCTGAACAATTTGTTGTTTAATTTGGCACCTTCCACTTTTCTGTATCAATTGCTAAATTTGTGGGTTTTTCCCTGGGTAATCGTAAATTTTATTGTGTTAAAAGAATTCCAATGAAGTTCCCATATTAAATCATTTGTAATTTGTTTGGTTTATTTTTTTAGGAACAGTAAAATTGTTAATTTGACAAGTATATATGCAAAAACTTTGAACATATGTTTTTATTTGCAGTAAGTATCACCTGTAAACCAGTTGAGAAGTGGTTGGTACTCACACAAAGTAACTTATTTACCCGAAAATAATGTGACTCTGAATATAATGCGACTCCTAACTCGTAGACTGTCTAGAAAAAGGGTTTACATGGCACTGGAAATATTACTTTGAAACAAATTAAAAACATTAAATCTGAATAACTCACCTTTATTTACAGCAAAAATTTGTCAGAAAATAATAGTGTGTATGAACTATTTTAAGTTTTCTCACTATTATTTCCATTAAATAACACAGCATAGTATTATGTGGTGGTGATGGTATGTAACAGTGCATTCATGTCATTCATCATCAGCGAGTGTGATGCAGCTACTGGTATCGCCACTGCTGCTCTTGTTTCTGTTACTATCACTTGCATCTTGCCAGCAGATGTCATCCTTGGTGCCATCCATGGCATTCAATGTTGTTATTCTCTGCCATGCTGCATAAACAAAGCAGAACAAGGTATGGAAGCACACGGCACTCTGCAGTTAGCAGACGTGACAACAATTTGATAACTTGGCAGCATGGCCAGTGGACTACTAGTGCTGTTGGTTCATGTTTCGCAGCTTTGCTCGCGCCGTGACCTTGCCAACATCCAACCTATTATCAGTGCGACCAACTTGTTTACAAACAACATTCTCCAATCTGGTAGACATAAGTTCTCAATTATAATGTAACCCCCCCCCCTTTTTTTTACAATAAATTTGGTAAAAAAAACCATTGCATTATTTTTGGGTAAATACTGTAGGTACTGTGTGAATTTCTTTAATGGTACTCTATACTTACAAATGTTGAAGTTGTTTAATGATTTTTGTCAAAACACACGGACGTTCTCAAATAGCTTGGTGAAATACTCTGGATGTTGAAATTATGGGCTGTTTAATTTACATGATAAAACATAAATCTAGAAATTCTTTCAGAATTTTGTGCAGGGTCATGTACATCTGTGTCGTGCCATTAATTTTTACCCAGTACTCGCACAATAGGGTATCAGTCACAGTACAGGGAGAGTTGTGCATGTTGACATGACTATCGCAACATGCCTTGTTTTGGTAGTAACTGTGAAAATTATATTTGTCTGCACAATAGCTTGCTGATAGAACACTTAACCATACAGTGGTTGAGGTTTGTATGAATTAAATGGGTTGCTGAACAGGGGGTTTAAAATTTATTTCTTGTCCTCTTCATATTTACATTGTAGTTGTCTCTTGATGGGAATTTTATAATTGCTTTTATAAGTTTTATTATCGTTGTGTGTAGTATAGACAAATTGTTTGTTACGGCATGCATGTTTGAAAATTGTATTGTGCATGTGGTATTTTGCATCGTGCAGCATTGTAATATTATGCATGTTCATCTTATTTTAAAGCTGAATCTGACTTGCCTGATCCCAGTGTTGAGCGCTCTATGTCTTTACGCATACCAGTTAAAGGTGAGTAGATGCTTGAGAAATATCTAGTTCATTACTTTTGTTTATAGCATGTGCCTGCATGTTGCATGTTATTAGTTACTGTTATAGTTAGGCATGTGTGGAGTTTTTTAAATGTGAAATGAAGTCAAAGGAATGCTCATATCATGTGACGGAATTTTAAAGAAAAATCGAAGTCGGAAGGATTTAAAAATAATTAATTTATGGGAGGCTACAGTTTTAAAGTTTATTCATCTCATTTGTACTGTTAAATGCATGCATACTAGACACTGGGTAATAGAATAAAACACATCCTAATCTTGTATTGCTGAAAAACTAAAACATTAAAATACCAAAATCTGCATTTAGATACCTACAAACTTTATAAAACTACCATACTCTATATATACAGTCCCATTTTGCACCACTACCATACAGTGAGTTCAGTGGGTGGCTATTAACATTTGGCCCTTTCTCTTTCCTCTTCCATGGACCCTTGTCAATGTCAGGCTCGATAATAATCTTGCTGAATGGTGGTGGCATTAGGGCCTCACAGCAATAGAGGCTTAACTTTCACTGCTTACTAGGAAAGTATGCAGTTCTTACAAAAAGACGTATCAGCTGTGGCACTTGTAGGTCAGCCCATCTCCCACAGTTGTCTCATGCTGTGAATTTTCGCTCATCCCTAAAGACAGTTAACATATGCTCACTAAGTGAAAATTAAAAAATTACTCTTGTGGAATGAACTTTTGTATCTATATCACATCAATGAACATAGTAAGAGCTAACTCAGCAGCTCAGGGAGAAGCCCAGGAATATAGTGCAAGAAGGAGAGGGAAAAAGAAATGAACAGCTTGTGTGGAATAACTTAATATAGTTTCAATGAAACTTGATAATACCAAGGAAAGTCATAGCTATATTTTTTTAGTTAATAATTTACAGTAATGTTTTTTAGGTTTGATTTCATTTTACCTAGCAATGTTTACCTTGCAATGTTTAATTACGCTTCGGAATGCAAATAAACAATAAACATTACGGCACAGTGAACTTAAAAGTTTTAATGCTTAGCAAAGTTTATTGTGCAAAATGTTCATTATTTCTATTTCTGAGAATACTACACAGTTTAAATAAAGATTATTGTTTGATTAGAGGTGTGCGAATAGTGGACAAAAGCTTTATCAGGAAATAATTTATTTCCATGGTGTTGCATTTTTATTTTCAGCAGTCGTACTGTTTTATTTTCAGTGTCAATCGTTGTTTGCATAGTGGGTGAAGCCATAAGGTTAAACAGGTGCAGCTTTTTGGTTGAATTGGTAGTACGTAGATTCTGCAAATACTGAGGTTTGATGCGTGCAGTTGTTATTTCCTAACGTAACGAAAACTGTTTGCACATGTTTGCAATTTCTTGCTACCGCTGTCATTATTCGGCAATGGAGTTTATTTACCGTAAGTTAAATTATAGCAGATTAAACTCTTTGTTAATGCAAACGTTTCATTGTAAACTTTTGGAACCGGCTTGCGATACTACTAGCGCTGTTAGTTCGCGTTCCAACACAGCTATGACATGATGTGATGTTGGTATTATTCGTTTCCACCTTGGTAAAACTGTCTCGGTTTTTCATCAGTGTATTGAAATTGTATACTTTTGAATGTGTTTGCAGAAATAAAGCATAATAATTTCTGTGGAATTAGCAAAAAAAAAGTATGTGCTCGTAATACGGGGTCATGTGGTGTGTGAATGAAAGTGATTGTAGTGCACGACCACAGCAACATAACGTTTACGCCTACATGTGTATTTCTTCTGCCGCAAACAATAAAAAACTAATGTCCTTTTTTGGTAAATGCTGCAGTGAAAATAAATGTGTGTGTAATGGTTTTTTTGTTAATAATTCTTGTTTTTATCACATTTATAAACAAGTTGTTCTATAACATACCACCGCTGGGATCTAATGATTGTTGATTTGTCACCGTATGAAATGGAAATATTCTTAAAAATTACTAGTTATCAGGATCAGTAATGATGCTGGGCGAAATACATGAAATACTGCAAAATTACACCAATTTTTTTATTTCACTACAAAATTTTTAAAATGCAAGATAAAAACGAAATTTGTGAAATTTATCATGATATTGTATATTTAAGTGGCGAAAATAAATTCTTTTACCTGCCCGCACTACTAATGCTACTGGAATTAAGGTGGATTGACGAAAATTGTGCAAAGAGAGACATATAATATTCATAAAGCATAATTAATATACATTAAACAAGATTTTGACTACACATTTCTCACCAACTGAATGCAGTTTTTATTTAATTATTTACGTTGTGAGTAACGCGATAACTCTCCTCTTCTGTCACAATGTGTGCTGTATACACATAAACAAAAATAAAAATGTTAAATAACAAAACAACTACTTATAAAACTGGACATCATGTTTATTCTAAATTGGTTCCACTAAAACCACGCTATAGTATGTGTGTGATGTGTCGTTAAATAAATTATTTCTATAATATGAACCACCTGCCGAAAGTATTGTCTATATATGATTGTGAAAGAGAAATTAAGTCTGAAGGTTTTTACATTTTCAATGTAAGAGAGAAAATAATGATGTGCAAGTTTTACAATGTTCGTATCGATTGGGCAAGAAAAGACACGTGCACGAAACACATCAGGAATGAAATTCACACTAAGAAAAAGAAAGTGTTTCTTGAGCAAAACGCATCCACATCTAAACAGGTTTCAATAAATGACTCTATGAAGATGGCAACTACAGTTAGAGTTCAGAAGTAGGAATTTGTGTCGAGTTTTGTTGAAATTATGACAGAGGAAAATATTCCTCTTGAAAAAGTTGACCACCCGATGTGAGGAAATGGCTGAACACACATGTTGAAGGTGAGTACAGTCTGCGATTAGACCTAACTGTTTTCCCATTGTTTTGTTTTGTCTGCACTTACTAACAGTCTTTCTTTTATCGTAAACATGAATATTTCTTGCATATTTCTTAATTGTAATTTGTATAACTGGTTGTTTGTTAGTAAACACGTGATTAACATTTAATCCAAATTTTACAACCAAACTGTAATTCAAATCTATACTTGTGGAAATTAGCAACTTCACTCATGTTTAGGAGAAACACTTGACAATACTTCAGTTAAATTAGGTATAATCCATTCACGGTATCTTCGATACTTTTGAAAAGAACCTTTGAAAAATCACCCTAGGAGTTACATGTTCAATTGGTTATAAAAAAATGGTATATGGAAAAAGGTTTTGTCTTGCTTTTAGCACTGAAGCACTATATAAATTGGTTGTTTTAAGTTTTAAGTATATTTTTTCAATAAATTTTAATAATTTGTTAAAAGTCCGTAAGAATTAACAACGGATTTTGAAGGGACATGTTGGTTATAGCTGAAAAGAAATAGTTCGTAGGTTAAATATTAATATGTATAAATTTAATGCCGTAATTGTAAAGTTAATATTGCTGAACTATATATTTACATTTTTACATACCACTCATGGGCAAAGATTTTACTCTTATTAATTGAAATTAAATAAATTTCAGTGTGTCCAGCGGACTCATACACTCCATCTTGTCCGTTCGGGCACGTTTTTTTTTCAGAAGTATAACCACGCCATATTGGAGACGCTGAATTGTGGTTATAAAACTAACGTAACACATTCTTTCTACTTACAAGATAATTCTAGGTTAAGATGTAATTTTAGTATTAGCGTTGTTATTTCTGCAGTTTATCAAATAAACGTGCAAAATATAGAAAGGCATTTGAATATTTCCGTTACGTAATTCCCTTCGCAATCCTTAACAGAAAAAAATTTTTAAAAGAATGAAAACTGATAATCGATTATTTTCGAAAGCTTTTTGTGGAGCCTAAGAGATGGCAGCACATTAGCGTTGGTTCTTCAGTGCCAAATGTTAGCCGTGACTCGTCTTTCCGCCGCATAGTGTTGTTTTTATGTTGCAGTGAAGAAGCGCGACAGTTCTTGATGGAACAGAGATGTACCTACACCGCAGGTTTCAAAATGAAAGTGATTTTGTTCGCTGAAGAGTTTGGAAATCGAGCCGCGGGCCGTGAATTCGTAGTAAATGAAACGTTAGTGCGGGGCTGGAGGAATTTTTCTCACTTATAAGTCGCACCCCAAGTTTTCAATAAATTTTTTTTTTAATAAAATGTGCCACTTATATGCGATAAAATACGGTACCATTTATCACAGTGAAATCTTTAACCTGAGTGCTACTTCCAAAAGTTTATTATGTAAAATTTAACTTTTTCCTTACACCAAATATGTAAATAAATCTTAATACAATAAGTAAACTTTAATTAAATTATATAATTAAATGTTCCTATATATACTTCAATCTACCTTTTTGTATGTATTAGAATATTTTGCTAAATTGATTAGCATTTTTTTTTAGACATTTAGAGAATTTTAGCAAAGTATATGACAGTTAAGATTACATGGCATTGTTTCTCTTCAAAAATAAATTTTGGTATTTCCCACATGGACACTGTTAACAAAATATTTGAGAGTTCCCACATGGCACTGTTTTTGTTTACAAAACGTTTGACAGGTGTCACATGGCAATGTTTTGTTTACATACTGCGGAAGGATACATAATCGGGTCCCTGAAAGTAGATCTTTAGCAGGGCTTCAGAAAATCTCGAAGTTACCGTGAATACATTATACCAGACGGTTCACATGAATGAACATATTTTCGATGCAAAAAATGATTCTGCTGTTTTTGTTTCAATCCATGTCAGAATCAATAGAGTGAAACAGTTCATAAGAAAGTGATTGTAATCTGAAAAAGAAATGTAAGCATTCAGCTATAATTCTTTTTCATACTGCTCCATGTGTAATTTTTTAGAATTTACTATCTTTTACTTAATTGTGTTTAGAAATACAGGATGTTATATTTTTATTGTCAGAGTTGGTGACCTGCCAAGAGATTAAGAGAAGCATACTTACCAAAACTTACCGTTTCCAAGAAAGAAAACCTAAAATATGCTCTTCTGAACAAAAATATATTATTTCAGTGCAACGAAACAACTGACATAGTAGGACGCTGCATATTCATCATACAGATTTGTGTTCTTTCGTGTAGCAGATAACCAAGCATGTTTGTGGGAGCAGTCAAAGAGTTACAAAGTACAACGGGTGCAGAATGTTCTAGGGCTATCCCGTCTACTGTGTCCGAGTATGACATTCAGTATGAAAATGAGGTGGGGATTGTGTCAGACTCTGCGAAATATTTGACAACTTGTGCAAATACTTTAAAGACCATATTCTGAACAAATGGTGCACATACAATGTTGGGCCCACAAATTAATATAGTTGCAAGTTTGTGGAGTGCCACTTTGGTAGTGCTTAATCAGTGCATTCAAAACACTAAACATGCATTTCTGAATGCCAGGAAAAGGAAAAACAGGCTTGTGACATTTCTCAAGCAAAAGTATCTTGAGGAAGAAAAAAAACCACTACTGTTTCCTGTACTGGTGTTAACAAGGTGGAATTCCTGGTTTGGAGCTGCTAAATATGTAGCAGAGTATCTGGAAGATTTATTGGAGTTTCTTGTGCAGGAGCAAGAAGGAAGCAGTGCTGTCACATACTTCAGAAATCTGTCGAGCGATAACATCGCTGTCATAAAATGTTTATCTGTTTTTCTAGTTGAGCACTGCTTAAAAAACAATTGAGGCTATTGTTCAATTTGAAGGTGCAAATTAAGTGTTTGCCCACAAAGTGTATCCGGAGCTTTCAGGTATACTGAACCAATTCCTTTTGATAAGCAGAGGTTACTTGGATAAATAAATATCCTCTGAACTTTCCAAACTCTCTACCAAAGTGAAGCAACACTCGTTTCGTCAAGATTTCATTAGAATGGGTTTGAAATGCCACACCAAACTCACTGATTTGATGAACTGTGATGCAGGAAAAGACTTTGTTTTTAACATTGGGAAATTCTTTTACCCTAAATATGTGGTGAACAATACGGTTGAGGACTCATTTTATGCAAGTGCAAAAAAAGTTCCCCTTCTCTCCAAACTGTCTCAACAGAAATTTCTTGAAGGCTACTTGGCATTCCAGAGTCAAGTGTTGGAGCTGTTGAGCGAAACGAAGATAGTTGGTCGTCAAAGTTTTGTTAGGCTTGCATGAACAACACTCAAACTTTACAGAACAATCTGTGTCAGCATTATGGATTCCACCTTCCAATGCTAACAGTGAAAGAGCATTTTTTGCATATAGCCACATTCTTTCAGATGGGAGAACCAATGTAACTCCACCAAACCTTGCAGTTCTTTTTGAACAGTATTTTGGTAGTAAGCTTGCTGCTGATACTGTTACTGAGAAGTGATATCTAAATTTCACTGATGTGCCGCCAATGTATGAAAATGCTTTTTGCTTACATTTAATTTTAATTTAGGTTACTCTAAACAATGGCATTGGTGAAGTGGAGCACAATTAAAATCAATTTTTAACTTATTTCATTTTACAGTGTTCAAAAAGTAATTAGACTAATACAACGAACCGTGTAAGTTCAAGTGAAGAGAAAAAAAAAAGTTGGTCTGTATTCGTATAAATACTTAATTCAAAAAGCAGTAAAGTTGTTAACATGTTTTGTTACTTGTTACTGTTGACAGTCAAGTAATAAATAGGCTTGAAACAAAAAATGGTGTATTTTATATATGTATTGGTTCTGTAATAAACAAGATTGTTACTTGCAAAATATAGACTGTCAAAACCTAGTTCTTTTCAAAAATCAAAATATAGGCTGATTGATGATTTAAACTTGTATGCTTTGATACACATTTGGGTTGGTATAAAATATTTGGTAATGAACAAGAAGATTTAAAATAACTGCTTGCCACAGAATAAATTTTTAACATGATAATGTTGCAAATGAAATCGTAAATTGAAAATTTTTTATATAGAATATGAAGGAACACTTTCTGTGTTCACTGTATTCATATTGTGGAAACTTCCTGAGTACACGTCTTGAAATAATATACAAAACTGATATATGAAATGCACTTATGCAGAGTATTTATACAATAAATCTTTAATAAAATACAATAAACATACTATATTTAATAATATCTCTTAACCAGCGGGAAAACAATTTCTAACTAAAAAACTTAATAAAAAATTTTTAAATATAAACTAAAGTCAAACTGAAATACATTGTGTAACCTGTATGGATAGTTTTTCAAGGGACCAAAATATAAAACTGATAATGCGTATTGACAAGCAATGCATACAGACTTATCATCCAGACTTTAACATCTGGTTTGTTGGTGTGGCTGGGTGCAAAATGTCATGAAAATAATAGCATAAAGACAAAATAGCCATGTCAAAATTAGAAAGGCAAAGAAACATGAATTTTTTGATACAGAAAACCCACATTGTATTTGTTATGTTATGGTCGGTCACTCTACTGTTAGCAGCCATTCCACTGGTCTTTGATCTCCAGAACACTGGCTAGTAGGATTGGCTTGACACCACTTCACAAGGCTGCTGTTTCTCATCATTGCTGAAGCTCAGCACGAGACTATTTCAGGCCCTGTTGGGTGCTCTTGAACACCCAGTTTTTCTATTATTTGAATGCAGAGGGTTAGAAAAGGTTAGCCCCCTCTGGCCACTGTACCATAACAATTCCTAGTTGCAGTGATAAAGTCCACTGCAGCTGCAACAGGAGTTTGCCAAGTTACCTCAGCAAGCCAGGTACCCACACTACACAAGGGAAAGAGACAAAGGAAATGGTATGGCTGTAAAAACCGCTCCTCCCTCCTTGTACCGCTACCACCCACTCTTCGCATTGTCAAACTGATAGTAAATCTTAGCAGGGTGGAGCTTGGGATAAAAACTATAAACTTTGTTTGAAAAACAGTGGAAGTTGAGCATCTTTTCCACTGATGCTTTCTTTTCCAGACAGGCTTCCTTACACAGGAAAACTTTCAAAGTTCATAAAGGCTGGCACAGATCTACAACCACTCCCAATGGAAATGTAAATTACTCCCATTTTTTGCATATGATATTCTCGAAGTTCGAATGTGAATAATTCGTAAATTACTATTTGCAACTATTTGAATGTTTGAATATCCACACCCCTATTAATGATACTGGCTGCTGGTTTTGGTGAAAATCTTTGACTTTTCATTCAAGATTTTTTAATTCGAAGGGCAAAGTACAAAAGTCTTAGATCCTACTTTGAAGTTTAGGATCGACCCTTCAGGCCTCAGTCAGGGTACAGGCTTATTTGTGTGCGTTTGATAAGCAATCAATAAAACAGCCGTAAATCTGGGTTGAGTTGTCTCTTCCAGCACTCTGTATCTCCCACATCTTGCTCCTGCCATTCCCTATTTGTCACCAGTCCTGGTAATACTCTTGTAGGGATAGCCACGAGCCAAACCTCAAACCTTTTCTTTCCTATTGGTAACGGTTTCGAAGTGCAGCTTACGAAGCCAGTCTTCCTGGGCCTCAGTCTCTTGGACTATCGTACCTCTGGCAGATACCTGGGTCCACTAGCAATGTTTTGCTCCCCAGGCCACCTGTTTGGACATGATAGGTCAACTCCAAAACAGTCCCCACTCTCCACGCCACCTGGGTCTGCTAGTAGCAACGTCTCACTCGCCAGGGAGCCCCTAGCACTGCTGCTGTAACCTCTAGTTTGGTACTTGGGCTCACTAGCCAAGTCTTAGAGCTGAAGACCAGTAGATCAGGCTTCCAATCTCGCCTACCCCCGCACCCTACTCTCCATTAGGCTGTGTGTAACTCTTACTGGTCACCCACTATCTATCTATCAGGTCTACAACACCCCCCTTATGCCTCAACATAGGACTGGGCAGGGCAAGACTGCCAAGATGGAGCTAGCTCAGGCTGGGGTACTGAAGAGTAGTGGTTTGGTTGACAACCAGGTTTCCACCTGGAAGAAAGAGGAGGCTGAACGCCAGAGAGGATCTGCATTCAGCTCGTCGAGCGCCCACCTAAACCTCATCTGGCATGTACCTCGTGCAGTATCTCCGCTGCCACCAACACCGCCGAAGAAGACTCCTACCTTCGTCCGGCCAGCCAATGTTATCAGGGTAGTCGGGCCCCTAAACGTTCCACCGGCTTATACCCCGACTAGGGGAATCCACTTGCCCATCGCTCGCATGTGCACCACCCAAAGCACATTGCTCAATCATAGAAGTGGCCAAGTCTAGCAACATAGGCTCTAGGATAAACTCCTGTTCAAGCGGCGTCCGCTGCTTCACAGTCATCCAGGGGGAAATATCTTGGCATCACCCTCAAATTGCCATTCCCACCAAGGGTGTGCGACGAGGCAACATAGTTCACGCATTCATATTCCTAATGGATGGTATACAAAGAAATTCCTTTGTTGCTTTTTGATTAGAAACATTTGTTAGTTGTGAAGAAATGTATTCTTGTGTTCTTGCAGAAGTTATTCCCCTAGACATGTGTACTCGGGTGTAAAGTTAATATTTACGGTATCTGTTACCGTACAAGATGACTTGGCATAGAAGACAAGTCATGGTTTCAAAGTGTGTAAAATTTGAATAAATGGTAATTGGGTTTCGTAAGATAATTCCTGGCCATAAATTTTATTTATCCTTAACCAGAAAGGTAAATATTTAGGTAGTTGAAATACTTTTCTCCATAAATGTGAGGAACTACTGAACACTTAAGATTTCAACTGAAGGTCCACATAGCAGCTACTCATGCCTCACTATCTTCTTCCAAAATGTACTGCAAGTGCCATAGTAGAGGTGGGAGCCGATCTTCCTTTAATAGCACAAGTTGATTAAGAGCAAGCTCAGCTCCTTTTATCATGCCACTTTTGCTGCTGTTGTAGAGTGTGCAGTTAGTCGTGGTTTTAACACCGCCGGGGTTGTGGTTTTGTAGTGGTAGAGTACTCTCCTCCCACCTAGGTGAAGTGAGTTCGATTCCAGGTGGGGTCGGTTCCGGATTTTTGCATGTGGGAATTGTGCGGGACGATTGAGCACAACACACAATTAAAAACGAACACATTCCGAACAAAAAACAGACAGTGTGCTGGTGTGTTACGAATTGTTTTTAAGTAACCAAACCCATATTAAAAAACACCATGTTAGATCTCAGTAAAATAGTTAAAAAATTTGGAGTACTAGCTTATTTTTACACCCCTAGTTTTTAGAATGTAATGAAACTTGCTTCAAAACAAAACTACCAAATCACGACTGAACTGAAGCTACTAAATACTGATATACTAAATGGTAAATTTAAACACGGCCAGTACAGTTTTATTTTCAGATTATTTCTGCATCTTATATTTTCATGCACAAAATAATTTTCCAAGAGTAATTCATTTGCTGGCATAAAGGAAGTAATTTTAAACCGATTTTAGAGGTGTTAGTTTATGTATTTGTAGTAATTGATTTTTTTTTTGCTTCGATTTTTGGACTTTTGATTCTTGATTATATGATTTTTGAAGAATCAAGGAATCGTGGAATCTAGTTTGACATCCCTATAAATAACATTTCTTTTTGCTTTGTTGCTGAATAGGGAGGAGACAAGAGAAACAAAATGGCTAGCCGGTCTCAGAAAGGCTTGGTGATTACAGACTGAATCAAAATTATTAGTAAGCAATTGCTGCACACTGAAATATGTTGCATTAAAAAATAAAATTATAGAGCTCGTGGAAAATATAAATTTCTGGAAATTTGTTTGTGTATTAGTATTTTATACATGATAAGTTATTCCACGGGACGTGGCTTCTGAAGTGAGCCGTGTGCATTGGCCAACAGATGGCAGCACAGTCGCCCACTCTGAAGCTGCATCGCTAAAGTTATTTATGACGTCCATTTAAAAGTAAATTTTTTATCTCTTGCTGTCCCAAAATGACTGGTTTAAAATATATTCCCTTAAAATTTATGTTGAAATATTCAATCTGTGACAGATCTGTGGCCTCCATTATTAATATGAAGTGTGCACATGGCGACTTTAGCAGAAGCTACGAATTAAACTAAACTATCACACATGGTTTAAGTTCCATTTAGTTTGAAATACCTTTACATTATTCTAAAATGAAGTTTAGTTTTTTACACTAACAACAGCTGTTTTCTAACGACATAAAATAAAATACATATACGTTTTGTCCTAGACCTTTTTCCTGCCTGCATATTTCTTCGCTGTCGGTTGTGTAAAGGTAGGGCTGTCAGAATAGCCAATATGAAATTCTCTTTCAATTGTTCATGCATCAGCTGATACAATACTTTGTGTATGGGATGATAATTTTGTTTTTGACATGTCGCACACTGGCTGTCATAAAAAGGAATTCTTATATGAAATAGACTATACATCTTGTGTGTTGTTTATTTACAAATGGCGATGCACCATAGATATAAGCATGCGTTGAAAGAATACTTCACAAGAGAACTATAAATATAACTGTACCGCTCTCGGCTGCAACATTAGAACTACATCTGAACATTACTGTTCTGGCTACATAAACGTCTAATGAGAGATAAATATTTTTGTCATCTTGGAGACCTACCTAATGTTTATAAACTATTGACTTACCTTTGTCCTTTTAAACTATGACTTGTTAGTATTTTCCATTTTGTGTCATTTGTTTATGTTAACGGTTTACTGAAATGTTGTTTATGCCAGCAATGGCATTTTGAAGCATATATTCCACAGAGTAAAGAGTTTTGTATAGATGGTCATAATTACAATGCAATGAACTAGGGCTGTGCCGATCCTTAAATTTTGCCGATATGCCGATCCTTTGATCTACCGATATTACATATTCATATTTGCCAATCCGGTGTCGATACAAAAAAATCTAATTATAACTAAATATTTAGATTATGTTAATTGTTTTTCCCAATGTTAAAACTGCAAAGTATTTTAAAGAATCACTTGGTTGGGCGAGGGGGGGGGGTGATAATGTTTTCTGGCTAATGATTGAACGAGTCTTGCTTTTGCAAACATCCAATTATATAATCTCTGTTTAATTAATTTCATCTGTTCTTTATCAATACGCACTAGCTGACTTAACCACTTTCACACATGAAACTTCACTTTATTCACAGTTTCAGTAACGAGTGTCACAATTTTTAAGGAAGACAAAACTAAATTTCTTTCCACTTAAATCACAAATGGTAAATTACAAACTGGCGTCAAAATTTAAACAATCTGGCAACAAATCTGTTTGTACACAGTGCAGACAACCGACTGTGATCTATGAGAGAGAGATAATCTATGCGTAGTTCACATGTCCTTTGCATCACGAGCGCTCCAACAGATGCCATTTTGTTGTTCATTACTGCCATGGTTTGACCGTATTTAGTCATGTGCATATCTAAGCCGCAATGATTGATCTACACATTTGTAAACTAATATGTTAACGAAATCTTCTGAAATGGCATTTCAGTGCTTTCATTGTGCCAGAATGTGTTTAACCTGAATATTTATGTAAATGCACAAAATTTTGTAACCTAAAAACCAAAATATTTGTTTGTTGTGATGAAGTGTTCTTTAATCTAGAGTTCGTTGCCATATGGTAAACTCGTTTGGACAGTTATTTGTATATTTTCTTGCGAAGAATACGAGGAAGCCCTTCAAAATGCCTGCAAACAAACAAACAAACAAATAATAAGATTTGTTTTATACTTTCTCAATATCAGCAAATTTTATTTGGCTATGACGGATCCTGAATATGATCCGTTACACTCAAATAGCTACAATATCGGTATCTGCCGTTCCAGATCGGTACAGTCCTACAATGAACAACAAACATAATGTATAACCTAATCTAGCTCCATTTTGGTAGCAATATAATCGAGAGTGGGAAAATTAATTGAGGCCTTGTTCCAATTCATTTAGTTAAATTTTTCATAATTTGTTTTTCGATTTTGTAATGTTTAGTGTGAATGTCAAGACATTTAATGTCTAGCGTGCCATGCTGCTATTATTTTGGTGTATTATGATTCTAAAATTAAAAGTCCACAAAGTCTTAAAGTAAAGAGTAATTATTCCCGAAAGTTGTGAAGGAAAATAATAATGTGATTGATGCAGAATTATTGTGCTCCAATTTAGTTTGTGAAAATGAGTGGCCTATAAAGTGAAGTGATTGACAAACTTTCGCTATTGCCGCATCAAAATTAGTGCAATAATTCAGTAACAAATCATTTTCTAATGACTCAATATTTCAGCCTGGCTTTTTCAGGATATTTATGATTAATGTTTCAGGATTTTTGTTGGTTGGAATTAGGATTTTTGTTCAGAATCAGTGACAGCCCTGTCATAAGCAGTTGAATTTCAGCCTCCCACAAACCTCTGAAGTATGGAGCGGCTAGGGGGTTGAAGTGCCAGTTGACACCAAGCTGGGAGTGTCCATGACTGCTTGTTGTTGTGTGGAGTTCTTTCAAGCGGCTTTATTTCCCAACAAATTTTTACCACAGTGTGAGTAACTATTAGAAGACTGCCTTGCTAAGCAATTGTATGCAGCCAGGAAGAGGCCAGTTCAACATGAACTGCCTTGGTGGTACAACATATGAAAATGTAAAGGTAGGCCTTGAAGACAGCTGCGCTGCATTCCAGAGAATGTTTGATCATGAAAGGACCAGCGTAGCGTACCTCTGCATTTGCAAGTGGTTTGGTGTGTTGTACCCTCATGACTGTAAGATTGCCCACAATATGTTGACTAACTGTCTCTGAAACAACATAAACAATAATACAACCAATGAGTGATAGCTTCTGTCATCCTTGTCTTCCAAAATCCAGAATTTTTTTTCTAAGTATTCCTTTAAGGGTCTGCACTCCAGGGTGATTGTTCTTATCGTGGTAGTGACCTATGATGCCAAGTTAGACACTTTGAAAGCAGTGCAGGATGTTTTTGTTTGACTGGGATGTTATCGTGGGACAGTTGACCGCCCACCCAGATCAAGTCGTCAGTGTTCATCAAGGAATGGTAATAAGTTAAGAATTTGCAGTGTGGTGCATTGATTTTTTTAAAGGCAGCAATTCCATCCTTAAATGACCTGAACTGAACTAGGAAAAACCAAAACTTAAGGACCTGTTCCAATTCAGAGGGTACGAGGCATCCACTTGCACGTATTGTCTGTGAAGGATGACAATTGTGTACAAAGCGAAGTAGGAAATTTGCGACTCTAAAAAGTTTTATCAAGCAATTTAAACTCGTCACCAAGTAATCCAGATTGTGGTTCTGTGTCAGTGTGGTTGAAGTCAAAGCTTTTTGTTTGAGCAACACAGGATCCACATCAGCTGCAACTACACCTGATGCAATCTAAGGCCAATGCTTTCTAAAGTCTTAACCATGATGAAACCATCCACCACAAATGATGACCCAGCAGCTGAGCAGGCATTGTCCTCAGAGCATATTGTTAATGATGCAGCATCTGGTATTGATGATGGAAGTTACAACTCGGTTAGCTCAATCGGAGAAACGTGAAACTCTAAAAAGGCGCCAATGTAAATAGTCAAGTTCCGGTTTATTTGTCCCTGTACTTTTATTTATAAATCACATGAAATTGTTCACACATACAATCAGATATGCCAAGTACGAACATGTTTCACCAACAAAACAAGCAAAGAGCAGCGACGCAGTCGTTTATTGATTATTTACATCTTTAAAGCTGGCATCGCCACAGGAACTAGTGACATCCCACACCGGCTGAGAAATAAACGAGCAGGTTAAAGTTGCTGTGTAGGGGCTATTTGCCACGCCCGACGTGGCCTCTGCGAGTGCCGGTTGTCTACTGCTGGTTATCGACTGCTGGCCGGCGATATGCACACTTGAGTATTTGTCGCTTGTGGCTACCCCCACTCCTCACCTCAGGGTGCCACAAACTGTGACCAAATAAGGGCATGGCATGTGTCGCTACGCCATATCGTACTGCATAACCCTCCGAACTGTGTTGTCAGTAAAAGATAATCCAAAGCTTCCAGAACAAAAACTGTTGACGGAGTTGGAAAAGCTTCTATTCCACTAATGCTGATGCTAATAAAAACTACGATTAGTGAAACTGCAAACAGATGCTCGATAAACGAATTACCATGGTAAACGAATTCCCACGGCTTTAATTTCAAATCCCTATAATATTTTACAAAGCCCCGCTAAACAAAAGAATATGAACAGCGGCTAGAACCTTGATAATTAATAATATTGCGTCATTACAGTATGTTTCCACCATGATGGGTTTGTAAGGTCCTGGAGTTCACGTAACCTTGTTGGCCACAAATGGATTTAACTGATGAGATGAGTTCATCCAAGCCAAAACAACTTGAAAATCAGTCCATGCAGTGATGGAGGATAAACCAAGATTGTATTTATACTTCATGATGATATTGTCAAGCAAATATGCCAGTAGAGGAGCAACTGCAATCGAGGCACCTTGACTGTGTCACTTTGGACATTCCCACTAACAACTGAATACACAAGTAAACCCGTTTTCTGGACCTGTGACGCATCTGGGAACGGAAATTAATAAGTGAGGAAGAGCTTGATTGAAATGTCTCCATTGCTTCGCAATGTCAGAGGGAAGATTAGCATCCCAATGAATCATTTTCAGTCGCAGAACTTGAAGACGATGTTTGGCAAACATCAGAAGAGGCCTGAGCCCTCTGGGAGGGTCAAAGTCCATGTTATAGATAAGATGGTTCATTTGTGAATATGGCTAGAGCTGCTTTGAATTTTTTAGGCAAAGGTATGTAATTCACTGAACATCAATATTCTTGCAGCATTACAATAAATCACTATAAATTACACTGCGCCAGCTAGCTGAGGGAGAGTGATGAGGAATCTACGAGGAAACTACCATAATTAAAATTCACCGCAATTATTTTTATGTGCCTACAAAGAATTATTGTGAAGGTGTCTTAATTTTTTTGTGAGCATTTAATTTTGTCGCTACCCGGTCACCTGAGTTATACAGGGGGTGGCCAGTAGTTCATAATAGTTAAATTTAATTGGTGCAGACTAAGGGCACCTGAGGATGTTGCTTTAGGGGTAAACAAATATTCGTATTCTCCGTTAGTTAACACACCAGGATTTTATTGATCAGAACGTCACATAGTTATTACAAACTCTGGTGAGACTGAGCCCCCCTCTAGTCGTAAGCCTGGAGGACTGGTGGGCTGAATACTATGCGTCGGGGAAGGTTTGTTGAAGGGAGACGTTTCTCTACTTATCTGTGCCCGCCGTGTCACGGCTGACTGGCAGGTCGGACAATTGACTGTGAACAACTCATTATAACTGATTGCCTGGGCCGGCCCCGAACTCCGGCCCATTGGTGTGACTGCTTCTCGCCTAACTGCCTTCTCGGTCCACGACTGAATGATCACAACTGCCCGACGACCATTGAATGAGCTCTCGCGACTGAATGACCACGAACCTTGGCTGCTCCTGAATTTAACCCGTCTCTCGATATATTCAAATTGGCTGTCAGCGATTTGTATCGAGAGAAACGGGGACTTCCCCGGCGTAACTCGCACGTTTTTTTCTATAGGATTTCGGTCTCGTCAGCGACTCGCTCGCTTAAACTAGGGGAGGAGGGAGGGATGAGGCAAGCATCTTGGGGGTTCCTGGGAGCTGTGTCTGCACTATTCTCGGCCAGGGGGTTACCCTGTTTCCTTTGCTGAGGGCTTATATCAGCCAATTTTCGGGACTTTCCCTTTTTCCTTCAGCTGCGGTTCATCCCAGCATATTCTTATATCTCGGGACATCCCCGGGGATTATTTCTTAGGGTGTGAATACAGCGCAATTCCTATCCTCTGTACCCGCCATGCGTCAATTTCTTCACGCTAGCTTCCCACACTGGGCCTTCAGAGTGTAAGAGTTACTCTGCCCTCCCGCGAGTGTTCGACACTCGCGTCCCAAGGTTAACAAAGCAGTATGTACAGGCCTTTCGTAGGCCTACACCCTACACCCTACACTCCAATCTATCTCCTCTCTCCTACTGGTGACTACAGTTACCTCCTCGCCGCTTGGGTTGACCTGAGGATCCCCGAAGGGTGTCCTCTCGGAGTCAACCAGAGAGATGGACCCTCTAAACCCCATCTACACAGTCTGTAATTCTTCCTGCAGGCGCAAGTTTATTTTAAAAATTAATATTACATAGTTTTCTCTTAGTAAACAACTAATTAACATTACCCAAAATAACATTACTTTATAAAATAATTATATAATTGTGGCTTTGTCATTTATGCTTGCCACAGAGTACCTCGGTTCCATTGCAAATGCAGAACCTTAACAACCTATATTTATCCAAAATAAATGATTGTGGCATCTCATCATCCTTAGAAAGGAGGAATTGGTGAATGTTCATAAATTTACTCAGCTTAAATCCACTCTTTGCAAGACAAGAAAAGTCTCCTTTTGAAGGGCCAGGACTGACTCAACTGAATGAGAGCCTGTGACAATGTCAACATAAATGTCTGATTGTAAAACTCTGTATGCATTAGGGAACATTGTTAATTCATACCTAGCCAAATATTGTATTGTGCTGATGGAAAAGTAGGGAGTAGATGATACACCGTATGCGACAATTTTCAACCAATAGTCAGTGGGTCAGTATCACGAAAACCCCACACAATAAGTTGATAATCTTGGTGATCATAGTGAACAGAAATTTGGTGATGATTTTCTTGATATCAGCAGTAAAAACAACAGAATGCAATCTGAAGTTCGACACAACATCCGCAATCTCTGGTAACTTGGAACCTGTAAGCAAGACATTATGGAATGGCCTTCTCTGAGAATCCTTTGCTGAGGCATCAAACACCACAGGAACCTTGGTGGTGGAGCTCTCCATCTTCACTCGGTGTTAGAGGATGTAGTAGGCTGCAGATAACTTAACCTGGCTTGAAGGAATCCTTTTTATGTGCCCTAAAATAAGAGTCGCTCAAGAACTCCATGTACCTACGTTTGAGATCACAATTCCCTTTGAAACACCTCTTAAGACCACTGGGGCATTTTATAGATTGGGGCTGGGTGGCTCTAACTTCAGGGTGCAAGTTACGAAATTTCACACACACACGCAATAAGACAGTCATTTCAAGTGTGCGTCTCGACGATTATTCTTTCGCAAAGAAAATCATCAGGCGACTTATGTTTGGTGACTGGGAACTCATTTGTTTGGTTTTCAATTGCCTAGCAGATCTACCTGCTGCCGAACATCTTTCTGCAATTTCAAACGTCGTGCACCGCGCACCTCTCGAGATGCTTCTCCTAGTCTAAGAATGAGTCTGCACCACCATGCTGGCACATCTCCGCTGGGCACCTGGACCTTTGTTGTCAGGGGTTTTCTCCACCCCACCATTTCACACAAGTCATAAACTTCCGTGGCAGGTAGGTTATCCCCACCTTTCAGGCATTCTGGGCACAAACTGGTTTAAATGTGGTACATTTTCAATAAATCCATTGACGCGTCACGGGCGACGTCTTAATATGGTCTAGCCTCCGCCACAGCCTTGGCCCCCTCCAAGAAGAGACGTAGCCGCCACACGCCAAAGAACGCATTACCCAAGTTAATAGAAGTGCAGGCGCTTGCCTCCTGTCAGCCCGCAACCCGCTCAACCAGAAGACTTCTTAACCCTCCGGCCAGGCAGCTAAGGGGTAGCGAGCTGCCATCCCTGCCGCCTTTGCTTCTCTCTTCTCTCTTCTCTCTCTCCTCTCCTCTCTTCTCTCTCTCTCTCTCCTCTATTCTCTCTTCTCTCTCTCCTCTATTCTCTCTTCTCTCTTCTCTCTCTCCTCTCCTCTCTTCTCTCTCTCTCTCCTCTATTCTCTCTTCTCTCTCTCTCTCCTCTATTCTCTCCTCTCTCTCTCCTCTATTCTCTCTTCTCTCTCTCTCTCCTCTATTCTCTCTTCTCTCTCTCTCTCCTCTATTCTCTCCTCTCTCTCTCTCCTCTCTCTCTCTCTCTCTCTCTTCCTCCCTCTTTCTCTCTTCCTCTCTCTCTATCTCTACCTCTTCTCTCTCTATCTCTCCTCTCTATCCTGCTGCTACCCCCGCAGCCCCACACAGGCCCTGTGGACCAGGTATATATAGGGCTCACACAGCTCTCTCGCAGAACGTCTCTCTGCCCGGATGCGCTCTGACACCACTAGCATCTTGTTGCCAGACGAATTGCTGCCAGTCATTTTATTAGTTTGTCTTCAGTCCGCTACATCTTCGGATTAGCCCAACAGCTGTCACAGCTCATGAAGCCACCGTGCTTCTTGGTTACTTCACTAGCTACGCAATTAGCCATTATGAGTTTGAGTAATCGCAGACTTGGGGTTACCCTCGTCCTCCGCGTCTACCGTGACTAGGGACTGCACCTTGGTTGGCATCCTAGGTCAGCCCCTCTGGCCACAGTCAGGGTATATACTGGTTTATGTTTGTTTGTTGTTCCAACAATAAACAGGTATAAACTAAGCTGGTCGCATTATCTCTCAGGTATTTTTTTTCTATTCCTTGCTCCTGCCATTTCCGGTTTAGACCCATTTCCACTTATACTCTTACAGGAAAAGGTAGGTGCCGAACCCTCGCATCCTAACCATCTCCGCTTCAAACTTCCATCTCTTTGGAGTGGAGGTTCTCTCTCGACTGTTGTAACCACTCTGTGGGTGTTTAGGTCTGCCGGCAACTTCCTGGCCAGCTACCCACTGCCAAAATGTCAGCAGCTTACTCCGACATGGAGCTCTGTGTTTACATGATACGTGGATCTATGGCGACTTCTCGCCTTTCTGCATAACACGGGAGCGGACTCCCTAATACTACTGTTGACACCTACAGTCAGGAGCTTGGGTCTGCCGGTGATTTCCTGCCCGCCAAGTTTCTTGCCTGGAGGCCAGCAGCTAGGCCTTTCCCAGCGGTCACACCCTCAAACTCCTGTTTCCTCCAGGTCGTACCCATCTCTACTGGACACCATCATCACCCCTTCTACTCTATGCCCTTATGCCTTCTCACCGGGCTGGGTGGAATAAGGCGACCAAGCAGGCTTTGTCCTTTGTTAGGGAGCAGGATGCTGCCAGGGTGTACACCTGGAAGCATGAAGAAGCTGCTCGAAAGAGCCAGTACTACCAGCAGGGACCGTAGCTTAAAGTTCAATCTATTGTGGCATACAGCATGTGCAATTTCATCGCTGCCACCCACGTCTCCTAAGAAGTCAGTCGCCACCACACCACCTCCAGCTGCCGAAAGCGTGGGTCGTTGCATAAAGGTATCATTCAGCTACACCCCTGTATGCACTCAGACCAGACCAGCAGCTCCTTTGGAACCTCCACGTGCACAGCGGTTCATAGTTGAACTGCCTTAACATGCCTGTCTTGCCCCCAGTATTAACCCCATCAAGTTGGCAGTACCAGCTTTCTTGCCGTCTGGGGGGAGAAAAGCTGCTGATGCCCGCCCTCACTAAGTACGCCGAAGGTGAGGCGACACCATGATGTTCACCCCTAATGGTGGCTGGTGGGCGGCGCCAAGGCTCCAGGCCCTCCTCCCCCGGGAAACGTGAGAAGCGGGAGTCACTGCTCTGATAGAATTTGTTGTCTTGGGGTCTGCAGTGGTGGATTTGGCCACTTCTATTAAGGCGTGCTGGGCCTTGGGAGGAGCGCTTGCGCTAGTCGGGTATGTGGAGGCACTCATCGTCAGGGTGTATGCTGTTATTATGCCGAGTCGTTTAACCAACTACGTTGGCAGGACGGGAGAAGGTGGGTGGTTTCTTCGGTGGCGGCGATAATGGTTTTACGGCACAGGGCACATGCTAGATGAGACTGTGACGAACTGACTGAGCTGTTGACTGACCCTCTCTGGCGTGCAACTTCCCCCTTCTTCCAGGAGTACACCTGGTTAGCACCTGGATCAAAGCTGCCCAGGACTCCAACCAGAGCTAGTCCCTGCTTGGCTCCTTTCCCCTGGCCAACCCTATGATGAGGCATAAGGGGGGTGACAGTACAGAGGAGTGGATAGTGTATGTACAATAGAGGTAGGCACAGCCTAATGCGAATAAGGAGAAGGCTGTTTGAAGGGTTGGCAGCCTGGACTACTGGCCTTCAGTCTAGTGACTTGGTGAGCGGGACGTCATTGGCAGACCCAAGTACCAAACTGAGGGTGACAGTATCAGGTTTGGGGGAGAGTGTTCTCATGGGTACTTGGCGAGCGGGACATCGCTGGCGGACCCAATCATCACGAAGAAATGAGACTCCTGGTTGGGGGTTGGTCTATCATTCTCCAGCAAGTAACCTGGCATGCGGAATTTGGCTGACGGACCCAGGCATGTACTGGAGGGAGCAATAGTCCAAGGAAGCAGCTGCTCCTTGTTACCTGGGAAGGCGGGCTTCCCAAACTCTAAGACGAGACAGTGCCCCAAAGGGTGAGTTAGGGACGAGGTTCCAGCTCGTGACCATCCCTGCAAGAGTGTTAATTGGATTTGTGATGAAACGGGTGATAGCGGGAGCAAGGAAAAAAAAGGTAGAGTGCTGTGGAAGTGACAGCGCAACAAAGTTGATTTATGCCTGTGCAAGGGTGTGGAGGTAGCAGTAGGTAGAGAGAGGTCGCAGAGAAAGAGGTTGGTGGTGAGCCGGCGGAGATGGCAGAAGGCGGCCAGCTTCTTCCCCTGGAGCGGTAAGACAGCGGCGGCGTGGTGTGAAGCGAGTTCTGGCGCAGCAGGATTCATCATCTAGTCTGAGAGCCAACCCTGGGCTTTAAGGCATGCTGTGGCGTGTGCAGCATAACAGCTCTTCTTAGGAGGGGGCCGCAGTTGTGGCGAGGCTATATCGGGTGAATGACTATGCCCATGGCGCGTCACCCATACTTTAGTTCATTACCCTTCTGTACACCTTGTTCCTACTCGGCTATCAGTCATCCTGTCAGGCTCCAACAAGTACTGAGGCATACATTAACGACATTGGGAACCGCTATCTACCTCTGTCTTGGTTGTCTGGTTACTAGTGATAACTCTGCTTCCCTGGGCACCACAGGGGTTGAGAGTAATCTCTCGCTATGAAACCTACTTGAAGGATACTTGGTTAGCAGCGATAACACCGCTTTCTCGGGGGAGTAGGCATAGCGAGGCTTCCCATCATCCCTAGGGGTACGTGCACTCTTAAGTTAGGAATGTTACGTGACTCAGCTGAGTGTCTGGCTACCAGCAAAAACATCGGTTCTCTGGACATAACTATATCTGGAAGCAGGGCTCGCCACTGTCAGGTGGAGGGTCACACTCCATTGGAGAGAAAACAGATTCTTGGGCACTGGCACCAGAGAGAAATTAGACCACATTGTCAAACCTAAAGATCTTTCCCAAGCCTGGGTGTTTACCTTGCCAAGTGCTGCATCATTGAGCAAGGTGGGCAAAGGATAAGAGAATAACCACTGCTCAGGTGCAGCAATCTGTGGGACAGGGAGCCAACTGTCAAGTCTATATTTGTTTGCGTAAAAAACAGCTCGTCGACGAACTGGAAACGCCTCAGCATCCACCACTTTGCAGACATCATCGGGACCAGCAGCTCCAGTTTCACAGTCTTCTACTGACCAGTGTGCTTCACCATTCCGAGGCTAGTATCACCCTGCCTACGCATCGACCAGAACCCATCAGGCCTAAACCAGCTGTCACTGCAAAGCATAAACTCACAATTCCTATGCATCTGCCATCCACTGAACTTGTCAGTACTGCAACCACGTTTGTCCCTACCTGTGCTTTTTTTTTCATCCTGCTTCTATATCTGCACCTCCTTAAGCTGAGAGATGAGTCACTGAAATACAAATGACCGGAGCAACTGCTTCCAGGTCCCAAAGGGAGAGGCTTGGCATCCATACCAACTCGAGGTTGCGCATCAGCCTGACTGAGTGGATTAGAATACAATGGATCACAGCATACTTTTCAGTCAACACTTTGACATGCATCTTTAAACAGCCTATGGTATGTTGTACACAGTCTTTGTAGACTGCACAGTATGCTTACTGCACTAGTAAGCATGGCAGCTGGGGAGCAGATTGAATGTCAGATGCTCTATGTATTTCTCAGTGGGGACCAGAGCTGCTCATTGGCACGCCACAGCGGCAGGTTTGAGCGTCAACTTATGCTAGCCACGGAAACATCTGTTGATGTGGGGGCATTATTCATGCAAAGTACCAGGGTTTTCCGCACTAAGTGGCTATTGTGACCTATCAATTGCAGTATACACCAGCATATTTTTGATTCCCTAGAGTATTGGTTTCATAATTGATACCATTAATCAGTTTGCTTTCAGTTTTAAAATTGTCTAAAGTATTCTGTATTTTTCTTTGGGACTGGGAATGTGATTATGATCTGTGTAAAATTCCAGATCTTTGAAAAGCTACAATCTGCTCAACCATTACTTCTGTTGAGTGTATTCTGCAGTCCTGATGTGGCAGTGTACTGTAAATTTATAGATTTATTTAAACAAACTAAATATGAGTTATTTCAAATGAAATAAAGATATGATTATGGGTAACAAAAATCAGTTACACAAGATCATATTTTCATGACTGTATTTTAAATATTTGTATGCAAATAATTTTTATAAATTTTTTTCTCTCTTTGATAGTAAAGAACTCTAATCGCTTGAACTACAGAAAAAATTCATCTTCAACTTACTGAAAATAATTTTTGCATTTGTCTTTGAAATAGTTAATTGCATAGTTTATGTTTCCGTTTAGAGTGTGTGTGTTAGAATTTCATCGCTTTTAAATTTGTCAGGGATGTCTTGCTAGCACATGTGCATGTAGCATGGCTGTCAGTGCCTGACTTGTATTGCTTGCATGATTGTTGTCTCGGCGTTTAGTTGCTGATGCCACAGATGTTGGACAGATGAGTCGCTCATGGTCATTGGGACGAGACAAGAGCAAAGTAAAAGGTAAGTAACAAAAATTATGGTGAAGGCTTTGTGTATCTTGTATGACCTACTACATATTCTGTTTCTGTTGTGTTAGTTTTAAAAGACAAACATTTGTTATTTTGCAGTGTGATGCCAGAGGGTAGAAGGGAAAGGTATATTAAACAGATGTACAATTTTTGCTGTCTACCTGGCTTATGCATATTGAGATGTTTTTTTTAACAGGGCATCTGGAATGTGTGTCAACACATTAGGCATTCTACACATGTAGAGTAATGGCTGCAAAATTGACAACCTCAGTTTTATGCCATTCAAATTGAGCATTCTTGTAGCTTTGTATTGCTACAAGTTTTATATTCATGACATAACGTTATGTGGCTGTGTGATGGATGACATTATGACTTTAAGGACTGGCAGTATGAGATTGTTTGTGTTCAGAGGTACTTTATTTAAATTTACCCTATATGCAGAATAATGTTACATAGAGCTGCATTTGTTGTTACTACCACTGACCTAATCAAACATCGATTTGCAGACACCTACAGTGCCTCAAAAATTTTCTGTATCTCAGAGTTGTCCATATGAACTAATACCACCACATTTTGGACATATAGATGCAATCACTTTGTTACCCCTAAATGCGAAAAAAATTTACAAAACTGCTTGTATCACGGTTTGGCATGTAATCCTGTTTACACTTTGAAGAAAGAGTTAGATTTCTCTTTGTAAACTAATAGCTTGATGTGTTCTGACTGCAATTATGACCATAGAGTAAGACAGAAATTGTAGCACCTTGTCTAGGTTTAACATAGAGCATGTGATAAGCTCTGTGTGGAAACAAGATTTCTATATTGTGTGGCGACGTAAAAATCATGTTGAATCAATGAAAATGCTTCCATAAAAACCCAAACGTTTCAGAGAATCAAAGGTCATTTTGAAATGCCTATCACAGGGAAGTAAGACATTGTATTAATGAAACAAAATTATATTTTCAGTTGGCCACAATTTTTTGTTCAAAATGTGGTGACCTTTGACTGACTGAGCACCTTTTAAAGAATTTTTAGTGATAAACACTAAAGTTTGGAATTGTGGTATCTCAAGCTAAACTTGCAATACTATGCGGTACAGTCATTTTGACAAATACAGTAGAAAATGACAGGAAGGGTAGGGCAGAGTAATGGGTGGAATTTCTTTTTTTTTCGTGTTGAGGTATAGTTGTTATGGGTGGGGTGTAGAATAGTGCAGAATGTGGCACACTACACATGCGTATCTCTTCAGACATGACAGGTACAACATAGCGCCAGTAGAGGATGTCCTGTAAAACAACTGACAGGTCGGTGACCTTTTTCAGTCTGTTAGCAACCTTAAAGTGTATAGATTTTTCATAATTTTTCCTTCTACTTTGTGGTTCAGCACTTAATGGCACCTACCCTGTAATTATTATTTTATTAGACCATTCATGTTCCTTTATAGCAGTATTATTATCACCATTGTGATTATTATTACGACTAATATTGGTCTGGTTAATGATGATATTATAAAGCATTGTGTAAGGGTTTTCCCCATTCTACAATCTCCCTGCATTATTTTACAAATTATGGTTTTTCATTATGATATTCTGAATTTGTAATGTTATTTTGTAATGCTCACTTTTACAGCGATTGTGTCAGTTAAACTAGGTGCGATTTTAAACACACTGCCAGCACGAACCCTTTCCCATATGACATCACAGAGAATATCTGACTAGGTCATTGCATGGCAACCCATGCTCCTCCTTTCTTTCCATAACACTTGCAGGGTTTCTGAGGTAAAAGGCCTGCACTGGTGAGAGTTGAGTCGGATGCAGGCTGACTGCCAGGGGCACACACGCCTGTTGCTCTTGTCCATTACGACACATTTGAATTTCTTTGCATTGAAATACATGCATGGGCCTCATTGGTTTAACCGTTAAAGGAGCCAACCACCAGAACAAAACCATCACAGTTGATTCAAACCCAGTCTGTGAGGCAGATGCCCATTTTGGGAAATCATGGAGCTAAACATGAACTCTTCTACAGTAATGGTTATTCTGTACACACTCAGTGAAATAACAAAGTAAATGTAGTGATGACGAACATCACTTTAATATGCGTTCCGTCAAAGCACAGAAAACAAGCGAATACACTGGAAAAAGTTACTACCTAAAATAATAGATGTAATTGGAAAAAGCCGCTCTAAATAATGTTTAACAATGTAATTAACTATTTAAACTTAAAACGCTCCACATGCAATATTTGTTAATGAGAAAAGTAAATAAATAACTACCTACTTGTGCCAAACAGAAAAATGGTGTAGCAACCAAGAAACGGCATGTGTAACTTATAAAAACTGCTGCAACTAATATTTTGCAAATAATTCAAAGTGTTTTGAATCATTCTAGATTGCATTATGTTTATTTCTTGGTAAATAAGCTTAAAGTAAATTTCAGCCCTCCACGGACAATCGTATTTGGGGGTGAATAGCCTACGACAGTTACGATATTGGTAACACACAGTGCAGGTTTGTACTCTCATCTTGCGATTATCGTCACTGCTGCATCATCAAACTTCATAATTTGTAGTACAGTAACGAAACACAAGATTATTATACTCATTTTGCTTCAGATTGTGATACACATCAACAAAATGGCTTCTCAACGAACTGAATTTTGCGATATGTGGTGTTTGTATTCAGCCCGCAGGCATAGCGAATGCTCGGGAGTTTTCCACATTTGTTGACTAAAATCATCCATTGGTACCACCAGGAGGTTTGGGTTCCCTTAGATGTGCATGAATAGCCTTTTCCCACAACTATGAATCAGCTTGTTCTCAAACTGGGTTTACAATATAGCCCAGACAATTTATATGGATAAAAAAAAAATGTGATGCTTTAATTTTTTTTTCAGGTGATTTCAATTCTTAAAATTGACTGTTAACTTTAATAGTTATAGCAGAAACTATTCAGACAAAAGCAAATTATTTGTTCTATAGTTTTTCATAGTGTCACTTAAAATATATTACACCAGTAGTAGGGAAATAAAAGTGCATGCCTGTTTCGCCTTTTTGAAATCACGATAGCCGTCTAGCAAGTAGGAAACCATCAAAGAGCACATATTGTGTTGTCTCCTTTTATTCTGAGGAACCTCTTATCCTAATCTCAAGACTTGACTTGCCCTTCTCTGCATTCTGAAAGCTGATTTGCTTGTAACCACAGAAGAGACTGTTCAATGTCTCATTGAAAGGATGAAATAAGTAGTCTACATCTTACTTAAGCAACAGTCTTTTGGCATTTGCAGTGTTACTGGTGTTCTAATAAATGCTCTGATGTGTGAATAAAATAAATATTATTTCCTTAACTTGGTGAGGAGTAGCTGCCCTCCACTTTCAAAGGATGATATAGGTCAGGCAGTACTGGGGAAAACAAGGGACAAAAAACCACATAAAATATATTTTTATGATGCTCGCATCTTAGTTTCAGGGAATAATATGAGTTATGAATTCAATATATTAGTTCTCGAGATTTCTGCAGAAAGCCTTAGGTTTTAGTTGGAACGATGAAGTTAAGAAACTGTTTGTTCTTAAATACTGTATTTACCCACACACCTCGTGCACTTTATTTTTTTTTTTATGAAATCAGGTTCATGAAAAAAAGTGTGTGGGTGCTATATAAGTTAGATACTACCATAAAAATTTAAAAATGATTTGACAGGTTGAAATATAATTGCAAACCCAGGTATGTTGGTACAATGTTTTTGAAGTGGCATGACCAGTTCACTGTTATGGTTGCGCAATCTCTGCAGTGCTGCGGTGGAATGTAAACTTAACAGCTCTAGTAGTCTGCAGGCTCCAGAAGTTATTGATTACTAGTCTCATGACAAGTTGAGTTACTCTTTTACACTGTACATTGTATTCATGTGGCGATTCGTAGTTTTAAGTGAGTGAAATTAAGTAAAATGGATTTGGTAGAAAAGTGTGGCAGCACAGAAAAAACAGTTTCAAAAGGATTGCGACGTAACTTTGAAGGAAGTTTCAAAATAATTGTTGCAAATTACACCATAAAAACTAAAAACTGCGAGGCCACACAGAAGTATGACATTGGTGAGGCAAACATTCGAAACTGGAAAGCTGATTTACAGCTACTCAAAAATGTGAATAGTTTGTAAAAAGCTTTCAAAGGGCAAAAGAAAGGGATATTTCAAGAAATTGCTAGTGTGTTACAGTTTATAAAAGAAGTGCATAATGGACTACTAATATCAGTTGAAGTTAGTAGGTTGAAAGATCAAGAAATTGCACATTTTAACAGTGCACTGGGGTCGAGGCACTCAAGTCGTTGGGATCGGAGCTCAAGTGACACCGCTGCCTGGAGTTCAAAACTGCTTCCACTTGGACTAGGACATACACTGTCCTAGTCAACACCTGGTCACGTAAGATTTTCTTCACATGAACATTGACTGACCTAACCCCAGCCTCCCGGAGGCCACCAAAGTGGGCGGCACCAGGCGGGATGAAATGCCTTGTAATACCACACAAGGAGAACGTATTGGCAACAGCTGTTTGGTGAGATGAGGCGCAAAACAGCTGTTGCAATTTTTCGAGTTTGTTTGATTCCACCCACAAAATTGGTGCCACAATCACTATAAATACCAGATGAGTGAACTCTTTGACCAACAAACTGCTTATATGCAGTCAGAAAAGTACCAGTAGACAGGTTTGAAGCCAATTCTAAATGGACTGCTTTGGTAGCACCACACACAAACACAAATAGGTATTTTGCCGAGGAGCCTTGCACAATCAGTTGGATTTTATCGTGGAAGGTCCTGCGTAATCAACTCCAGTCCTTCGCAAGAAGGGTTTGACCTGCTAGACACTCATGGCTGGCAAGGTGTCCATTATAGGTTGGTATGAGGAAGGCTTGGCTTGAAAACACTTGATGCAGTGCCACAAAGTGAAATGACATGTTTATCACCTAATAATCAATATTGCTCTCAAAGTATTGCCTGCAATACTTGCAGTCCAGGGTGACAATTTTGTGGTAGTGGCGAATGATTAAGTCAGTCAATGGATGCTTCTTGGGGAGCAGGGTTTTTGATGAAATGGCAGCTTGGATTGATGCAACCTACCATCAACTCTAATCAACCCTGAACTATCGAAGAAAGGGGCCAGCTTCCGAATTTTCGGAGAGGTGCACAAGACCTTCTGAAAAGCAGAGAAATCATCCTTGGCGAAGATACAGTTGCATTGCTTTACCCAACTCTGCAGGACGTAAGTTTGCAGGCAAACAGGACACCTGTGGAGTCCTAGTGTTATGGCTGAAATAAAATAGACATGCAATTACATGCAAACGTTTGGCCAAGGTAACTGAAACGAGTAATCAGAACTGCTAAGTCATCTGACTGAATGACCACCAGAGTGTTGGATGGCCACAGCTCACAACAGGCCTTTTCAATCATGGTGATCCTGACCACCACAAAGGGTGAGAAATCAGTTATGCAGGCAGTAGGCGCTGCAAAGCACAGTTGGCAGGGTTTTCCTCTGACCTGACATGTTTCCAACATTCTGCGGGAATGAGGGACTGGATATCACTCACCCAGTTAGCAATAAATGTTTGAGTTGATGAGGCGAAGATTTCAACCGTGCAAGCACCACCTGCGAGTCAGTCCAGGCCACTATTGAGGATGGAGTGACCTCTGTGTACAGTTCAGTCACATGCTGAAGATGACTGGCTAGTAACAAACCACCACAAAGTTCAAGACGAGGCAGACACAAAACTTTAACTGGGGCCACTTTTGATTTGGCAGCTATTAAGTGGTTACCTGGAGCACTTGCACGCAAATAGATGGCAGCAGCATATCCTATTTCTGAGCTATCAGAGAATGGGTGAAACTGGTGTGAACAACGGGGGGGACCCTTGAACCAGTTAGGTAATGGCAAGAGACGACAATAGCACAAGTTCATGGTTGAAATGATTCCACCATTCGACAATGTCCATAGAAGGAAAACCATCCCAGTCAGTCTGTTTCAACCAAAGTGTTTGTATTAAATGTTTCACTAATAGAAGAAGTGGAGCAAGCCAACCCAGCGGGTCAAAGATTCGAGCAACTGCAGAGAGAGGTTTTGAACAAATTCGAGACTTAAACGAGAAAGTATCTGTGGTGGAGTTCTATTCTAATCCCAGGACTTTCACAGTTTGACTTTTGCGATCATCCAAAGGCCGGGATTGGGGAATCTCTATATCTACAGCAGGCAACCAATCTAGCAGAACTAAATGATCGTTAACAAATTTTTGTAATTTTTGTCTTAGCAAGTAAGGCAACACAATCCCGCTGAATTTCCAGGGCAGATTCAACTGAATGGGAACCTGCGACCACATAGTCACCGTAAACAACAGATTTCAAGACCTTAGATGGCAATGGAAAATCCTCTCTTATGGTTGGCTAACTGCTGCAAAGTGTAAAGGGCTAGGTAAGGTGTTGTAGCAACCCCATAAGTCACAGTTTTCAATCAGAAATCTCAAATGGGACCACAGTCACAAAACCGCCACACAATATGTTGGAAATCCCAATCCTGAGGGTGCATCTGAATCTGGCAATACATTTGTCTGATATCTGCTGTGAACACAACCTTATGTAGTCTGAAGGACAACAGGACCCTTACAATGTCTTTCTGAAGTTTGGGATCTGTCTGTAGGACATCGAGTAAGTTACCCACCGATCCCTTTGAAGATGCATCAGACACTACCCTAAGCTTCATGGTGGAGCTGTCGTGTTTGACCACACAGTGATGTGGCAAATAGTACACTGGTGAAGCAGTGGTAACTTGGGTTGGTGGAATTTCTTCCATATGTCCATTATCTAAATAATCCTGCATGAAATCAGAATACAGTTGTTTCATTTGAGAGTCCCTTTGCAAAGGGGCTTCTACTCGAAGACAATTTACAGCTTGTGGTCTGCTTACCTTGAATGTGGGTGTTGGAACGAAAGGGCACAATGGCACACTGTGTATGTCCCTGGAATGTGTTAGCACAAAATTATTCTCACATTGAATGTCCTCCTTAGAGGAATTTTTTCCAAGAAAATATCTGTCTATCTCCTAGAAATAGTTCATGATTTCGGGCAATGATGGGTTAGTGAGTAGAGAAACACAAAATAACTTGGCAGCAGGAGAATACCTTTGCTCAACATGCTTCATCAGAATCCAACCCAAGACATTCCATAGCAGTCTATTTCCCTCACGTCTACTACCTGTTAGAAGTAGAGGGAATAGGTCAGCCCAAATTAGCAAATCAATTGGACCAGGTGTGTCAAATGTCAGTTAATGTGAAGTTTGCAAGACCGTGTCTTGCGCACTTCCTGAAATAGCAGTACACTAGGCAACTGATTTGTAATATTTGGGAGAACAAATGCATCGATAGCAAAGTGAAGATCTCATTCACAAGGGGCAATGACAATTGAAGTGTAATACCTGGCAACATTTACAGGTATGTTTGAGTGCCTCTGCACTGCTAGGTTGGTCCTGGTACTAGGTAACCCCAATTTCTGAAGACAGTGTGTTCAGTGATGAAGCTGGCCTAGCTAGCTGTATCCAAGAGGACATGAACACAAACACAAACACAAACTCGAGAGACATTGAAGACATGGAAGTAAGCTTTGTTCACTTGGTCGGCACCCAAAGGTGTAAAGGTTGTAGCTGGGTGCATGTTGATATGTCAATGAGTTCAGAGGGTTTCAAAGTCGCCACCCGAAAGCCTGAGAGCTAATATGTAAAACTATTTTAGTTAAATTTCCTAAAATTATATAGATTTCAAATGTATTAACTCTGTGTGTGCGTGCATGCATGCGTGTGTGTGTGTGTGTGTAAAATTATAAAATATATTTAAACAAATGCATTTAATATCCCTTATTTTCGAGTTATTTACTTATAAGTATTTTTTATTGAATATTCACCACTCGTGACCCTGTCGATCATGATCAAAATGATTACCACGTCCAAAATAACTTTAAATTTATCTGAAATTCATAATCTGTCTTCTGCCTAACCAAGTTTCTTTTAAACCTTCTGCACCTTTTACTCCACCTCCTCGAGGTGGTGTAGAAGGTGCGAGTACACCCTCCAGTTGAACTATCTAGTTGTAGCAACCAAAATACTACTACCGGCAACATGAACGCGAAGTTGCTGGTTGAGTGTAAAAGTTGTAAAAGGTACCGACCATGTGAACAAAGCTCTTAGCTGTTGACAACAAAACAGTTTTTGATACTAAGAGAACCACAAACTCTGCAAGAGGACCCTAATGGGCACTTTTTCAATTGATGGGTGTTGCCAAGACAATTGAGACAGAGCTTGTTCTCATAAGTTACCTTATACCGTTTGCCCGCGACTACTCTTGCACTCGGTCCGTCGATGATTGAAACTTGGATTTAAATAAAGAAGATGCACTGACACTCTTAGGCTTAGATCCACCTACAGATTCACATGCCTTACAACGCCATTCCAGAAAGGCCAAAAATTAATTTAATGTTGGAAAGTCATTAATTAGACAGGGTCATTTCTCACTAAGTCTGTAGGGCAGGGTCAAGATGTTTTGAAACAATAGGGAGGAGTATTTGGACCCACTGAACGACAGGAATGTCAAGGACCTTAAGAGGTGACACATTCTCTGTGATAACTGTGAGTAGCTGGTGCAAGGACTGAGGAAACTCAACAGTGGCTGCAGGTGCCTGCAGTAGGGCATCTATATGAATGTCCACGATAGGGCGTTTGTTTTCATAGCAACTTATCAAATCCCAATCCACAGTAAAATTTGAGGCTGACAGAGGTAACGATTGTATCATCCCTAGAGTCTCATCGTGAAGGGATGTCCTCAGAAATGCCAACTGTTCTACTGGTGAAATATCAGTGTTGTTAATAACAAGGTTAGAAAACAGGTTCGAAATGTTGGAACATTGTTTAGGATCCCCATCAAAACTAGGTAGGGAAATTTGTGGTAGAACCACAAGTGACTTTCCATCCCTCTGTCCAGTTGATGATTCCATTGTTTCCTTGGCCTTAGTAAGAGAATCTAAGACAGTCATAATATCAAAATATTTATATTCAAAATCTGCCATAGGTGCAGCATGGGTCTCGAAATCAAAATCTTTATTAGTCTCAGCTACCGCCTCAATGGTGACCTATTCCGCATCAAAATGGTCGCGGAGTTTTTGAAGAGACAGACTGAGCGAGATCACTTACTTGCTTGATGAGATTTTTCTTTAGGCGAAGTTGCATCAGTGCTCAACTATGTCTGTCATTTGTGCATTTTTGAAAGTTTTGCTGCAGTATTTATATCTTCATACTATTCCTGTGCAACTGAGTATTATCAAAACTGTACATCACACAGCCCAAGTTTTTTTCGTACTGTTTAGTGTAAAATGTTTACAAATAATGGCAACATAGGCTATAAGGCTTTTCGTTTTAAAGAAAGAGTCTTATAAAACTTTTAAAACATTCCAAGACTCGAGAGTATCAGGAAATGTTTTAATTTTGACTTTATTGGTTTTACTATGAATGAAATAATATACCAAGTAATTTCTTCTTCCCAAGCTCATTTGAATGCATAAAAATCTGGCCAGGGGCAAATTAGTAGAAATTATTTTAAAAATTATAATTCTATGTCTCAGGTCATTTTATTGAGGACAGTATTTTTGTGTCTGTGTTTGCACATGCATTTGTGTGCGAGATGGAGATATTTAGTGAAACAATAAAGAAAACAATAAAATTAAAAATAAAAGTGAGATATTAATTGTGGTTTAATCAAGATTTAAAATTTGTAAATTAAATATTTTGGTGTTCCATTATGCAACAGATCAGTGTGCCAATAAAATGGCTTGATTGTTCCGTATTGAGTGAACTCGTGTACAACTAGAACTGTGCATGATATTTTGCAGTGAAATGAAAAAAATATTTTACTGTGCATTTCCTGCTGATTTGCTCCATATATTTTGTGCTGTTTTTTTAGTTTCCTTTTCTTCCCATCATGCATGTTTTTTTTTTAATGTTTTTTATTTATAGGTAAGATGCATGCATATTTTAATTGTTTTGTGTGCCTTTTAAAACATTTGCTAAACATTTTTGTTTCTTAGATGATATCAAATCAGTTCAAATTTGTTGATTTATACTCCACTAGTATATGCAAATGCATGCATTTTGCCTTTTGCTTAGAGCTTGAGGTTGTGGCACGTGTTAATGAGCATGAGGATGTTTGTGTGATGTCTTACAGATGCTAGTGATCCAGTATGTGTCCACATTGCACGACTTGGAATGTTACCCAGGTTGCAAAAGGTCTCTTTCCCAGGACTGCTTCCGGCTTGGCACTTAACTAATTTTCACCCTGTGCTTTCAAGTAACACAAGACATGCAGTGCTTATTAGTAACTTGATAACCAAGGCCCATTCTTTTGAAGCTAAAACTTTTGAATGTGTGTGTGTGGATTCATTATCTACTGAAAATGTTGATTGCACAGCATCAGCTGAGCAGCTCAGTAAGACCATGATGAATGTGTGTGCGAGTGATCTTGACGAGTGTTCTAATGTGAATGTACGTCAAACACTTGTCAAATCTACCACCATTCCAGAATGCAGGAATACTGCAGAACATAGTGTTTTTGGTCAACATACTGGTACGCCATTTCAGGCAAGTCCTGCCAACAATCTTGATAGTGTACACACTAAAGAAGTTTCTTTAAATGCCTGCAGTTTTGAATTTTCGGATTGCTCCATAATTGTTGAAGAAAATTCAAGTGCTGCTCACTTTGAAACAACTTATGCAAAGTGTGTGGAAAATTCAACTTACGAGGAAAGTGTAGTGAATATTAGAGATATGGTGAACAAAGGATCAGATGCTTGGAGTAGCACAGATGCTGGTTTCTTAGATAAGATGGACAAGACTGAGATAGAAGCAACTGTCCACCCTGTGTCTGATAGATTCAACTTACATGGATTAGATTACTCTTCTCACGAGGTCAGCGTTATTGTTCACAGTGGAACCATGGGTTGTGATTTGGATGAGATGGCTGAAACTGAATTAAAAGAAAAATCAATTGTGACTTGTCATTTTGATTCTCAAGATTTAGCTATTTCTGGTAGAGAGTCCAGTTTCGCTCAGTATGGTAGTAGTGCAAACCCTGCAACATTAGACATAAAAAATAAGGTGGTTGAAGTTTTGTTTAACGAGAGAAACATGACTGGCATTACTGTGAATCACAAAACACACAATGTAAGTGCTGAAGATACATCTTTTTCCTTTCATCATGATACTAGCTTAATTCAGGGTGAAGTAGTTTTCCAAAATAGTCCCATTTCTGATCTGGAGAGAAGGAAGACTCTCAAGAGTGATAGGGCACTTCACACACCTGATTTTAAGGCTTGGAGCATTGACATGCATGATAAAGATAGTAGCATAATTGAAGATGGAGTTGCCGCACATCACATACCAGCCTATTTTGTGGCCCAAAAAGTTGGTTTTACAGATCAGGAGAGAAGCATGACTGGAGGTGGAGATACTGCATGTCATTCATCTGGTTTGAACGTTCAGGATGTTAGCTTTTCTGATCAGGAGGGAAGCATAACTGCTTATTTTGAAGCTGAAGAAATAGGTTCTTCTGACCAGGAGGGAAGCATTATTGGAGGTGGGGATACTTCTCATCACAAAACTGCTTATATGGAAGCTCAAGAAATAGGCCCTTTTGATCAGGAAGAAAGCATTATTGGAGATGGAGGTACTTCTCATCATAATACTGCTTATTTTGAAGCTGAAGAAATAGGTTCTTCTGACCAGGAGGGAAGCATTATTGGAGATGGGGATACTTCTCATCACAAAACTGCTTTATACCTTCGAGTTCTTTATCCGGGAAAACTAGTCCTTCTTTCGTATATTGGAGATGGAGGTACTTCTCATCATACAACTGCTTATTTTGAAGCTGAAGAAATAGGTTCTTCTGACCAGGTCCCTTCGTAATAACCTCGTGGGGATACTTCTCATCACAAAACTGCTTATATGGAAGCTCAAGAAATAGGCCCTTCTGATCAGGAAGAAAGCATTATTGGAGATGGAGGTACTTCTCATCATAATACTGCTTATTTTGAAGCTGAAGAAAAAGGTTCTTCTGACCAGGAGGGAAGCATTATTGGAGATGGGGATACTTCTCATCACAAAACTGCTTATATGGAAGCTCAAGAAATAGGCCCTTTTGATCAGGAAGAAAGCATTATTGGAGATGGAGGTACTTCTCATCATAATACTGCTTATTTTGAAGCTGAAGAAAAATGTTATCCTGATGAGGCAGGAGTCCTAACTGGAGGTGGAGATACTGTATGTCAAATACCTAGTTTGAAAGTCCAAGACAGTGGTTTGTGTGAGGAGGAGGGAGAGGGAGGTACTTGTCACACAACTACTTGTCCTCAAGCTCATGAGGAAAGGAACAGGAAAGCAGATGGAAATACTGCACATTATTCAACAAATTATTTTGAACCTCAAGGAATTGGTTTTACGAATCAGGAGGGATGCCAATGTGGAGATGGAGTAATTGCATGCAATACAATAGTTGACGTGGAAAACAAAAAAGTAACTGCACCAGGAAAGCTCTATCATCCAAAAGAAGCTGTAGAAAATGATGGTGCAAGATTTTCTGGAAATCATTCGGGTAGTGTATTGCACCCTGGATTTTCCTGTGTAGTAGATGATTGTGATGATAATGCTTTCTATCATGTTGGCTACGAGGCACAGGAATTGTATGACAGTGGTATGCATACCGGCACAGTGTGTAGACAACAGGATGCAGTAGTCATTCAAGGACCAGGCGCTCATTCAAGTGATGAGCGTGTTGCCATTGGTCAATTGGATGAAAACACTGTTTCCGAATCTGCTGCAGGAATGAATGGAAGCAGTTCTGCTGAATCTGTGAATGAATATGCAAATGAGTACTCATCAGACAGTGTAGAATATTTCTTGCTAGATTCAAATTTCAGTGAGTTTACAGAGTTCTGTAAAGACAAATCCTCAGAGTTCTATTCAAAAGATGTTGATTTGTATAAACATGTAGAATTTTATGCCAAAGATAAAAATGCAAGCATGCCAGAGATGTTTTACAGTAAAGATGAAAATAAGACTCATTTTGTCAAATTTTCATCAACGAGTAATGCTGCCACCAAATGCAAAGAATCTTGTGCCAGTAGTGGACACACTCAACAGTGCACAGAATGTTACATGACCAACTGTCATGACTCTCCAGAGTATTATGAGAAATCGTACAAATCCCAAAAACAAAATAAAATGTATTCCAAAAAGTGTAAACATGATTATACAGAAAATAAACATGGTCCTTGTAATGCATCGGATAGTAAGAATTCTGATGAATTATTATTTACCAATTCAAGAATTGTTAATGTTAATTGCTGTGGTAAAAGTACTGAAAATTCAGCAACAAATAATTTATTTCCAGAAAATAATTTTAATTTGTGTAATAAGTCTGAATCTAATGCATGTGACAACACGCATGTTTCTCAAATTGACATAAGTTATGAATCCCCTGCTGAATGTGAAAATGAACTTTGTAACCATGCAAGAATTAGAGGTTTTTCTCCAGAAAGTGACAGCCATAAAACTAATAAATTCAGGGGAGATAATCAGTATAAAAATTGTATCTCTAATAATGATAATCTAACATCAGCTTATCATGCAAAAGACAGTAACAAGGATACTTTTAGTCAGAAGTATATGAAACTCGTTCTAAGCAGATCTAAAGAAAGTGCTTGCAACTTTAAGGAAGCTAACTGTGAAAAAGATAGCAAAACTCCAGCATCATCAGGCAATGATGTTGGTGGAGTGTACATTAAACCTCAGGGGTGTACATTTTCATATAATGAAGATAATGGTATTAAGGAAACATGTGAAGCAATGGCAGAAGAAGAAGTACATACAGAATATAAAATTGGGCTGAGTGGAAATTCATTTGAAAATAATTCTCTTCATAACAGAATTGATGTCTTCAAGTTGAAAATTGTTAATTTTGAAGAGTCTTTAAAGTTAGAGCCCCTTATATTGCATAACTTATTCCTTGCCAGAATGAAATTGGTAATGGATGAAGAAATAATGCTAAAATTGATGTTGCAAAATGGTGACTTTGAAAGACTAAATTTGTATATAAGGCTTAAATGTTTTGAAGGGACTGAAGATGGTTATTACAGCACTGACTCGGAACATACAGAGGATAAAATAGTTGCCAACAATGCAGTAGTAACTGCTGATGGGAAATTGGCTCTAAATGAAACTTACTGTTTGTCTGATCATGTTCAGTTGAATGAATCAGACATCAATATTGAGAAAGGTGTCGTTATATGGATTTCTTATGAACGAACAAAATGCCATTCCTCACAAAAGGTTTTATCAACTACAATTGTACACTGCCGACATCTTGCTGTCTGCGATCATAACAATTCAGAGGTAATGGATATGTCCAGGGAATATTCAAGTGAAGCTCGACAGCATGTATGGTTTCATTTGCATGTATCATGTCTACAGTGTGAAGCAGAGCGATGCATCTTAGACGATGAAAACAAGTGTGCATACTCGAGTATGAATGGTAACTATTTAGTGTGCGACTGTAAAAACTTTTCTGGAAGTGCAAGCTCTTCTGGTGATGATAATATAATGCTGATGGATCTGAATGACAATTATGTGAAAAGAATTTTGTTTCCTGCTGTTGAAAATAATCCTATAGAGAATGTACAAAATTTAGTGACAGTAAATGTAACAAATCCTCATGGTGGCATCTTTGAAAATAGTGCTGATAATTTTAAACAAATAATGGAATTAGAAAGGTGTGCACTTGGTCATGCTGTCGAGGAAGCTATAATTGAAATTGGGAATAATTGTGGTGTGTGCTGTTGTCATTCACCTGTTAGGGATAAAGAAGCAAGTAGTGAGGAGGACAAAGAATCATTTGTATGGGAAAATCCCCATGCATTTAATTGGAAAAGTGATCATTATGCTGATCATGTTTCTGAGAGAAATTGCAAAAGTTGTGAAGACCTAACATTCAATTGTAGTGATAATGTCGTGGATCTTGATGATTGGTCCAATGGAGAAGAAGAAAATGAGGTAAGTATGTATATAATGGCTGAAAATGATTTAGTTAATTCCCACATTGCTGGATCAAAAGACTATCAACAGTTTCATTCTGATTATGGTGAAGATGAAATGCAGGGTTGTTATGAAAACGAAAAAAGTTCTCGGATGATAGAATTGAAAGGAGCAGGTTGTATTCAAGCAGCAACTGATAACCAGTCACTTTTATGTAATAACATTTTTGATATGGCTTCAATACTTAAAAGTAACCTCAATGAACATAATTATCTTGACCAGGAAAGATACCAGTTTGATGCCAGTTCAGCAAATAGTTCTGATAGCACAGGTAGTTGTGGCTCTGGTAATGGTGTGTGTTTGGCAGATCATATTAGGCAACCTTTTCCAGACTTCTCTCGGTATTTATATCTCACAGTTGATGACAATACACAGGATGCAGAATTAACAGAAACTTCAGACTTTTCATTTGAGTCTTCTGGTGCACAAGAGGAAATCCTACAGGTGGAAAAGGAAGAGCGTGATGCAGAAACACAGACAGAGAATTTGGACAGGTACAGCGACTTTCCTGTCTCAACATTTCCCACAATTTACTGTGCTAACAAACCTCCATTCTGCTGTGTCGTTGATCCTGAATTTGCAGAACAAGGCACAAGCAGCGATGACAGTTTTCCTTCGAGCTTGGGTGCTGTTAACAGGGTGACTCGAGATTTCCAACAGATGTCTTTTACATTGGACACCATTACTGAGGAAGACTGAAAACCAGTAATGTGCATCTGACTAAGCAAATTCCAAGAACACTGCATATACAGAAATTAAGTTCCAGTTTTCAAATTGTTTACATTTGTATGTAATGTTTTCTATTTATCACAAATTTAAAAGCTTTTAAATCATTTTCCGCTGGCTTTCTTTTGGTTCAGCTTTACTGTTTTGTTTTGTGTGCGTTTGTTTTANAAAAGCTTTTAAATCATTTTCCGCTGGCTTTCTTTTGGTTCAGCTTTACTGTTTTGTTTTGTGTGCGTTTGTTTTTACTTCTTGATAATTTTCTTTTGTTTTTCTGTATATAATCCTTAAACAGTTTCACGTTTAGACTAAATTTAGTTGGTAAATTTACTTCTTGAATAATACATGCACGTATATGGTAATGCTCTTGTGATTCCATAATAAAGCTATGTAAAGAAATGTTTGTTCTTAATATGTAAAATTAGGAATTAAAAATTACCAGAGTTTTTCTTTTGTTTTATTTTGTGGGGGAGTGATTTTTTTGAGCTCTGGTTTCTTTAATCTGCTACAGTGGAAGTGTGATGTTAAGAGAAAAGTTTGATGGTGTAACTTGTAATTTTACAAAAAAATTGGGGGGTGGGTGTCAGCTAAATAAAATAAGTAAAGCTGTTCCGATACCTTAATTACTGATACCAATTCCCGATACCGATACTTGTCTATGCAATATTATCACTGGAATCATATTTGTTTTCATGTAAAACTTATTGCAGTTTAGCAACAGGTTAAAAAATAGCCAACTCGTATAGTATTCTTTCTTTGTTTAAATAAATAGGAAATGGGTACTTTGCTGTACTACTTTACAACTATTGTCGTATGAGCGCTCTGATTGCTGTGTTAATATCCAAGTTTCTGTTATTATAAAAGTCTGCGATTGTGATTAAATGCAGAGAGGACTGAACACATTATATTATACTATGTGGAGGTGTTCGTGGTCACAACTTTGTATACTGTTATTTATCACACTACTTACTGAAGAGTTAAGACAATGACTTGTGGTACGAGATGAATTGGTTTTTCTGAATCTTTTTGTAACATTCAAATGGAGTAGTACTAGTGTTGGCAACACTTTGCTTTTACCTCTATGAAAATTTGTTTTCATCTATGCAATGTTTATATCTGAAAATTATAACTGTGCGTAAAAAATTATTTTGAGTGACAGATACTCAATTTTGACTAATATATTTTGTAAAATATTTTTATAATAAATTTATTGTGGGATGTATTTGTTGTTTTTTGTAAATACATATAGTGTGCTGTAGATACTTTGGATCTTCATTGGGAGGTTGTGTTTCGTTCAGGAAAACAGAGTTTATAATCTCACTCTACCGAAGGCTAACAGCAGGTAAAACTGAGAACGTACACTGTTACACGGTCATTTATTATTATCCATTCGTATTATATACGCTTATGTAAGAGTTTGTTTATATTAGGTAAGCAAAGCTTTAAATATTGTTAATGTACTAATCTTTGTGGAAATTAGTGTATTGCTGTAAACATGTTGATTTTGGGGTGAAATAAAACTTTTATAAAATATACATTTCCCTATACCTGCACTGATACTGGTACCGATTACTTGCANTTTTGGGGTGAAATAAAACTTTTATAAAATATACATTTCCCTATACCTGCACTGATACTGGTACCGATTACTTGCAACTGGGCTAGATGCTTAATGTCGGCCAATAACTGATACAAACAGTTGGTATCAGAATAGCCCTAAAAATAAGCTTTATAAAGTTAGTTACAAACGATTGTTCTGAATTTCTGAAGCTGAAGTTTAAAATTTTAAAAGTAGGGATGCAAGGTCTTGCATGGAAACTAAAGTTTTGGAGGAATACACAGTACTGAAAATAGTTGGGCTCATCATAACGTAGACTGCTTTTCCCATCTTCGACAAGCACATGGCTACAGCAGGGATTGTGGTGTCATCCAGGTGATATTTATAGACACAAAGCAGATAATTTGTTAGCGGAGTTGGGGTAGGAACGTGGCTTTCAGGCTGGCCCAGCAGGCGAGCAGTACACATTTATNCAGATAATTTGTTAGCGGAGTTGGGGTAGGAACGTGGCTTTCAGGCTGGCCCAGCAGGCGAGCAGTACACATTTACAGTTTTTTAAAATTTGTTCACTGTTTTCCATTAGCAGAATTTCATGCGCCACAAGTTGTGGCCTTTTGCATTTATACCTCGTCTATTTGCGACGTGATCAGACAGTTTCTGGTTGTGTTATTGATCACCCACTGCCCAGTCAGCAAACGGCAGCGCATGTTGCTGGGTAGCAANCAGATAATTTGTTAGCGGAGTTGGGGTAGGAACGTGGCTTTCAGGCTGGCCCAGCAGGCGAGCAGTACACATTTATAGTTTTTTAAAATTTGTTCACTGTTTTCCATTAGCAGAATTTCATGCGCCACAAGTTGTGGCCTTTTGCATTTATACCTAGTCTATTTGCGACGTGCTCAGACAGTTTCTGGTTGTGTTATTGATCACCCACTGCCCAGTCAGCAAACGGCAGCGCATGTTGCTGGGTAGCAAATAGGCTTAAATCACAAATATTCCTATCCTATTTTCCAGATGCCAATTTAAAAAAAATTGGGGGTGATTATTTTGAATAAATATGGAAAAGCTCGTGCCATATTTGGTATGGCTCATGCCATATTTAGTTTGTTACACATGTATAGCTTGTGCAACATAACTTTACACTGAAACACAAGTTTTTAAAACTTAATTTGCAATAATACTTTTTTCTGGGAAAATATTCAAATTGTGGAATGCAGGCTTTACTTGGGGGTGGGTGGTACACTGGTAAATAATGTAATTTTGTGCCCTCACCCATTAAACATTGAACAAAAAAAATGAAAATCTAACAAATTTTTCTAACTGTTTAATATTTCATGGCAAGGATCAAGATTACCACTTGAAGAGACACTATCTTCACACTTCACTTGCGTTCCTTTCTGCGATTTTAGTTTGTTGAAATGTATTTAGTTATTGCAGAATTAAATTACCAATAGCTTATGTTGACACTGTGTTTACAGTATGTTGATGGAAACAGTCTTTCTTACAAAACAAAATATTTTAATTTGAATGCAAGGATTCTGAATCAACCTAATATTGGTTTTGTGGTAAGGGTAGAACTCAACAAAAGTGTCTTGTGAACACTGTGGTTTCATTTCTGTACTGCTGATTGCTGTAAACACACGAATACACAAATACACTAAACTAAACTTAACTTAATGCTTTCTTCACCATTAAAACAGTGATTTACTGTGGCACACTTTCCTGACACCCACACTCCCACCTTAATTATTTCCATATGCTCCAGTTAATTGTTTAGGCGAAAAGGGAAATCCAGAAAGCACAGCATTTTGGAATTCATTTTTTTTTAGCAATTAAATGAATAATTGAGCATTTTATGAACGAACTTGAGTATTATGTAGAGTTCAAAATGTTCTTCATTCTTATTCTGTGGNATGAATAATTGAGCATTTTATGAACGAACTTGAGTATTATGTAGAGTTCAAAATGTTCTTCATTCTTATTCTGTGGCGTTTCAACATGAAACTGTAAAAGTTTAGGAACATTTCTTCCTCCTTACTGCTCACAGGCATCCAAATTTTTTTTCATAGCAGCATCAAATTTTTTTGCAAGCGAAACAGTAAACTGAAATTGTCTCAGAACATTGGAGTTCCCTTCTCAAATTATCACAAAACTCATAAGGCTAGAAAAAGATGGCAGCATGTGTTTACTGGTATAGATTGTTCACAATTAATTGAGCAATTCAGAAATCAACCTTTTGGAAAATGTTACTCCCTATTTGCATATATTTTGAAGGGTAGACTGGCATGTGCCCAGTGAAGTTGGTAATGATGGAGGGAAAGTAGTTCCATTTCTTAAAACATTGAATTCCAAGTGTTAGGTAGACATTTGTAAATACTAGATGTATGTGTAAGAATTGGCAAATCTGTAAAAATATTTACTTTTTTAATAATTTCAGTTTCACTTGACTTATGTTTTAATAAAGTTTATCGGGTCCATTGCTATGTTAATTTTACATGTGGTGGGAAAATACACAATATGCATGCAAGTAAATCTTAATCAGGTATTTCAAAAGTGCAAAGTTTATCATGAATAGTCTATATCTAGTCAACTTACTACAACTAATGTCTCCATACTGATGTGTTTTTCCAGGATTGAAAAAGTTAGGTTTCCCTGCAAAAGTTTAAGAAGAGTATACTAAGTTTGCTCACCTTGCATAACTTTTGGTTGCATGGCACTGTACTTGATGGAAGAAATCGTGCTAAATATTTTTTTCCATCGGAACATTTTGAATCGCAATTTGAAAAATGATAATGTAAATAACTAACGCAGGCATTTTTGATCTGTTCATGTGTAAACTCCACTTGACAACAACCTGTGACTGTAGATATCCTAACTGTCATATAAATTTCTTCAATCAAATTTGCTATACGAGACTTAGGAATGATCTTTAATTCACCAAAACAAGTTTTATGTATAATCGGATATAAGTCCTTAAATCCTTGCAAAATTAATATTATGCTCGGAGTTTATAATGCAGCTCGACTGCATGAGGTACCACTAACCTTGCCAAGGAAGCGACTTGTAAAGTATACCTGCTGCATTGTAGTTGGTTGGTTGCATTGTCTTGAATAGAATTGTAAAATATGCAGTGAAATTAACAGTAGTTTCATGTTTTATAATAATTATTTTTATACAAATTTTTTTAAAGGCAATCTCTAAATCTCTATCCATAGCTCTTGCTTTTGGCCTTTTAGACAAATCTTTCTGTTCAGCAGGTTGCTTCATAGCTTTTTTTCCATGCATCTACTACTTTTGATGTGTGTATCTAAGAAGTTTTCTTCTCCCGCTTCAAGACAAAAACAGCAAATGCCAAACATTAGCATACAACTGGCGCCGACTTAAAAGTTGTTTTATTGTAAGCATTTGCCTGTTCTTGAATGGTTATTTTCACCCACAGCATTTTGAAACACAAATTTGGGAGCATTGGGCATATGTTTTGTCGTTTACTGAAACTGCTCTGCCATTTCCACCTGCCTAAAACAAAAAGGTACAGGATGGTTATAACTTCAAGGAATCTACTGCTCACAAAAGCATAATTTTGCTTGTGGAATATCTCGAGTTATGTCGCAGCTTAACCCAAGTGTTGACTGGACTATATAAGTAATATAGTACACACGAAAACTGCAGCTTTCATAGCAATGTTTGCACAAGATATCACATGCTTAATTTCTGGNTAAGTAATATAGTACACACGAAAACTGCAGCTTTCATAGCAATGTTTGCACAAGATATCACATGCTTAATTTCTGGGCTTTCTTTTTCCATGAGAATCTAAAATATTTTGACGAAGAAATTATCAGAGACAGTGTTTCTTAATTGTAAATTGANCTTTCTTTTTCCATGAGAATCTAAAATATTTTGACGAAGAAATTATCAGAGACAGTGTTTCTTAATTGTAAATTGAAACATGACATACTTTAATGAATATAAACATTTTGTTGTTCTAAATGTATGCTTTTAATTAACTATCTCTTTTTGTTTTCAGTTATTTTCTACGTTATTCATTTAAATACAGTATAACCTGTGGTGATATCTAACAGGTATTACATTTAATCTGCTTGTAATTGTTCTCTTTAATTTCAGAAGTGAAATTGAAGTACGTGATTGTGTAATTAGTACAGCTTATTTGTTTATTTACTTACCTTTACAATAGCTTTAAACATATCTCTAAATGCCTTGAAAATCGCAGGGACAATTTGTGAGACGTGGGGTTCAGAAATGCGAAACAAGTATATCAGCAAAATGCAGCCATCACCACTAACTAGAAATCTGAGGGTGAGCAACAGTCACAATTTTGGTGGTATTGTCTCACAGAAGTTGGTATTGCACTTTATAATTATGGGTTTAATCTTTTGTAGCAAAAATTTCAAGTCTCCTGGCTCATCCTCACAAAATTTCTGGAGTGTACTTTGTAATCAGCACACTACTTTTCAAATAATTCTAGTCTCCACCACCTGGCCGTTTCCTCCCAAGACCATGCTCAAGTACATTATAAGCTGCTGCCGCAATAGTCTGCAAAGATATCCATCTGTGTCACAGTTGCCAGGAAAGTGTCGCTTTAGTGGTTTGCTACAAGTCTTCACAAGGAGTGCATTCTACACCTAGCACCTTTGTTTTACAGCTGATGTCAAGTTGTATGCTGCATACAGCGACAATTGTCAGCCGCATGCTACGTGTTGACAAAATGTTGCCTTGGTGGAATCCTGGTTTTGAAATTGCATTTCATTTGGATACAGATAGTTTCCGTTTTGAACACCTATGCATTACTACTTTATCATGAAGTTAAGTTTGGAACATTAACAACCACTGTTTTGTGACCTTGTAAAATGAAATGTATTAATTAATCTAGCAACTCATTCTTATCGCGTATTTTCTGCTTGTCTAATGTACGTCAGCAGTGCACTCAGAATAGCCAACGGAATATTAACTTTTGTACGTTCGTGCATCAGCTGATACAGGATTTTGTAAATTGCACTTTGTTTGTTTATTTCGTATACATCAAGTTGCCACTCACTGACTGTCAGAATCTCGCCAACTTATATGAGACTGACTATACCTGCCAGACATATTCGAGACCTTCACCAGCAACCTCCAAAGAAGTGTTCATCCCCTTTTAACACTCACTACCCTTCTGGTAGTGACATCAGAGTCCCTTCTGGACAACAGTTAGGGTCAGTAAGTATTATAGCTACCTAGTTGCATCTGCTTGTCTAGTTTATACCCAGGTCCCCTTCACCTGGTGTTGTCGTAGTCTACTTCTGTTACGGTTCATTGGTAGTTAGGAGTTAGTACAGGCCACCGTGTTTATTCCTCATAGGAATAAACACGTGATCTTACCTAACCGCTGAGTATTTATTTCTAGGGTGACTGTGAATTTAACCCCAGTAGATATCCTACCAGGGAAAAGCAGGAGACGGTGTCATTACAACCCATTTGCCGTACCTAGAGTAGGACTGCGGGCTTTCTTAATCAGGTGCACATAAGTCTCAAACAGACCCATACTGTGGAGCAGGTAAACCAAGGTACCTGGTGCACACATATGCTAGACCCACCACCACTAGGAATTCAATCCCCAAGGTGACTAGTCAGCCAGCCCAGCCAATTCACTCCATCCATTGCGCTGCCATTGTTGCCGGAAGGAGTCATAAAATTGGTTCTGGAGGTCTGACCCCCTTTGGTCCACACCTACGTTATTGTCGGACATCGAGGGTAACCCACCGCTCTGTTTGTTGCCGGTTGGAGTAATCAGGTTACTGCTGCAGAGTCCACCTTGATCTGTAACCCAGTGCAAACTGCCCTCTGCAGTCTATACCTCCCGGGAACGAGCTCAAGCTGCCCGACAACTGGAGAGGCCTTACCTCCCACTCCCTCCACGCTCCCTATTTCTGCCACCCTACAGGAACACCGGCGAGCTGCATCAAGTCGCAGTTAACTTCCGTGGTCTAACTTGCAGGTTTCCATTTGTATTGTCTGTCTCATAAGTTCGTGAGATTTTGATAGTCAGTCAGTGAGTGGCATCTTGACTTATACGTAACAAACAACATGCCATTTACAAAATCCTGTATCAGCTGATGCATGAATGAATGAAAATTAATATTACGTTCGCTATTCTGACTGCACTGCTGACACACATCAAGCAAGCAGAAAATACTCTGATAAAAAAAAGAGTTCCTAGATTTATTAATACGTTTTATTTTACTGTTCACAAACCAGCTGTTATTAGTGTTACAAACTAAACTTTGTGCTAAAGGAATAATTTATATGTGTTCAAAATTAAACTGACATGCAAAGAAATGCAACTTAAACATTGGAAGTTATTTTTGTGCTGTACCCCACTCTCCACACCTTCCATGCTTGATATTAATTCCAAAAGCCTACAGAAATATCAGAGGGTATAGTTGAATAATTTTTTGAAATAATTTGATGAAATATATTTCAAACTATTGTCTTTTTGAGCCAATAAAAGGAGAAAAGTGAACTTTTACAAATATGAAATCAAGAGGCAGGTCAAAGTACTGCTACCTCTTGAGGTAGTTGACAACAAGTCTTACCACGCCATGTGTTAAAACACACCCTTCCACGCTATCTGTCAGCCAGATCCCGAACTACAACTAGTTCTCCCGCTAACCCAATTTTTTTTGTTTTCGTGTTGTTATTATTCTGTATTAATAAAACTAAGAAAATGGGATGCGTGTGGGTAGTTTTGAAGAATTCTTAAGTTATTCCACGTCACGTATTTCTAACTCAAGCTGTTTAGTATCCGTAATAGCAGAATAACTGCTTTGCAGAAGTCATTGGTAAGTTGTTTGTTGGCGAATGAAAAGTGCGTTGTCAAGCAGGTTTCCAGTCTTAAAATATTAGCTGTAATATCCAAAGTGTGATAAGAACAAAATTATTGTCTCGCAAATGTTAACCGAAATTCGTTGTCTGTAATAAATAAAAAAAATAGGTAACAAATATTTCATNGGCAAGGTTTTCTGTTTTTACGTTTAAAACCTACAGATTTTTTAGATAGATGAGAGTCTATAAATACCTTAAAATTTGTGTAGCATTACAATGGAAAGTGGATTAGCTGAGCGTGCCACTTGACGCACCAGCTGATGGAAAAGTAAACATTTGCTCTACTTTCGTTGAACTGTCAAAATCTTGCATAGTTATATGAGAGGGAGTATATTTGTCATTACTCCAAACATATTCACATTTTAACACTACCTAATCAAAATGTTGAAGGCCAACTCCTTAAATTTAAATGTAATCCAAAAAGGTCTCATTGGACAACCATCTCCTTTTTTAAATTTGGGCTTTTTATGCTCAGACATGTTAGACATCAACTTCCATACTCCATAAGTAATGAAACATGCTCTTTTCCTTGTAAAATTTGTAGACTATTTGCAAGCTCTAGTCAGAACTTATAGACTAAAAGACCTCATTTGTGCACGAAGAAAGAACACACACATACCATGTGAATCTGGGGAAAAAAACTTCAGAAGAGGATGGTATTTGTCAAGACAAAACTGCCTTTTTTTTTATGTGCCATACGAGATATTTATGGATAAAATAGACATACTTGCAGAACTCCTTAAGTTAGGCTTCACTTCATTGTACAGTGGAGCATCTATACAGTGTTTTTCAGGGGACTGACACATTTCCATACATGCAGACATTCAGTGGATCTGGACTTCACAAGTAGATCAACTAAAAACAAAACTAGTTTCATTAAAAATCATGTTGAACATGCTGATTTGCTTACATAACTAACAGAACCTTCAAGAGAATTCACAATAGTAGACAATATATTAGACAAGTGCTTTAACTCAACTAAAAAGTAATATAAAAGAAATCTTAAATGCTTGATTAGCTGCAGTGTTGGGTTATTACAGAAACAGGCACTTAAAAATCTGCTTTTAAATTTGATTAAACATTAGAGTATTTAGAAATTCCCTACCCCATACATAATTAAATTACACTGTCAGCTGTCTTAAAAAAANTGATTAAACATTAGAGTATTTAGAAATTCCCTACCCCATACATAATTAAATTACACTGTCAGCTGTCTTAAAAAAGAAATCATTAGAATTTTCTATCATTCACATGCTCTAACTCTTTTGTAGTTGACCAGCAATACTCAAATCTTTAAATATACACCAGAAAATTATGCAGTTTAATTTTTTNAGAAATCATTAGAATTTTCTATCATTCACATACTCTAACTCTTTTGTAGTTGACCAGCAATACTCAAATCTTTAAATATACACCAGAAAATTATGCAGTTTAATTTTTTTTTGTATACTTGCATACCAAATAGTTAAAAAACTTAGTTTAAAAAGGAACAACTGTCGCAGCTGCGATCCAAGATATCACAATAGCAAAAATACAGTATGTATACGGAGTTTTTGTAATATTGCATTACCATTAATTTTTTTTTTTACTTCATACGTGTTTTTATTAGATTAGCCGCGTTCGGGCAGGACGATAACCCCCACATCTGCAACTAGACTTTATTATTTCATTTCTCAGCCGGTGTGGGAGGTAGCAGCAGGTATTATTTCTTCGGAACAGTTTTCAGACACACAAAGAATAAGTAAACTACTGTGGCGCTGTTTTCTGCACTGGTGTAATTAATTGAGAAAGTTCGTACTCTGCAAACTGAAACTCTGTGAACCATCTGTGAACGTTGAAACTTAGTTAAATAAATATATATATATATATATCAAACCAATCTGGAACTTCTTTCTTAAGTAACTAGCGTTCAATTGACTGAGTCTCGTGTTTCTACCTTCTGATCTAGTCGAGGGCAAGCCGTGGCAACGTAAACATTCAGCAGTGTAACAAGTGCCGAACGTTACAAGATGGCACCCACCTTTGAGGCTGTAATATTTTTAATATAACGTAACTAACAAGGCGGAATATTACAACATGGCGCCCAACTGTGAGGCTGCAATATATGTAAATTGTTGTTAACGAGCCGTGGGAACATTACAAGATATTTTGGTGAATTTTGAACATTTTGGCACATACTCAACACCTGTACATCAAAATTTGCAATTTTCATGCAATTTTGCATGAAGTCTATGTTTGATCATCTCTAGTGTGAATATAACATGCTTTTTCAGTGAAATATAAATTTATTTTAATAGGCAGACATCTGATAAAAACAATAACTGAGAGGATTGTACTTGGCTTCCCATTGTCTCCAAAAATGTTAAAAACATTGAGCTGCGAAGGATTTTCGGAGCATCAAAAGTTCATGTTCAATTGTGTCTGGTGTAAAATCAACATGATTATTAAATGGTATATAAATTTAATTCAATAGTAAGGCATCTTCAGAATAAAATAATACCACAGAGGGTTATCCACTACCTCCATTGTCGCCAACCAATTACAAAATCTGTAACATCGGATGCTGCGTGCTTTTTTGTGCTATATTTACAAACTGTTATGGTATGATGTATGGTTCATCATACCTTAAGGAGGCTATAGGGGCAATGGAAGTTATTTAGAGTTATGTAATGAACACTATATAAAAGGAGTTTATTTAACATTAAGGTTGTACAAAATTATTTCAATATAAACATTATGAAGTATGCGCGGGGAGCTATACAAATATACTGAAGTATTAATTTATATTAAATTATTAATATTTAACTAGCCACATTCTCAGTAGTGTATGATTGGGGAGTTCTTGCCTTGTTCACGATTCCGGAGGCTGATTAAGATGGCAGAAGTCGACGCCCGGACATACCCATGTTCAGTGGTCTTCATTCCAATGACCCGAAGACAAAAAGACACCGCCCACGGGCTACGCTACCCTATATCGGCTGTGTT
>NQII01000160.1:785746-996862 GCA_002778355.1 Clitarchus hookeri
TATCTGTGGTTTGCGATTTCATAACTAATTTCAGAAATCACGGTTCGTGTCCTGGATAATGTGGAGGTGTGATCAGGCAGACCACTCAGCTAAGGCCTTATCACTACTCTTAACAAATCAAAACCGAAGGTGGTTGTTTTACACTGCACATATGCACTACTTTCTGAAGCTCAAGTTACATCAACTATAATTTCAACTGACTGTACAAACACAATGAAGGTCACAGTCTGTATGTTATGTCTGATGAACCCAGTGAAATGGTGGATGATAAAACCATGGGCAGGAGGCAGGTGGAAGACTTGCAGTGGTTTCACTTTCGTAGTCTATAATTGTATTTCAGTGTCTATTTGTAGGCCTCCGCGTGGCTGGTGGTATGTCCAAAGAAAAGTATAATAAGTCATCAGCCGGCAGTAATCAAAACCTAAGAGAAGTGCAAGTAGAAATAACCCAAGAAAGTGAGAACACAAAGGCAGAATAAACACACAGGTTAGTCGCATCTTGTGCAGCAGAATCATTCCATCTGCTTGAGGTGTGGAAGATGGGCAGAGTTGATAAACATTGACTAGTGCTGCTGGCCTAGGGGGGTGGTATCTATTTTTAATACGAGTTGGCAGGGCCCTTACAGTGCTCATCAAGAGAAATGCAACATGCAGCAACCAAAAAAAGTGCAATAGGTTAATTTTTTAGCAAATTTCCCTCTAATTTTTTATTTTTGTCACAGTAATTTTGTACAGTTCCTCAAAAACGACTCGTAGAAAGATGGTTGCTTTGAATGGGGTTGATATAAAGAGATTCCACTACATGTGTGTGAAATATTTTTCATTTCAGTCATCCAATAGTCGTAACTTATATGTGCACATAACAGATGCTGACCTGGTACGACGTGGAAAGTATAATATAGTTAAAAATAGTGTTTGTCCATTCATCATTCCTGTGCCAGTAGTCAACAACAAAACGTGGTCCAGATTTACTGTTTGGCAAAGTGTTGAAAATTTGGCTAGGAGTACAATACATTACTGTAGCTGTAGCACCATTCACATTTTTAAAGATATTTATGCTTTTTTCTCAATACTTTGTTGCCAACCAATTGGATCATTCAGTTTTCTGGTGATGGGACTGAAAATTTTGTTATAAAGATACAGTACAAAATATTATTTCAAAATAGATAAAAACAAACATTTTTATTATCATGTATATAAAACACTTTTTCAGGACTATGGACACTTTGCTAGAATTTCATTTTCATGGTCTCGCATTGTAAGCAGGTTTTTGGAATAGTCTTCTGTAAATGAAAATGTTGAACTATAATAGGAAATACTTCAACATATTTGCGATTACTAGCATCATTGCTTGGGTAGGGTTATCAGACATTTGGCAAAATGAGTACATGTCCTCTCTTTTAATAATTTTATGCATCCCACGAGATTTATTGTGGTCATAAAAATGTCCCAACTTTTTGGACTTGATAAAATATACATACTATTTGTCTATTAATTATTTTCATTTTATGTAAAATCAATTTTTGTGCAACAAAACTTATTATCGCTGTATTGGCAACATTTGCTTGATTAATTATATAATGTCTAAGTTATTCAATAATTCCTGTATTATGTTTACAATTTTTACATTTTCTTTGTAATAATTTCTTATTTAGATTTATTTTTAATAGTGCAGTTTGTGTTAAAATATGATTTATTGTGTNTTCTTATTTAGATTTATTTTTAATAGTGCAGTTTGTGTTAAAATATGATTTATTGTGTGAAATAACTATTAGCAAAAGTTAACTGAGTGTGGCAACATTATTTTATGTTGTTAATTAAACTATAATTTTACTGTGTTAAATTTAGAAAAAAATTAATACATATATGCTTTACCAGTATACTGTATATAATTTGCAGCGCTTAGGAAATTGCATTGTCCTCCATGTTAATAAAATCTCTGTTTCATACGTCCTTTGAGATGGTCCAATTTTAACCCATTTCTATGGGATGGTGGCGGTCNTGTTAATAAAATCTCTGTTTCATACGTCCTTTGAGATGGTCCAATTTTAACCCATTTCTATGGGATGGTGGCGGTCACTTCCACATGAAGCCACTACGCTTACTCCCCCAACCCTTCTGATAGGCTAGCCATATCACGCCACCATAACTGTCCCATCAGAACATTGCTTGATGCGTCTGTGGAAAACTGTAACTCAATACATATTTACGCTATGAAACCTTTCGAAGAACAATGTAAACTCCATTGTATCTACCCTCTCTTTTTGTACAAAAATCACACTTAATTTTTTTTTGTTTGCCATTCCTACAGAAACTGCTAGAAAAATTTGAAATATCTAAATATCACAGCAATGGTAAATTTTGGATAGCAAAAAGATAAAAGTATGTAATTTTTAAGCATAACTGATGTACTTGCGTTGTTACATAAACCTCTCTTGGGTTAGGAGACATTTTGAGGGAACCTGTCTCAATTCAATATCTATGATCGATAATGGGATAGTGTATTGCTGTAACTCCACCTCTTACAAACAAATATGTGGTTCGATGCAATTAAGTGAGTTAAAAGAAGTAATAAATGCCAATTTGTTTATTATTATTTATTACATGCCATTTGCTAAGAATGTTTGATGTATAAAACAATTAGAATTTTGTCAGGTGTGGTTGAAAATACTAGGTAATACCTGCACGACACCAATTTTTTTAAGAGTCAAAAGTAAAAACCAGTCATGGGGCAACAAATGTTGTTGATAGCTTATGGGGAAATGACTTAGTGAACCAAGTTGGCTTTAAGTGCTGTGATCTTAGACTGGGAATGGCACACAACACACAGAAAGGGGACACAGGTCTGCTTCACTACAAAAGAGCCACTGCCTCTCGCGTCAGGCCAGTGCTAACAAAATTGTGACAAGGTCTCGGAACTGTCCAAAATACATGACACCTTCTGAAGCCCAACATATTCCACAACAAATTTTTCACAATGCAAACTTACATTCACATAGTCAATTAGAATATATAAGTGATATTATTGAAGCATTACTTAAAAATATTACATACCTGTATCCAAAACTTTTTACATTAACATTATTCAATGTACTTGGATCCACAATGAATATACAGTTTGATTACCTTCTATCTGTTACCAAAGTGCAGTGTGCGCCTGCAAACATCTATTCAAACAGAATAAAGCCTTTCGTTTTTACAAATGTCTTGTTCTATACTCTGCTTTACACACGAGAATTATTATGAATAGAGATTTTTACAAAGTGTATCATTTTGTCTTTATGTGCNTCTATACTCTGCTTTACACACGAGAATTATTATGAATAGAGATTTTTACAAAGTGTATCATTTTGTCTTTATGTGTGACACAAATAATGAACTATTCTTAAAAATTATATAAAATACATTACATGATTAAATATTCTTGATTACGCAATATATATGAAACTTCTGTAACGTAAATGTGATGCGCTGGCACGTTACATATATTCCCATACCAAAGACACATTTCATACAGGAATAATGTTTATTGTAGAGACAATTTTGCAGGTTTCAACTGCAATACATTGTTCTTGCGAGACCAGAATAATAATTTTTTGCATGAAATATTTTTCTACGTGGAATGTTCCTTAATGGAGGTTTTCTTGTATTTGTTTCTAACCTTGACAGCTTAAGTTAAATTCGTCCATTTTTGTTATAAGTTCACTGACCCTTCAGCCTTTGGTAAATGCTTTAACCAGCTGCACCACAGCCATTTAACTAACATGGGAATAATCACTGTCTATTGTTACCACATGCTCTAAATAGCTCTAAATAGATATTGCTGTGCTCACATGCAATGAGAATAAAATAATGACAATTGAAGCTGTGTGTTCATGATAAACAGTAGTTTGTGTAATTTCATGAATGTTCATGAGCAATTGCGACTCCTTGGGACCCTCACAAATGTGCCCCACCCTGGCTATGCCTATGGCAGTGATACATTGAAATTTCTTTAATCCACTTTAGGCATGAGATACTTTAATTCAACTGATCAATTACCACCCAGATACTTATTCGAATGAACTTGAGTTTATTCCTCATGTAACAGTGTGATGTGACAAGACAGAATTGTGCTGATATACTTGTGCATATTTCTCCACGATAGGCAAGAAATATTCTAACTCTACAAACAAATAACTCCTCAGGTAAATGGTGCAATTATTCCTCATTCAAACCGTAAATTCTGAATCACAAAAAAATGACACCTGTTAATCATCACAAAAAAATGACACCTGTTAATCAATTAGCTTAATTTAATAATTTATTCTTATTTAAATTAAAATAATAAATGTTAGAATTTTCTTTGCTTACCAGTGTACATACATTGTTACAATACCTATTAAGAAATGAAAATAAAAGAGCAAACATGAGAGTATTCAGGGTCTGGAAGGCTCAGGTTAGAGGTATAAAGAAATATCATTGTATTGTCATCTGAAGGCCAGCATCTGGTAAAAATATGTGAGAGGGGAATGGATGCAATAAACTCTGCAAGCTAGCCAATATTACAATTTCATAAACTGCATATTTTAACAGAAAATTTTAGAAACTGCAAGTTGTGGCGCTGGCACATAGTTTTATAATTGGCTGCCTTGCAGTCCAGCAGAAGAAACTCTGCACTTTGATTGGTTTTTATAGTACTTTCACTTCTCTACATGGGTTTCTATCTGTTGTAGTCTCAGTGGTTTCTGCTGTATTCTATTGCCTTTTATGGTATTTCATCCTGTCTGTTTCTGACTTAAACCTATTGTTCTACCTTAGTTTCTATTCTGGTTTTTATATTTATAGTGTTTTCCATTGGTTTTAGTCATGTTCTGTTATTGTATTTTGTCCTTTTGGTTTCTGATGTAATTATACTGTTATCCTATTTTATGTTGTCTTCCGTTGACTTATGTTATATTTGTTGTTTTTGATAGTTTATAATGTGTTCCACCATATTGGGATCAGTTTTATTTATGGTGGTTTCCATTGGTTTTTGTTTCTTTTCATCCTGTTTGTTAGATTCTGTTGTAATTGCTTTCTGCTGCATTTACAGTGTTTTAAAATTGTTCCTGTTGCATTCATTGTTGGGTTTCTGTTGCGTTTTGACCTGTTAGATTCTGCTGCATTTCCAGTGATTCTCTTTGTTTTCTTTCTTTTTATTTTTTCCTTATTTCCACCATTTCTCATTGGTTTTTCTTGCCTTTTGTTGGTTTCTTTTGTTAAAGTTTTTTACAGTGTTAATTTCTTTTGGTTATCAATGGATACTGTTTTTATTGGTTTCTATTATAATTCATTCCTTTTAATTAATTAATTATATTTTGTTGTATAGCAAACTTGAGTAAGGAATATTTTTTAATTGCAATTTTTTTTTGCATATTGAAATGGGATGCATTTCACTGTACCACAAAACAATTGAAAGAAAAACAAAAATTTTACATAAATAAGAGTACAACACAATAAAAATAAAGAGAACACAACATATGTGAATGAAAACCACTGAAATAAGAGGATGAAATTTAATAGAAACAAAAAATTCAAAACAGTACAAATACAACAAAGACCAATAAAACACACCAGAAACCAATGGAAAGAAAAAGAAGTGCAACAAAATCCAACAAGACAAAATACAAAAATAAATAAATAACTATCAGAATCACAACTGGAACAAATGGAAATACCACGGAAACCAACAGGCTGAAGTACTATAGAAATGCATGGATTACAATAGATAAACAAAATCCCACAATATGCAGTACATTAGGACCCAACATAAACCTAACACAATCTGTTATACAGTACAATAGGAAACAATAAAAAACAACAGTCCAACAGAAACCATTGGTATATGCTCTGTTTGTAAGGCTCTTATTGTTGGAAATGGTAATCAACTGCAATTTTACATATTGTGACTTGTTCCTCAACCTTTGTTTCTCGATAACGTTTTTTTTTGCGTACATTGAAATCATTGCTATTTCTTTGTAGTGACCTTTTGTCTGTTTTATCTTCTTTATGTCTTGCTACCAAGTTTGTGTACATTAAAGATCATTGATGTTTGTTCTGTCTAATATTGGGTGTACAGTTTTTGTTCTAACACTTATCCAATAGGAAACGCAGAGAACCAATTAATTTCATTGGCTCTTCAGAGCAGAAAACAATGGAATTCACAAAATATACATTAAAGTAAAGATTTCATACAACAGGAATCACAGAAATTTCTGTTGGTTTGTAATTTATATTTTTGGAGGGTCCATACAAAAACAGCAGAACCCAGTGGAACAGAAACCAATGAACAGCTGTACAACAGAATTCACTGAATGCCACTGGAAATACAACAGTTCAACAGACAAATCTACTACATAATCCAACAAAAGTGGTAACTATTGGAAATTAAACAGAAAACGAGATAATTATACTACAAAATTCAACAACACACCACAAAATCCAGTGGTTACCACTGGAAATGCATCCTAAACCAAACCGCTGGAAATAGAAGAGTAATAAATGGAAAATTTTGCAACAAAAACCAACAGATTCCATTAGAAATCACAGGAAGTATAACATAAACAGGTTATATAAACAGAATGCAGAAAAATCCACTGGAAATATTTTTATAACAAAAACAACCCCATTGTTATTTGACAAACAACATTGAAAATTACTCTCTAACCTTATCTCTTAACAAACAAAAAGCTATGAAATCCGATAAAATGTGTTGGTATCTCCAACATAGCCCTTGAATATACATTTATTTGTGTATTTCTTACAACAAAAACCATTGAAATTCACTTTGTGTTTCATTGGGTTCTGTTGTGAATTTTTGGTATTCTTGCCTGTGTGTCAAAATAAAGCTGTTTTTTCTGGTACAGATAGTTTTTATGTTGTGCATATTTTTGTTGAAGACAGTTTCTGAACAAAATGTTGTCATGTTGAATTTGAAGAAACTCAGCTGATAGCTGACTGTTTTTTTGTGATTGGAAGGGTAAATGTAACCATCATGAGCCATTTTTCTATAAACTTAAAGTGTCAGGAAAATAACCCAATTGTAAAGCAAGACATACTGTAAAATGTTTTGAGTATGGCCTGCTTATTATTGGAGCTCTACTTGCTCATGAGGAATGCTGGTGGAATCCCATGCTGTCAGTAGTACTCCTCTTGGCAGGTCTTGCAGGTTTGAGTTTCCTGTGGATTAGATATTGAAATGGAAATCCAGTGTGGCAGTCGTGTTATGCTGTATGTTTCTCGGGATCTTCCATCTTTACGTGTTCAGTTGATTGTCTACGAGCCATTTTTAAAGTTCATAATTTCAGTCCTGCTAGGATTGATAGGAAAATGTTTCTGAAATGTCTTATTAGACACAAAAGTGAAGGATGTTGACTCTGTTTCTCATTCCACATTGTCTTCTAGGCTGTAGTGAAGCATTGCACAGTTGCTAGCCGAGTATGCAATTTCCAGTGGTGCTTTGCATGCTTGGTCTTTGGTTCACTGCGGATAATAAGTCCCCATTATACCACATTTCTCTTAGGCATCTGGAGCCGGAACATATCAAAGTATAGGTTCTGACCCATGGTCACTACATTTGTTGGTATGCATGTGTGTGTGCTCTTGCTTATGCATGCCCACACGTTCTAGTAATAGATTCCCTTGGAACTAGCAATAAGTATTGGATCATCAGCTAGCTAGCTACCCATGGGTTTTCACCTACTTCAACCAATAGCTATACTGTGTACCATATAAGAAGGCCACATTCTTGACAGTTGACAATCGCCGTGCCTTTTCGTTTATGTATCCATTCGCCATCAACTGGCGTGTCAAGAATAGGCTTTGATGTGGCGAGTCAGCGCGTCCAGGAGATGCTGCTAAGTGTGGCAATTGGTGAACTGCTTGGGTGGCGCTGCATTCGTTAACGGAACTTGGTGGACGTGTGTAGGGTCGTTCGTAAACGCGGTACACAAAATATATGTTACTTTAAAAATTATACAGAGCCCGCGGGAAAATAAAATTATTTGTTTATGCCCGTAAATACGTTATTTTGAACAACAAAACTATAATATGTTTCTGGCTGTAGTTCGGGATATGGTTGGCAGATGGCGTGGAAGGCAAAGCACCATTCTATAAAAAATTACGGTCGTGTTAAACACTGTCAAATTGGTGCTATTTGTGTGCAAACCTATTATGTATTCTACATTTCATTGATAAGTGCTGTTTATGGCATGTGGCTGGTAACTTATTCAGGTCAAAAAACAGTAAAGAGCAAAACTTTGATTGGCATTAAAACTTTTGCAATGATGAAAATTTTAAGGAGATTGGAAACATTCCTCTTGTTGAATATACGCATTACATGAAAATATGTTTAGATGTTTAGTTTGCATAGTGTTGAAAATGCTCATCATCAAGGGCAATTATATTGAAATTGTAATGATCGGTAGCTTTGAAATGTTCCAGTTTTAAAAATTCCCTTATTGCAAAGATAGGTGTAAATTTCATGGACTCGTAAATAATTTGAAAAATTTATGCACGACGTCACGGTCGGGCAAGGTTTTATGCGTCGGTCAGACACACCGGCGGTATGCTTGGCTGACTTTACTGGCTGCTAACCGGACCTGGGCCAGTGTATAGCTAGGGCGCTTGGCTTGCCGGCACGGCACAAAGTTGGCTGTGTACTTGGCTGTCCTTTGTATTACTGGTTGGCATACAGCCACTGGATCACCTGTATTGGGCATGGCCCAGGGTAGTTCTTGACTTGGCCACTGTTGCTGCTGAGGTTGTGTGAAACTCGTGTCCAGTCTTTGGGCGGAGGTGGTGCTGTTGGGTGATCCAGAACCACGGGTTCGCTATCCCCAGTGGCATGTGGCATCCCTGACGTCTAGGGGCGTGCTGGTAGGCTCTGGTAGCAAGTCTGTTCTGGGTTCAAACCCCACCTGGGGTGACATGACGGCACGTGAAGATAGTCAATGTGCGTCACGTGCCAAAATGTGTAAGGAATATGTTTTGTGGAAAGTTTATTACTTTTGGATAAGTTTAAAGGTGTGTGTGTTTACCAGTGCAGTTGTAAGGGCAAGCACACACTTTCACTAGGAGGCTCTCTTTTAGCATGGGTTTTGTTAATTATATTCATTGTCATCAATTTCTGCAAGTCTTTGATGTTTTAGTTGGAAGAATACACTTTGCATATTCGTTTATTTATCTAAATATCTTGCCTGAAATTTTTTTGACAGTAAAATTTCTTTTGGAATGAATAATTAAGTATAAGTAAGAGTATTCAGTCAGTGACATTGATATAGTTTTAAATTTGTTACACACATTCTTGTCTTGTAGTGAATTAATGAGAACTATGCAATTGTGATTTTGTACTGATAGCTTCTACGCATATACTAGTTACGTTTTATCAATTGTCTTTTCTTGCAGGAGAGAACACTGTGAATGGAGATGATCCTGATGCGCCCCACAGCACCCTGTCGCAAAGCAGCAAAGAGGTGCGCGCACTTGTTTTTCATTGCTTATTCACTATGATTTGGAAAAGTTTAAGAATTAATAAAGAAAATATAATATTGTTAAAATAAATAAATTGTGTGTGTTTATGTAAATAATATTGTTTTTTCTGTAGACTGTGCTGGATGTTAATTTCTTAGCCTATTATTTGTAGATTATGATACCTTCTCAAGCCATGCAAGATATTTTAAAACAAATAATAGAAATGTTTGTTTGTTTACTCTCTTTGGAAATTTGCAAGTGCCGTAACTCGATTGACTGCAATATACTGAGATGTCGCTCGTCTTTTTTTTTTTAGGCGGGACGTTACCAATATAGCTAATTAGCCTAATTTTTCTCTCTATTTGTATGCAAGTTATTTTTATCAGCTACTAAAAAAATACTTTGTTAAAAGCAATATGCATGTTTGAGGAACATTTGAAGCTTAGGTAATTTGCCACTAGATTTGATAATGGCAAATTACAGCTCCCTTTGGATTAGGAGGTAGTGCCTCAGAGGCATGTTTCTGAAGGAAAGACTACACACTAGTTCAGTGCCTTGCACATAAAGACGATTAGGCATGTGATGTGCGTATCTGGTTCGTCCTCAATGCTCCTGCATTCTGGGCTCACGGGCATCCAAAATACATTCTGGTAGGCATAATGTTCCGTATGTTAATATTAACGCTATGTTTTAAACGGCTGTGTTTGTCCAAAAGTGCTCACGTTAAAGTACATACATATATATTATTAACAAATAAATACAATGTAGCTGATGAAATTAGCATAAAAGATTAGCCAAAACATTACTTTTTCATGCCATGAACTTCACATAATGCAGGTAAATTATCTCTACAATTTTAGGCGCTGAAAATATTTTGAATTGAGAAGACACTGCACGCTCAGTTTGCAGAGAAGTTTGTATGAGAATGACTGCAAGTTTTCCAAATGCCCTATACGATTGTTTGACCTAGTTGCTCGCTTCACAAGATCCGGGTAGGTGTCAAGAGGCAAGATACTGTATGCACCAGACACTGTTGCACTTTATTGAGTTTGGGTGCGGGTGTTTGCCGGGGAGAGGGGGAAACAACTGTGTGTGCAGCTCCAGCTTTGTAGCATCCAACCTGAAAACATTATCCCACCACACACAGTTTAACTGCAGAATTTGTTTACGTTGGGTGCCAGTGAAAGTTGAGGAGTATAAAAAATGGTTATTTATAGAAGTGAAAGGGAAGTAGTAAAGAAGTATGAGTAAGTGTTGTGACCACAAGGCTAATTCTTTAGTTGCAACTAGCGAACCGGCCCGGTTTCGCCCGGGTACAATTTAGTTTCACGGTGATACGCTAATAAATAAATTGGGAAAAGACCATTTATTTCTGTGAAAACAGAATTATAAAATTATACTATGTTGGCCTAGGTTTTTAACTGATTACGGCAACCCAAAAGGAAGGGAATATTTTTTGCCTGATAGCCAAGTAGTAGGGTATTGTTTTTGGAGTGTATCTGTGTAACTATCGCGTAGTTACCACATTTCCGCTTTCCAGCGTCGATGTATGAAAATCAAAACGTGAGTTTCATAAAATTGTAGCTTTAGAAATAAGTGTACCTAGGTACTATTTTTTGCGCTCGGCTGAGAGATCATAATCGATGACCAAAGTTAAGCAATGTTCCCAGCGGCACACATTTGGATGGGTTACCGTTAAGTGGCATAACATCTGAGCGCTTCCAGACTTAGGAGGACACGTTAAATATTCGGTCCCGGTTGTTATAAATTGATAGCAGTCATTAAGCCATTTCAAAGGTCCTTGGGTAGCCTGATAAACTGACACCAGAGGAAAAAAATATTTTGGTCATGTTCCCAGCTGTTGCAGTATTACATTTTGTGGTTATTCCACAGGAACCGTACAATTTTCCAGGATAAAAAGTATCCTATGTCCTATTCTAGGACCCAAATTTCATCAAAATCCATTCAGCCGTTATGAAACTGAGTGGTAACAAACATACACATATATAGACTTCTCCATTTATAATATTAGTATGATGTTTTAGAAGCATTCAATGGTTGTAAAGATTTTCTCATAATATATTTACATAGTTTTATAACGATGCATAAATGCAGCTGCCTACATACAAAATTGAAAAACAGTACTGATTTTTAGATCGGAGTATGTTAATTTGCAGTAAAATAAACATACTAAATTGAATATCAATATACATTATAGATTCTGAGTGTTTCTTAAAATGGATAAAAAAAATTCTTAATTTTTAATTTTTCTTTTCTACTGAAATCTGCATTGCGATTTGGCATTTTGTAGAGGCTTGTAATGAAACTCATGATTCTCATACATTTCAGCTGATTCATTGATATGATATTTCAAACAAAATTATCTATTCACAAGTAAAAGCAAAGGTATGATTTTTTTGTATTTAGCAGCAGTACATACTTGTGGAATTGTAGGAAATGACAGACTTAGAAAATCAAATGTTAAAAAAAAAAATGGTGTATATGCGAACAATGTACAGTCGGTTCACGACTGGAAGAAACTTTTGAAAATCAACCTTTGAAAAAACACCCTAGCCGTTAGCGACATGCATATAACATTAGAAACAGCGGCGAGCGCGGATACAGTTATGCCGTTAGGTTGCCAGCACAAAGAGAGAAAATAGTTCCAAAGTTTTAACGTAATTGTTAATTTATCGCTTACAAATGGGTGCCGAAAAGAATTGTATCTTATCATGCCAATTATTAATGACGTGATGCTAACATATTTAGATTTCAACATTTCCTGCATAGTCACACGATCATGCTCAAGGTTAAAGTAATGCGGCCATTTGTTTACTAACCTTCGTTCCATGTGGTGTTGACACACGTGCCAGAGAATTTGTGCGATTATCTCGTTTAACCTATAATAATTTATTTATTTGTCTTGTTTTACTAATATCCGCTCTTTATTATTTGGTTTTTAATAACGTATGATTTTAATTTGTCCTCACTTTCAGTTCTAATTTCTTTTGTTTTTACGTGTTTCGTGCACGTGTCTTTCCTTTGCCACTCTATTCTAATGTTGCAGTATTTGCACATAAGAATTGTTTTCACATTGTCGAAGACATAGAATCCTTCACTCGCAAGCTCTGCCGTCCTGTCGAAAACCGTCACAACCATTTTTAAATAACTTTTACAATTGCGCGAAACATCCGACTCAACCACCACGCAATTTTAATGTCTGTAGCAATTTCAATCAATACTGATAATCTTGCCTTCGATGTACGGGAATTTATCGAAAGTCCCTAACAATTGATTGTAAATAGACAAGAACACTCGATTCATCAAAATACTCGCATTTTGGGTTTATAGAATGAAATGTTTTTTTGCTGGCATCACATTTTTTTTTTGTGGGAAATTCTCAAGATTAAAAACTTTACGCTTGTGGAATATTCATTAATAATATATACGTGACTTTTAATAATGGGTACGTGCATACGAACATATGTACACACACACAGTGGAATGTAAACATTGCCATGTGGCAGTCACATAGCAATGTTTGTTTACCTTTGGCGGAATGGGCTTGAAAGTAGATCTTTAGCAGGGCTTCAAGAAAGTTTCTTCCAGTCGTGAACCGACTATACACAATCCTTCACCAATGCGGAGGAAACAATGTTNCAGGGCTTCAAGAAAGTTTCTTCCAGTCGTGAACCGACTATACACAATCCTTCACCAATGCGGAGGAAACAATGTTACTATTGCAGCGAGATCTTTAGTAAAAGTAGTAACGTACGGTGGCATTCAATTTTCTAATTTGTCACTAGTGAATGGGGCAATAACATTTGCCTTGCAGTGGAGAAAATCTGAAACTGAAATTGAGCAGGAAAAACGACTTANCTAGTGAATGGGGCAATAACATTTGCCTTGCAGTGGAGAAAATCTGAAACTGAAATTGAGCAGGAAAAACGACTTAGGCCGACTTCCAGATCCAGGGTTAGCTTCAAACTGCAGACAGAAAATGCAACGGTTTTATTGTATTCTTGATAGCTGACTTCTTTGTGGGAGGTTATAGAACGTTACATAAAATTGTAGGATGAAATATTACATCCTCTAATGCGTACATTTTGCTGCGAATGTACAGTATATTGCTGGAAATTGTAGATGGTAAGATCCCACCATGACTAGGATTACAGAAATTTATTTCATTTCAGACGGTACAGACAAATAATAAATGTAAAGATTCAGTAGAGCTGCATATAAATGTACGTTTAGCTATAGGTGAATAGTTAGCGTTTGTCCTACATTTTGTAAGCAGCTATCACTTTGGAACAAGATATAATAACATTTTTAGGGGTTTTATACAAATTACATTTGTGTGAATGTGTGTTGAGGTATGTCGCCGACATTAATTTTCAATTGCCAACTACTCGATTATGTTTACTTCATGCACGTTCATCCCAAAAACTTGGTTTACGATACCAAAAATAGTGAGCATTTTAATGGTGACACATGTATTATATTGGCAGTTTGTGGCACTGCTTGACATTAATAAATACTGTGCATATTTACTTCGCGCTTGTGTCAGATGTTAAATGTAGCCCATAGTGTTATGTCATGGTCTATAAAAAAAATATTGGTTGCTATTGTGCTGTTAACATAAAACTGCAGAATAGTTTTTCGTGCTTATTTTTGGTTATTAAGTTTGTCGTAGGCCTATTCAAATATGTATATTTAAAGGAATACTTGCAATTGAAATTAAGTAGCTCTAATAAATTTCCTTTTCTACCAAAGCATTGAAATTTTTCATCTTAAATTTAAAGTTTCATTTAAAAATGTTTTTGATCTGAAACAAAGTGTTTACAATATTAATTTGCAACATCATTTCAGTGGTTCTCACGATAAAATCTTCTGTAACTATATAATAATTCAAAAAATTTAATATTTCTCTTTATTCAAGGTAATTTCCCGATTGAAATAGTGTTGATTATTAACTGCTCTTTTTGTAGTTTTTCAAGAAGGGGATTAGATAGTTAAGTGATTAATGCACTGGCCAGGCACCCAGCTTTGCATCTGAATCTCGAACACACATGAACACAGTTTGGATACTCTTATATTAGAACTGTGGTGGATACTGTTGATGGCTGGATGTAGTTTTTCAGGTAGCTCTGTGTTTCTCCATAATAATACCATATCAGTTTTGTCTTGTCATAATTTTACTAACCATTAATTTTACTGTCCCAATGTCATGACAATATATCCTTACAAGTTGGCTTTTACATGAAAAGTAATGGAAGATTTTCAAGGTTCTTGCCCCTCTCTCCTGTCCAGCAGTCAACGCAACAATGTCACACCACTAGCCCGTTACAGCCAACAGGCTGCAATAGCACTGTTCTCAATGTGAAGGTTTGGCAAAAAGATGTAATCAAGGCCATATCTTTCTGTTCAATTTCAGTTTCCGTTTTTCGTCACTGCAAGGCAAATGGTATGGGGGAATATTTTGTATGCTCTAGGAATAAACATTTATAATTGCACTTCACAGATATAAATGTAGTATATCACACAAACATGTACTGTAACATGTACACCAACTGCTTGGCGTTGTCCATTCAACAGAAAATAGCAGGCATTTTTATTTGCTTGATACACATATCCTTTTTCAAGAGCAACAACAGTAGATAACAAATTAAATTTCAATTTGGGGACATACAGTACATTTGAAATTGAAGTATCAATCCAGTCTTCACCATCAAATGTCTGGCCTTTGATCTCACCAATCCCAGCAACCAATAGCTCTGAACCATCACCAACTTGAACATGATTGGTTCCCGTCACTTGTAAATTGTGAAATAAGTGTTTGTCTTTACACATGTGTGCTGTGGCTCCACTGTCAATTATCCATTCAATGACATTTGAGTCATTTTCATGTACAACAAAGGCATTTTCTTGGTTTTCATTTTTTTTGGATTTTGCAAACCAACAATCCTTTTGCACATGCCCTTTCCGTTTGCAAAATAAACATGTTAGCACATTTACAGACACTTTATCTTCACTTTTGTTTTTATCAAACTTGTTTAACTTATTTGGACCTTGTTTTCGATAACAATCCCTTTTCACGTGTCCAGATTTTCCACATTTAAAACATTCAACATTTGCTTTATTCCTATTAAAAGCCTTTTGCTTGACATAATAAGCCACCGACGAACCAGAATTATTTGACTGAGAAACAGGGTCCCTTTCCCTCATTCTCATTTCAACTACACATAGCCTTTCTTGCAACAGTTTGAGAGTCCTATTTTCCTTAGGAACACTTTCCCAGGCGTTAATAAACTCAGAATATTCAGTTGATAAAGTATTCAAAACTCTGTTAAGAAAAAAAGAATCAGGTAATTTGACTTTATCTTCCCTCCATGTTTCATCTTGAAGTTCCGACTAGAGCTTCTCAAGTTTCGCAACGTGTTTGGCTAAGTCATCTGAAGGGTCCTTTTCTTTGATACTAAAGAATTGATTGAACAGACGGTCCTGCCTCTGCTCAGTCCTCTGTTCGTAAATACTGTGTAATTTGTCCCACATTTCCTTAGAGCTCTTACACATATTAATTAATTGACGAACCTGATTGGTTAAAGATGTGACTATGATGTTTTGCGCCATGAATTCCACCTTGTCAAGCACTGAACCTTCTTCTTGTTTTTTTTTTTGTAGCCTTTTCGTCCGTTTCATTTGGTTTTTGCGGATAACCTAACGTATCTTCTACTGCGCCCATTGCTCCATTTACCTGAAGCTGGATTCTGACTTGGAACTTCCAATCAACCCAATTGGACTGCCCTTCAAGTTTGTCAATCGTAATCCTTGAGATTTCCTTTGTAAAACATTGAGGCCTTGAGAGCCGATGAATGTGACCTGAAGTGAGAATGGAGTAGTGCCAGAATGCAAGGGTGGGGAAAGCAGGAGATCCCTGAGAAAACCCACCGACCAGCTGCATCGTCTGGCATGATTCCCACATGCGAAAATCTGTAGTGACCCAACCAGGGATTGCGCCCGGTTTGCCTTGGTGGGAAGCGAGTTGTCCAATCGTTCAGCCACCATGGCCCCCATGGCCGTTGTAGAGAGGAACTAAGTGAACATGAACCCTGGTTAATTAGTTCCACGATCAAACTCAACCTTGCACCAGAACTTACGGTAGATTTGAAAGATTGTGTTAATATTACCTGGCCTTTGATACTCTGATTAAAAATGCAGCAATGGAACAAAATAAAGAAGTACAAAATACAGTTCGAGGTACAGTTCTTAAGTGTTTTCCCCTTACCAAAGTGGAAATGAAAAATTTAACACTATTTCCGTTCAAGGCCGGTAGTAAACACAAATTGGAAGTTTCCGCTTCAAATTATAAATGTCTGACTCTAATGACATAAAAAGTATGAGATACAGTTTTTCTATATTTCCTCTTCAATTGACTGAAAATAAAATCTGAAACTTGATTTCTGTTCAAGGTGAACATACATTGGAATTTTCCACCTCAAATTAAAAAAATGTCTGACTAGAATGAAATAAGGATGCATGAGATTAAAGTTCGAGATAGTGTTTCCGTATTTCCTCTTCAATGAACTGAAAATGAAATCTCACATTTTCTTTTAGTTCAAGGCAATTCGTGGATTGGAAGTAGAATTTTATACGTCAGACTGAAAGTACCTGACTGCAGTGAAATGGGGCAGTAAAGAAGAATAACAGTTGAGAAATAGTTCAATGATACCTCCATTCACTTGGAATGAAATGCAGAATTGGACAAATGAATATCAGTTCGGGCCGGACTCGAGCTTCAACCAGAATTATATTATTTTGTCAGTCGCTGCTCATTAGTACACTGTTCAAATAACTAAGAACTATAACAAATATAACAGAATATTTAGAATGTTGTTGAAGCTGTCTGGTCTTGACTGCTATTTTAACTGAATATTGCACATAATATCTTATGAACTCAGGGGCATTAAATTTCGTTGTGCAAGAAACATCTCTGATAAATAAAATTTGAATTTAGTAAAGGAGTAAAAATAAATTGCAACATTCCTTAAATTTTTTCTTGTACATAATGGTCTGCATGGAAAAACAAAAGCAATATATGTCTATGAAAATAATTTTTAAATAATTCAAATTAGATTCATTCAGTAAAAAAAATCTGACCGTGTGACACATTTTCACACACATTCAAGATTATTTGATTGTTGGAAGGAAAAATTTTATGGCTGTGTTAGTTTTCAAATTTTATTGTAAAATATAATTGAAGGCGAAAATTTGACAGTGTGACAGGGTCTTTAGAATCTGAACATGCAATCTTTGGAAACTGGGATTAAAATTTAGTTGGATCAATACAGGCAGTCCTCTACTTTCGGACATTCGACTCTCGTACAATTCCCACTTTCGTACATTGGCTTCTTACACCATAAGTTCGACATTTGCGTGTTTGCTTCATATTTTCATACATAACCAAAAAACATATTGAGCGCATTCCTCCAGCACGGTCAACGTTAACATCAACGATATATGGATTGTTTATATTCTGTAGATTTTGTCTTCGCAAATAATATTGCGGCAAAGTTGACTTATACTACATAGACCTCTGGTGTTGATATATGGAACTATGTTTTCGATATAACTGAACAAGCTTAATGCACACATGCAGTTGTATGTAGTCTGACGTGTTACTACACTATGGCGATTCTATGTATCAATGCCATTCCTGTTTATAATTTTCTTTGTTTTTATTATGGTATTTAGTTTCCTTTGAGGTTAATTTTATAACCAATTTTTTGTTGTTGTTAATCTATTGGTTCCAAGACATAATTATTTCACTATGCTTAAAAACGAAAGTAATGAAGACTCAGTGTGTAAGAAACAAAGAAAACGTGTTGTAAATACTGTACAAATGAAATTAGAAATAATCGCACATTTGGAAAGTGCCAAATCATCCGTAGCTATAGGGCGGTATTGCAATCTGAGCCGATCCAGTGTGTGTTCCATTGTAAAAAGTAAAGACAACATAAGGGAATATGTTATAAATTCAGGAAATCTATCTTCTAAGATAATTTCAAAATAGCGGGGTGCAGCGATGGAAGAGATGGAACGGTCTTTAAAAGTGTGGTTAGATGATCAACACAAGAGAAATATCCCTATCAACGTTGCAATAATTCAAGGCAAAAATAAAACCCATCTTGGTCAGTCAGCTGTTATGCTCCAGAGTTAAGTGAGCAAATGCTGGTTAGACAAAATTCAAGGACAGGCCTGCACAACATAAATAGCTTTTTATGCATAATCTTATTTCTTAGTGTGGAAATATATTGTTTTGAATATTTTTTTTTTCATTTAGGGACAGAACCTCATTTATCACATTAACATAAGGGTTCAACTTTCATACGCAAAATTAGGAACACATTATTTCCAAAAGTAGAGGACTGCCTGTAGTGTAAATATTATTGTAAGGTTGATAAAACACAACATTTTTTAACAGTATTTATATAGGAATTTTGGCAGGACAGTGGAGAATTACTAGTGATTATGGACTTTAAATTCATGCTTGTTCGATGTATAGAATTTTCACTTTACATTACAAATATAAATAAAACTAACAGTCTGCAGTAGTAATAAACAAACCATCAATCTTCATTATTTTTTTATGGCATAGAAGTTATTGTGGCTGTGGAAATTAAAATAAAGACAGGTGTACGCATGTGTAGCTTTCATACAATCAAAAGGCAAACTTTTTCAAACAAAGTCAACAGTTGTGAAGACCTGTTTTGACTCTTGGTTGTAAATACATTACATTTTTTAATGCAAGTTGTTCACAATTTATTAGTTTTTATTATCAAGGGAAATAAAGTTTAGTGCGTGTACTGTTCAAGCAATTTTGTATTTTTGTGAAGAAACTGAAGTGCCTTTTAGTTTGTTTTTGTGCTTTGCTTTTTTCATCAGGAAACTGGATTTATAAGACATGTAATAAAATATTCATTACTTTTTTTATAATATATTATATCCAATTATTTATTATCAGTATATAATACTGGTGAAGAAATGTGGAAAATGTAAAGCGATGGTTTTATCCTTTAGAGGGGTTGCAAGGAAATCTGATAGGCTGAATGGGATTTTTATAATAAATAATACTTATGATTTAATGTAAAGTAGTATCAAGAGAGTGGTGTTTGCTTTTAAAGGGATCCCCCACAAAGGACATGTCGACTGAAGATTCGCCTAAGAAGGACAAGAAGAAGAAGAAAGGCCTGAGAACACCTTCGTTCCTCAAGAAAAAGAAGGAAAAGAAGAAGCTTGTTGAGGCATAGGTAGCAAAACAAGGTATAATATTTTAATTTAGTTATTTTATTTCCATAAAATATTACTGTGGGAAAAATTTAGCAGTACAGTACAAACTTTATTTATGGGAACTTAACTTTATTAATTTACAGTTCTGTTATAAAGTACTGTTTTCTCCCAAGATTTTGATGTTATGTCACAAGAATGCGCTGCGCCCATCATTTTCACCATACTGTGGTCTATCGTTGGTTAAAATGTTCAAGACATCAGTTCATCAGTGTTTACAAACTTCGTTCATGTTAAAAGGTTAAGCACTGAAATTTTTAAAGTATTCTTTTGTGGATGTATAAAAATATTATTAAATACAGTCTCAATTACATTTATTGACGTAATTAGTGTTTTTACCAACACTGGTTATAATATTCTCTTTTTCTAAGACAGCTGTTCGTCTGTGATTACAAACTTTGTTCTTGCTAAGAGGTTAAGCACAAGAATTTTTAAGCTTTTCTTTTGGGTATGTATAAAAATAATATTAAATACAATCTCAATTGCATTTATTCACATATTTAGTGTTCTAACAACACTGGTTAAAATATTTGATGCTTTAAATATGGTTCACCCTAACCAATTTTTATATGCAAGGCGTAGAGAAAATTTCAAACATAATTTGAGGGACAAAAATCTTTGTCTTGTATTTGGATAAATACGGTATACAGGTCTGCATTTAGAGTTCACCTGGCATTCATCACACCCAAACTCTCCCATCGGACTGCCACATGGTATAGTGTATTTCATCACTCAAAATCACGCATCTCCAGTTCACATTCCAGTAGCGGTGCTTTGCATTCACAGGTATGTAGGTGCCTGAGCTTTGAACCTCAGTCCTCATGATTCCAAGCGCACAGTCATAGTGCTAGCTGCACAGTTACTAGTAGCACTCTGGAATTCACATGCGATGGTATTGTACCACCTTCTTTAATGGCCTACCTGGCTGTGCCTTTCTGTTTGCGCTAACAATTGCATCCCCGAAGGTCAACTTTTGCGACTTGAGAAAGGTGGCAACCAATACAGTTATATCTCTGGTAGTCCCATCAGTCTTTAAAGTGGAATGATAACTATAACTACATCACATTCGAAGTCTCTGAGCTCCCTTGCCCTACCCATTCTACTGGTACCACATAGGACCAACAACAGAATCCTTCCTCTATCTCCTTTTATAGTTGTGGCATTTACATTTATAGAGGGTTTTTGGAATACTTCTGATTATATGATACGTGTATAAAAGAATATAAAGAAACATTTCAGAAATTACTGTTGGTTCTCTGCATGATTAAAATAAAATAGAGTTCAGGCAACAAATTGCAAATGCAATGGTGCATATATTAATGGTATGAGCATACATTGTAATGGTGCAAATAATGGTTGAAGGGAGCATTTTTTTCTTTGTGTTTGTGAGGGAAGTAATTGGTTTTCAAGTTTTGGCTGCGTTTGATTTTTCTAATGTGGTAGTTTGTCGGATTGGGTATCGCTGATACATACGGTTAGATGTTCAATGCTATGTTTTCTCTTAGAGTATGTTCCGGAAATGCAGTTAGTTATCATTTTCTTTGCAGTTCGGCTAGCATGGAAATTGAATGTGCGAGATTCGCACCAGTTTTTAGAGGGACGCTTTGAAGTGCTGTGCCCTTATTAGGCAATGTTCAGAGATGGGATAACGCAGCACTGCGCTATGCCCTTATTTGGGAACTTTGGTGGTGTGATGTTGCTATAAGGCCGCAGGTAGTGGCCAATGGAAGTGAAGGGAGAAGGTGTGCTGTGGTGATATTAGCTGTAGGCACCCACCGCCACCTGGGAGAACAGGACTGATCATCGCAGTGCAAATACACAAGTGACCAATGTAACCCACACCAGGCTGAATCTCATCTACAAAATTCCTTCTGCCAGTCCTGGAGGTCGTTAAGATGCCAGGAGAGTACTTTCCCTCCTGGCATCTTAATGTTCTTGCAGTGTGAATTTGTTTTCGTCTGTCTGGTTCGTATTGCAACTGTTTCATGTCTGTGCTGCATGAAGTGCGTGGCTTCTATACTGGTTGTGGTGTAGAAAGTTCTGGAAATACTTTTTCTTAACATCTCAGCTGACAGTTTGTTTACATCTTTTAATTGTGTATTGTTTACTTTTTTATTACATTATATATGGCTTTATTGTGTGTGATGGCCCGATACTGAAAAAACCCGATTCCGAATTAAGGTTTCGATATTTAGGATTTTATCGATTCAATACCTGTAAACAGATATTTTCATTTATTATACTGTAAGCGGACATTTGTCACTAAAGTGGGTGAGAGAAAACTGCTGCCTCGAAAAGTTTTGTTTGCAATAAGCTAAAAAAACTTGCTGTTAAGTGAAATTTGCTTTATGCCTAGTAAATCAAAACAGCAAAAAAAAAAAAATAATTTAACATTATACAAAATAATAGCTCACTATAACATATAACAAAAGTAAGTTAAGGTTGCAAGTATGGAAAACTAGAAATCATTGTGAAAACTAAGCTAACAATTTGTCATACTATGTAGGCTACATACATGCAAGTCATCAAACTTCGAAAATGTCACAGTTAACATACCACTGTGTCTTCCATTTCAAATTATAAACAATTTGAGGGGAAAAAATACAAAGCTGTTAACAATGCTTTAGGATATGAAACTTAAGTTTTGATGTAAAATTGTGAATAGCTGAACATATTGTGATGTGAGGCAATTTCGTTTCTTGGTGCAAATTCCATTAGAAGTGCTAAATAACCTCTCTGAAGCAACAGAAACAGTAAGGGGTTGGGGAGGGATGCCCAGTTTCTTTTAGGCAAGCAGTTTTAGATTTGGAGAAGATATATTTTCTCTCCAGAAGGTCAAAGGATCATCAAAAAGTGAAATAGTGGGCTCAGCCAAGTTCTGAGTCAGCTAATTTGGTGAATCAGTTTTGGTGCGGGACGCACTTGACATCTGAATTATTTCAGCACACATCTGCTGCAATACTGATACTTCATTCAATGGCTGAGGTGTTGGTGCTACTTTTGTTTCTTCTTTGTTGACATCTGTTCCAAGCTGCTCATGTATCCATGCTGGAGCCAAATGTATTTATAATAATACTGTAGACCTATTCTATATTGTCGCTGTTTAGAATTTGTAGTTTTCAGTGAAACTATAGCTATAGCATTAAACAAAATACACACAATAGGTAACTTGGCTACAGTCATATTCCATAAACTTACCTGTTATAACAGGGGTCCAATGTAGTTGCTGCAGTATATTGCTCAATATTAACTTCCATATCCAAAAATCTTTCAAGTGCAAAATGCATGTCACAAGCAGTGGTTTGAAGAGTAGTATCTTTCCTGGACTTCTGCTTTTGCAGACTACATCACAAATTGTTTATGATGGGTATCACTTCCACTATATTTTCAGCGAGTGTCCAGTACGCAGGACAGCTTCTTGCTGCTCGTCCAATCTCTCCAGTATGTTGTAGCATGAATCCCATCTTGTAACCTCTTCTTTTATTAGAGTATGTTGTGGTAATCCATACTCTACTTGAGCTTCTCTCAATAACTTGGCGGAGGCCACAGACATGTGAAAATGAGACACCATACGTTTAACATTTGCCACAAGTTAAGAAACACACTGCTGATTAAGACAACTCTCTTTTCACCACCAACTGAAGCGTGTGTTGAACACAAGGCATGTGATACACATAAGGTAGCCGAGTGATTGCACTCTTCATATTTGCAGCACTGTCAGAGATGATAACTTTAACTTTCCCACCTATTTCCCACTCAGCAAACGCAGTAGAAATGTTATCAGCAATTAGCTCTCCTGTGTGGCTTACTCCACATAAAGGCATTACTTCCAACGATAAGGAATAAAAAGTCCAATTACTGTGTATGAAATGCGTTGTTATACTGTTGAAATCAACTCCCGTTCCAGATGTCCACAAATGTGGTAACTGCTAATTCATCAGCAGTTGGTAAAATGTCCTTCAGATTGATTTTGACATTTTCTGCAGTTCAGGAAGTTGTTTACCCATTATATCTTTCCTTGTAGGCAGCCAATATTCCGATTGAAGAATTTTAACGAAAGATTTAAAACCGTTATCCTCCACTATCGAAGCAGGCTGCATGTCGGTGCACATCATCTTGGCTAAAACTCTGTCTGTTTCTATAGATCTAGGTTCTGATCTGTTCCAACTTGCAAACTTTTCTGAAAATGTTTTTAAATTGTACAGTTTTTATTTTTTGTGAGGTTGATCTGAACTCTGTGTAACACTATCACTTGAAGTTGAACAGTGTGCACTAGATGAAGGCTGGAAGGAATTATTCATTTCATAGAAATGATTTTGGACCATGTGTGTTCTAAGATTGGTAGTGTCGAATTCGCAAGATGTTTTGTCATCGCGACCCATTGAGGCATACAGCTTTCGTTTTATCATTGACTTTGACCGTGAAATACAACCAAATATTGCTTTTTTGTGCCATTGTATGTTTGTTATCAGTAGTGGTTATTCACACAATCAACTCTCACTAAAAACATTTACACGTAAAGAACTATCATTGCGATGATAATCCTGGCAGCAAAACAGTGGAAATAATTTATTTTCTGAAAAATGGTTAAACTTTTGTAACGTTCCAACCTTTACCACTACATATTACCACAAGTAAATATGAAAATAGTTTTTCAGGCAGCATTTGTAAATAATGAACTCTGAAGGATTGCCAACCTGTGTAACATTTCTGAACATACTACTACGCTCGTTGCTGCGCAGCGCTAGTAGAAGAGGCTGGCTTCTGGTTTTTTTTTAATTCTTACGTAAAAACTAAAGCATAATTAAATTTAATTTACGTGTACCAGTAAACTACAATTTAAAAATAAAACTAATATTCAAATATCATTGAGTCGCAGGTCTTTCTTTTTTGTAAATAGTTTTCTATTTTCTACAATATTTATTTTTAGTACATAATTTTGGTGTTTGCTAGTTGTTGGTACTAGCCACGATCATTTTGTTTACTTTCAGAAACGTATGTCAAACATAAGACTGCTTTACCAAAAATAAAAATGTAATCTGTGAAGTGAAAAATAGTGATGGGCATGTACATTCTAATTTGTTTTTATCGTAAGGAAATATTGTTTTTGCCAGCAAAATTGCAGTGGCCATCTCAAATTCTTGTGTTCTTTTTTTATTAATTTTTTTTAGTAGAGTTTGTTGTTATGTGCTTATCAAAATTTCAAATTAATGTTCTTTTTAGTCGCATTGTCGCACCCTGATGTTAAGAGTTGAGAAAATTCTTTAGGTTGAGGTTAGTATGGCCGCTATGGCTACACTGTAATGTGCCAATATTTTAGTGCCGACCTCCGATAATGGTAAATGTACCGATATCCGATACTGGTTATCGGGCCATCACTAGTACGTATGTATGAAAATGACCCATCCCTTTTATAAGGCTTAGCTTATTTGATTTTAATATTTTTTTGGAATTTTAATTTTCTTATATTTACGATTAGTAATTATTTGTGTTTTATTTTTGTCAGATTAGTTTGAGTTATGTCTTCATTTGGCTGGTTTTTCAGGTAGTCCCAGTAACCACCGAAGGTAGTTTTTTCATTTTGTTACATGAGACAGGTTTTGCGGATTTGTGCCAAAAGCGTGGATGCTGGTGCATTTACTGAATTGTGGTGGACATTGCCTTTATTTCATGTATTTTACCTGACACCATCGTATGTCTTGCAGGTTCATTATTTTTGGCCCCAGAAATAGTTGAAATGTTAACAAACCCTGTCATGTTAAGAAGAGAACGCTGCATTAGATTTTTGGTGTTGAATTAGACACTGTTTGACACATGCATGCCAGTGCCATGAGGTCAACATTTTACTAGTGACACCTTCTTTTTCCCAGTTGGATGTCTTCAGTGTTTCTTCTACAGCATTTGGACAGTTTGACAGTGAATAATACACTGAGGCGACAAAAGTCATGGGATACCTCCTAATATCGAGTCGGACCTCCTTTTGCCTGGTGAAGTGCAGCAACTCGACATGGCACGGACTCAACAAGTCGTTGGAAGTCCCCGGCAGAAATATTGAGCCATGCTGCCTCTATAGACGTCCATAATTGCAAGAGTGTTGCCAGTGCAGGAGTTTGTGCACAAACTGACTTCTCGATTATGTCCCATAAATATTCTATGGGATTCATGTTGAGCGATCTTGGTGGCCAAATTATTCGCTGGAATTGTCCAGAATGTTCTTCAAACCAATCGCGAACAGTTGTGGCCTGGTGACATGGCGCATTGTCATTCATAAAAATGCCATCGTTGTTTGGGTACATGAAGTCCATCAATGGCTGCAAGTGGTCTCCAAGTAGCTGAACATAATCCTTTCCAGTCAATGATCGGTTGAGTTGGACCAGAGGACCCAGTCCATTCCATGTAAAAACAGCCCACCAGCTTGTTGACAACTTGGGTCCATGGATTCGTGGGGTCTGCGCCACACTCAAACCCTACCATCAGTTCTTACCAACTGAAATCGGGACTCATCTGACCAAGCCACGGTTTTCCAGTCGTCTAGGGTCCAACCGATATGTTCACGAGCCCAGGAGAGGCGCTGCAGGCGATGTCGTGCTGTTAGTAAAGGCACTAGAGTCGGTCTTCTGCTGGCATAGCCCAGTACAGCCAAAGTTCGCCGCACTGTCCTAACGGACACGTCCGTCATACGTCCCACATTGATTCTTGCGGTTATTTCATGCAGTGTCGCTTGTCTGTTAACACTGACCATTCTGCGCACACTTCGTTGGTCTCTGTCATTAAGTGCAGGCGGTCGGCCACTGTGTTGTCTATGGTGGGAGGTTATGCCTGAAATTAGATAGTCTCGGCACACCCTTGACACTGTGGATCTCGGAATGTTGAATTCCCTAACCATTTCCAAAATGGAATGTCCCATGCGTCCAGCTCCAACTACCATTCCGCGTTCAAAGTCTGTTAATTCCCGTCGTGCGGCCGTAATCATGTCAAACCTTTTCACTTGAATCATTTGACTATAAATGAAAGCCCAACCAATGCACTGCTCATTTATACAATTTTGTACGCGATACTACTGCCATCTGTATATTTGCATATTGCTATCCCATGACTTTTGTCACCTCTGTGTATGATGACCCAAGAGGTTTATTTGCATAAGGTGGCTGCAAGCTACCAGAACCAAGACATTCAAAACTTTATAAAAAAATTTTTAAGGGACAATTATTTTGAACAATGGAATTCATATTCAATTTTAAACATTTTCAGATCTTGGAGAGTAAATTAGTTTTGCTCGAGTTGGAACAGGCACAGAGGAAATTTGCATTTGCAGGTATTATCAAAATATTAATTCTGTTTATTTTCATCAACATTAGCCCTTTAAACAATTTATGTGAGAAGGGTGGCTGCTTATTGAATGAAGATTTTTGTGAGCACATTTTCTTGTTATTCTTTAACACAGTTTGCATTCATCAATAAACATCAGTTATAGTTATTCTCTTTGTTCTAGGTATGTAGATAAACCTAGCTTCATCTGATTCTAGTTCATATGTTTGAAATGGTTTCCAGCTGTTGAAGGTAATGCCATCTATCAGAAGCATCTTATATTTAGGTAAATTTGAACCTTTTTCTTATATTTTAATTTTTATTAAGAACAAAAACAGTGAGAAAATAGGTGTGTTGGTGATGCCTGGTTCTAAATATCTCTCATGCAATATATTATACTGTGTGCACACTAGAGGTGAGCCGATACGGTTTTTGAGCAGTTTCAGATATTGCCGATACAAACTTACAGATTTTGCCGATACCAATACTGATACTGCCTTGACAAGGAAAAATGACATTATTAGTTCTAAAGTTTTAATGTAATTGTTAATTTATCACTTACAAATGGATTTCGAAAAGACTTGTATCTTATTATGCCAATTATTAATGACGTGATGCTAACGTACTTTGATTTCAATGTTTCTTGCATACTCACAAAATCACGCTCAAAGTGAAAGTAGAGCGGCCATTTGTTTACAAACCTTCGTTCCGTGTGTTGTTGGCGAGATGTGGTCGACACACGTGCCAGAGAAATGGTGCGATTATCTTGTTTAACCAATAATAATTCATTTACTGGTTTAATTTTTTTTTTACTAATATCCTCTCTTTATTATTTCTCGTTGTGCCGATTTCTTTCGTTTCTGATACCTGTATAAGAGATTACTCGTAGTGCGTTCTCACGTGTTTAATATTTTTTAAATTTATTTCAGGTTTGCTTAAAATTTTATTTATTGTATTTTACGTTATATGTTGCGGTAGTTTTTGTGTGCAGTCATGAGTTCTAGCAAGGTGAATAAAAGATAAGTCACCAACGCCAACAGGACATCATTAACCTCACCGAATCGTTGTATTCCCTAATTAGGCGAGGGGAAATGAAACCCTGCAACGTCGCGGAAAGAGCGGCAGAAATGTTGAAACGCTTCAGATCCACAGTTCTAAGGTATGTTAAAATATATGTAGTATTAACCATTGCGTTTGCAAGTTGTGTGTGCTAAGGTCAATTATGTTGGCCTACGAAATGTGTTTACAAGAACATAAAGAAAATTTGTTAATAACTTGATAACATCGTCGAACGTTGTCTACGTGTCTTTTTAACGTTTTATTTGGGTAATTATTAAGTTTAGGGGGCTTTTCTGTAAAAAAAAAAAAAATAATTTCACGGAAAATGGTATATTTCCACTCCACTAATGATGCAGAACACGAATATACGACGGGCATTAACGTCCGACTAATTTCGTAACATGTGCCCACCTAACCTAACAGAACCTATCCCCACGATGGGTGAATCACTATTTTACATTTTTAAACTAACCTAGGATTGTTGGGTTTTACACTAACCTAGGATTGTAGGGTTATATAGACTCAAATGTGAGTGTATGAATCACCTAACCAAAAGGTGGTATTACAATGTGTAATTAAAAATAAAAACTACTTTGTGTTGGAATTTGTGTACCCCTGCGAGGGATTCTTCATAAACAACCCAATATATACAGTGGAAATTTATTATAAAGACAACTGACAATGGTAAGGAAAATTGCCTCTATAGTGAGTTTGTTATAGTCAATTAATTTTATATAGGTTATGGAGAGATGGTGCATTTTAAGATTCTGAAGAAGGAGCTTGTTTTGTATTTATAAGTTACATTGCGGCATTAATTGCCATTGTTATACGTCACTAAATAGATTACAGTCGATATAACTGGAACTTCCCCTACTATTAAACATATCTGTATCACTTCACTAAACATGAGAGGACATCGTAATCGATGAAATCGCAGTCATAATCTTTTAAGAAAACAATTGTGTATTAATGCATTTCCCCAACACCACTGTTCTACAGCCATTGTCTTTTAGTTATTGTAAATTATCAGTGTCATATTTTTCACTTTCAGTGCTACATAGCCAACCTAATTTGCATAATTTAAAAAGGACCATAATTCAGTTACTGGGTCAACTACAGTTACTGATACCAAAAACATACAAGGGTTTGTTTACAAATGATGTGTGACAATGTGATATGCTCTGCCGTGTGTTAGTTTAGGTTAGTTTAATAGGTGGCAGGTATTGGTTACTATATAACCCTACAATCCTAGGTTAGTTAAAAAATGTAAAATAGTGATTCACTCATCGTGGGGTTAGGTTCTGTTAGGTTAGGTGGGCACATATTACGAAATTAGTCGGACGTTAATGCCCCTCGTATATTCGTGTTCTGCATCATTAGCAGAGTGGAAATATAAGATTTTCAATGAATTATTTTTATTTTTACAGGAAACCCTATAAACTTAATAATTACCAAAATAAAACGTTAAAAATACACGTAGACAACGTTCGACGACGTTATCAAGTTATTAACAAATTTTCTTTATGTTCTTGTAAACACATTTCGTGGGCCAACGTAATTGATCTTAACACACACAACTTGCAAACGCAATGGTTAATACTACAGATATTTTAACATACCTTAGCACTGTAGATTTGGAGAGTTTCAACATTTCTGCCACTCTTTCCGCGACGTTGCAGGGTTTCATTTCCCCTCGCCTAATTAGTGAATACAACGATTCGGTGAGGTTAATGATGTCCTGTTGGCGTTGGTGACTTCTCTTTTATTCACCTTGCTAGAACTCATGACTGCACACAAAAACTACCGCAACATACAACGTAAAATACAGTAAATAAAATTTTAAGCAAACCTGAAATAAATTTGAAAAATATTAAACACGTTAGAACGCACTATGAGTAATCTCTTATACAGATTTCAAAAGCAAAAGGAATCTGTACGAGAAGGTTAGCACAAATTAAAGTCATACGTTATGAAAAATCAAATAATAAAGAGCTGATATTAGTATAAAAAAACCGATAAATGAAATATTAGGTTAAACAAGAATCGCACAAATTCTCTACAGTACGGCCATCCGGGGGCTTATGAGAGATTGGCGTTGCCATGTTAATGTTGTTGGATGGACTCCTTGAATGTTGACACATTTCATTGCAAAGTATTGTGTCTATAATATGTAATCAAAGTGAAAGTTTTTCTCCCCCACCCAATCCCCCAGTCAAAATCAAACCTATATATACACACACACACACACACACAGAGAGAGAGAGAGAGAGAGAGAGAGAGAGAGACAGACACGCACACGAAACATCTCATTTTTAATACTCACATTTTGGGTTTATATAATGAAATGTTTTTCGTTTGCATCACATATTCTTTTGTGTGAAATCCTCAAGATTAAAAACTTTACGCTTGTGGAATATCCATTAATAATATATACATTACTTTTATGATGGGTACGTGCATGTACGAACACATGTACACACACACAGTGGAATGTAAACATTGCATGTAAACATTGCCATGTGACTGCCACATGGCAATGTTTGTTTACCCTTTGGCAGAAGGATACGAAATGAGCTTGAAAGTAGATCTTTAGCAGGGCTTCAGAAAATCTTGAAGTTACCGTGAATACATTATATATTATATATGTGTTAGGCTGATTAAATGTTAAGTTTTGTTTATGCTGCAAGCTTGCGTCCATAGATAAAATTCAGTAAACGCAAATGGTGGCCACTATTGTTTTGTTAACAATCGTGCAAAACATGCCTAATCTTGCTTTGGATATAAACACAGTCAGTTGGGTACTCGAGTAAAAACCAATTTAAAAATAGTGATTATTTTAATAAAACCAATAGTGAGCTAAGCCACTCCAATTATGGCAAGTTGAAAACAGCATCAACTTACANTTATGGCAAGTTGAAAACAGCATCAACTTACATTCTTAGGGCAAAATATTGGTTATAATATCGGCGATTTAAACATGAATTGCGCACAATTCCGATAATTACGATATCGGCCAGTTTCGATATATCTGTACCGGTATCGGCTCAGCCCTAGTGCACACACCTGTGCTGCGTTGTAATGCTTTAGACTTGGATAAGTTGTGATGGAGGCAGGGCTTGGAAGTAACCATGACCTGTGTTTGCTGCAGAGCTGCTGCACACACTGCCAAGAAACCAACCATCATTGTGTGACAGTTGACAGTTGTGAGTGTGTCACGTTGTGGTGGTTCCCGTTCCCTGTGACTGCACAAGACTGCTCTGCAGACCTTCGGCCAGCATTGTTTCTCTTTCGTATGCCGAGCACGCTTTTTAATAAAGTTTTATTTTTGAGGAATATATTGTAGCTGTGTACAGAATGTGGGAAATAATGTGTGCTACTCTAGAGGAAAACCTTGGTAAACATAGACATTCTGTTATTGCGATTACTGTTGTATAAATGAATTTCAAGTTACTGAGTGCTTCATATCACGTTTTTAGGTGGGGAAAAATGAATACAGTACTAGCATTTCAGATTTTGATGAGTTATCCTTTATTCTTTTGTGATTGAGAGCAAGAACTTTGTCCAGGGCGTTGCATTTGGTGCACAAACTTTGATTATATATTGTAAGTGGCATCAAGTTGTGTTTTTAAGTTTTGGAAGAATCTTAGTTGTTGCAGATATATTGTAGATTTTATTGACAGCCGGTATGGCTATAAAAATTCTATAATTTTGTCATGTGATTTTTATATATATACAATTTTTTTTACTGGTTTTCCCCTTCAGTTCATGGTCACAGTGATACCAGTGCATACACATAATGCTTTAAACAAAGTGAAAAAGCTCTTTCGATGTTGTGTAGGTAAGGATGAATGTTTGATATGAATTTCGTAGAGTTTTTGTGTCGTGATTGCAGCTGTAAAAATAAACCTTTAATTATAAAATTCATTTTTATATATAAGTTGATGTGTTAACTCTGTTTTCAGTGGAAATGAACTTATGTTTTTAACAATAGTGCATCTGGTTGTGTAATTTATTATGGCAATATTTTAATATTATTGTTGATCATTGTTTTGTTTAGTATAATGAAAGTTTTGATTACTCAGTATTGTTATGGATGACAGCTTTATTAATTTGGTTGTCATGAGTTGATGGCGGTGACTAGCTTTTCAGGACCAATGTTAGGATGTCGGAACATTCCCGACAGTAAATTGGTCGTTTAAGTTTTCTACCAGAGAAAGACTAAAATAGCTGTACAGTTAAAATCTTATACTTGCATCACACTTGTAATGATTGCTATAGAGAATTTAAAGATTATATATAAAGTATTGCTTGTAAATTTTGTATTGATATGACCGCTCTACTTCAGGATTTGTTGTTACAAATGGAAAGTAGTTTTAATTTGAAAGTATAAAGAAAGCATTAAAAATACTGTCTAAATCCTATCCATTCTTGTATGAACATTTGCATTTGTAGTATAATCAACAAGATTGAAATAGGATTATAATTCCAAGGTCAAAGTTATATTGTGTGAAAATTGTTGGGGCTTATATAAATCTTTTTTTTACATAGCTGACAGCTTGTTTGTATTATATCTGAAAGTGTAATGTTTTTAAAAGAAATATTTTGAGCTGTTCTTGAAACTATATATATATGTACAAACCTTGAAAATAAGTATAATAAATAAAATTCTGCACGAAATTTACAGTTAATGTTGGAAATTTTGAATTCTTATGAGAAAAACATTTAAATGCCTTGGAAGTATCTACTGATCTAAGCATTAACCAAGGAATGGTTCAAATTGTTTTACTCACACTTGTGTATCGAGCACAAAGTCTGCTGCAATCTAGAGTTTTTCTGTGCATTGCCAGAGTGTCAGATCCAGTAAAATATGTAATCGTCATGCTGTATACACCTGGGGTGAGTAAATCTGCTTCCTTTGATCTCTGTGTGCAAACTAAAAGTTATGAAATTCCTTGAATTCAATGTGAACCAACATGGAACCTCTCGCAATTTCCCATGAGAACCGATGGTGGAGAAACTGTACATGTACACAAACTCATCTGAAATACAATACCTAACCTCAAACTTAATGTCCATCAGACCTATAGACTTACAGTAAGCACTTTTGAAAGTCCTGCTTATTTTCTACTTGTAGTATCTCCTTGTAAACACTGCAATGTGGGGTCTGCTGTGCAGAAATATGCTGTATTTATTCATGTAATTGTTTATTGGAGCTAGAGGTCTGCAAGTACCCAAAACCGAGCTGAATACGAGCTTGCAGTTCAAGCTTGGTGCAAAAAATTTGAGCTCATTTATATCAATGTTAGGTAGGCGTATCTCTCGCTCTGAAATAGGAGATAGCATGGGTCATTCTGTTAATCCAACTACCTCTTTTCTTCCGCTCAAGTGAACTGTGGGCCACACCCATCCTGGTAAGCATTTCCCGCAAGGGGCTTGCAGGCTGTCCCTAACCAGGCCTGCATGTACGGCAGAACACCACATATTCGACTGCCACCTGTACTGTGCCCCAACCACTAGCAACACACACCACAGTGTAACAATTTTTACAAGTGCTTCATCTGCATCAGAAATAAGATTACTTTACATAAATTATGATTTTTTTTGCAGAAGTATGCCTTAAATCATTTTAGTAAATAAAAAATTTAAAAAAATGCTAATTGTGTAGTATCACGTCACTCGTTGCACAATTCACTTACTTCCTAGTAAGTTTCTCTTAATGAACAGGTAGATAAAGAATTTTCTTACAGAGTTTAATTTGCAACTTTTTCAAATTTAGCTGTAATATGAAAAAGTTGAATATTAACAAAGGAAATTTGAACTGTACGCATCACGGTATGCAAAAAAATTAAAACTATATCTCCAAGGAAAATTGTGTAGCACAGTTACATTCTTAAAGTACACACAGTTAGTAAATGTGACATTATAAATCAAAATAACTACTGTGACAACTTCAACTTTTATTTAAAACACAAAGTGGCAAAACAATTTAAATACAACACAATTTTACTATAAAACTGTACTAACACTACAACAGGACTTCACATTATAATTTAAGCTTTAAAATGTGTGAAATTTTGTGTAATCACTAAATCATGGAACTCAATGAGCATGAGAAATGATTAACTAACTACCAAGAGACCCTTCTATGGAAGCCTGGATGCATCCAGAATTCTTTATTAGAGAAAAATGTTTGTTCACAGTAAACAAATTATATTGCAGATATTTCAAAATTTCCACTCAAATTTTTCCAGTTTATTACAAAGTTCAAAAATTGATTACAAAATTTAATTACATTTTATTTTTAAAAATGTATCAAAGTTTATAATCCTAAAATATTAAACTTGTACTGCAAAGTAATTTGTTAATTACATTACAACATGCTGATAACATAGAAATTATAATATTACCGGTTTTTTTCCCCAACTTTTTANAAATTTCCACTCAAATTTTTCCAGTTTATTACAAAGTTCAAAAATTGATTACAAAATTTAATTACATTTTATTTTAAAAAATGTATCAAAGTTTATAATCCTAAAATATTAAACTTGTACTGCAAAATAATTTGTTAATTACATTACAACATGCTGATAACATAGAAATTATAATATTACCGGTTTTTTTCCCCAACTTTTTANTAATTTGTTAATTACATTACAACATGCTGATAACATAGAAATTATAATATTACCGGTTTTTTTCCCCAACTTTTTAAAAACCTATGTGATTTCAAGCATTGTATTTCCATACGCTATGTCCACACAAAAGTATCCTATTTCTACATCAGTCTTTATTCTTATATTCCGCAGACTGCTACAGCAATACGCTATAATGCATTATAACAACCGTTGCATTAGCTGTTTCACTTATCACTGCCACTATTTTTTTTTTTGGAAGAATATGAGTTTGCTTTAGTGTTTTTGTACCATAATTTATGGTACTTATTACAAAGTTAAAAACACCAGCAAAAAAAAAGTCTGCAAATGAGCATGACTTTGCGGTAAACAGATGCAGAAAAGTTTCACACCCAATTAACAATTCAAACTATTTTTTTTAAAACGCTGTAATTTGACTAGTCAATCATGTGTGTTTTAAATTATGTGCAATCATACGACAAACTAACATTTATTTATAATGGGAAACTTTATTCTTGAATTCCACCAGTAAGTCAAGAAATATGGATCTATTAAATGGAAATTCATAAATTTCAAGGCTACACAAATAAATAGAGGTCCACCTTTTTCCAAAGCCAAATCACTAGTGTTGCAGTGCTATCACTGCACACAGTAATTCACTTGGTATTCCATCACTAAAATGTCATAACTTTTACGACGGAATAATACTGAACATTATAGAACAAACAAGTTAACATGTACAATTCTACTTTCTTTCAAAACACAAATAAAATTCATTTCACATGCATTCCCAAATATTCAACTCTGGGGAGAGTCAGCAGCACTGAAACACTCAGGAACTAATGAACTGCAGATATTTGTTGTCTAATTATGATATTACAATTGTGATGTACATTGTTTTGTGATAATTTTTTAACTTGATGTACAAGATGCAACAACATAAAATCACAAAGTGAAAAAATTAAGTTAAATGCCTACCAGTGCGTAAATCCAAACTGAAAAAAGAAATTAACTTACAACATTAATGATAACTACTTCGCAAAAAGAAGTACACAATACTCCCTCCCGTGGCAACATAATTTTGGTATAGTATAAGAGTGCATTTATTTCCTTGTCCCATCTTGCTGTCCTGTTACTTCCATCTACTACTGCTAGTCCTCAGTCTCAGAACTGAACATGCTCCTCCTGATTGATGATAAAACAGCAGTTTGTTTGCCTTTATGAAAAAATTTTGACTTAATTTTTTAATATGCCACTTTTTGTTCGTGCAATGAAGGAACAGTGAAGTTTTGGTTAACCATCAGTAAACTTACACGACAGTAAAATAATAAAATTGGATACAAAAAACAAACTTAAACTAAAAATGAAATAACTTTTTCCTTGCTTCATATTAGATCAAATTAAGCACATTATTGAGTTGAACAATACGNAAATGAAATAACTTTTTCCTTGCTTCATATTAGATCAAATTAAGCACATTATTGAGTTGAACAATACGTATACTGTACTGTAATACATACACCCAGTAAAAATACATTCTGTGCGGAATGTGAATGACTCACGTTTGTTGTTTATGTANCTGTACTGTAATACATACACCCAGTAAAAATACATTCTGTGCGGAATGTGAATGACTCACGTTTGTTGTTTATGTACAACCTACATATGTGCTTCGTAGAATCGTTCTGTCTTTCTCACAACCCTACCGGAATTCCTAGACACTAATCCGCCCTCCCATTCCTACAGTTAGTTCAGCAGCGGTAGTCACTTAGTCAGCAAGTCATTGTCCTCAGTTTGTTGTCAAAGTTTAGTGTGTAAAAATGTCTGAGAAACGGAAACGTGCTGTACTGGGACTCTCTCAAAAACTGGAAACTATAAAACGACTGCGTAAAGGAGAGCACGCGGCGCGTATCGCTCCGCTATATAGAATCGGGCGGACAACAGTCAATGACATTAAGAAAGACTCATATAAAATCAAGTCATGTTTCAAAAATTCAAACGACAGACNGGGCGGACAACAGTCAATGACATTAAGAAAGACTCATATAAAATCAAGTCATGTTTCAAAAATTCAAACGACAGACTGAGATGTCAAACTAAGAAAAACGATGAAGCCAGCAAAACTGGACCAACTGGATACAGTAATGTATCTGTTGTTCATNGAGATGTCAAACTAAGAAAAACGATGAAGCCAGCAAAACTGGACCAACTGGATACAGTAATGTATCTGTTGTTCATTCAAGCTTGCAGTCAAGCGATACCAGTTTCTGGGCCCATAATAATGGCTAAAGCTATCGAGATGAACAATNGTTCATTCAAGCTTGCAGTCAAGCGATACCAGTTTCTGGGCCCATAATAATGGCTAAAGCTATCGAGATGAACAATGGCATAAGGCAGTTGGACATATAGGTTGAAAAACTAAGCGCTGATAGTACAGTCATTATGGAATATCTGGATAAACTAATGAAAGAAATAAGAGAGAGAAATTTGGTCAGAGAGCAGGTTTACAACTGTGACGAAACTGGTCTAAATTGGAAAGCACTTCCTTATTGGAAAAAAAATCTGCATCTGGTTTTAAAATGCAAACAAGACCGCACGACAGTCATGTTGTGTGCCGATGCAGATGGTAGACATAGGTTTCCTTTACTAATCATTGGGAAATATGAAAAGCCTCGAGCTTTCAAAAATATGAATTTAAACGTCTTACCTGCCAAATATTACGCACAAAAAAGTGTCTGGATGAGCCAGGATATATTTAATGAGTGGTTCCACGGTGTGTTTGTGCCAAATGTAAAATCACATTTAAAATCGATCGGATTGCCTGAAGAAGCCATGTTATTAATGGCAATGCACCAACTCATCCTTCTCATGACTTACATGACTTACCGTCACGGTGACGGTCCCGAGACTGATGGCTAATGGAGACTCCACTGTATTTCCATAATGTCCTTGCGGCCTTTGTTGTTTTATGGAAACCAAATGGCATTCATTTTAATGATTTAGTGTCTGCAACTTTTAGTATTTTAAATAGATATGACCTGAGATAAGTAGTTCTAAAAGCTATAATGAGTTTCAAGTACTTAAATAGTACTCTCTGTCGCTGGCCAATATCAATGTGAAATTTGGTCCTCTTGCTCTCAGTTCATAAAGTTCCCGCTTTTAAAAATACAAATCTTCACTCTGCTCCAATTTATATTGAACCTAGTTTGCAAACTATTAACATGTTTTTCCAACAAAAAAAAAATNAAATCTTCACTCTGCTCCAATTTATATTGAACCTAGTTTGCAAACTATTAACATGTTTTTCCAACAAAAAAAAAAATATGGGTGTGTCTTATTTTTTAAGTAGTAAATTTTGCTACGCATAGGGCTCATTTATTTTAGTTGTNCAAATCTTCACTCTGCTCCAATTTATATTGAACCTAGTTTGCAAACTATTAACATGTTTTTCCAACAAAAAAAAAATATGGGTGTGTCTTATTTTTTAAGTAGTAAATTTTGCTACGCATAGGGCTCATTTATTTTAGTTGTACTATAAAATACTCGCACAGCAAATTTAAACTCATTTGGAGTACTACAACCCGTGCCGACTTGCATCAGAATATGTACGTACAAGTTACGCTAGAAAAGCAGAGCGCACTCACTCACTTTGTTGTCATTCTAATGCAGTACGTCGCAACATTAAACGGATTGTTTTATTGTTCGAAGATGTCGTTGGATTTATGAAGTGCTGAAAAAAGTATTTCCTTAGTCTGGGAGGCAAACCACTAAATAACTGGTGAAACTATCAACAAGTTCTTGCAGTTTTGTTTTTTAATACAAAGAAGTTAAATTGACTGTAAGTAAAAGTGCAAATCTTGTTATTCGCAAGTGCATTATTTTTTGCGGAAAGGCGAGAATACCCACGAAATCACTTCCAAAAACTGTGTAAAGAAACTTGTGAATCTTTATCATGTGTGGCGGGAACTTCAAAAAGTTGCACAAGATCCCAAGATGTTCATAAACGGTGGGCAGAAAATTTCCAAATGGATTTGGATAGGTTATTTGACATCACACTTATTTGACATCACACACGCTGATGCTCTCGAAAGAATGAAAACAGTGGAAGATAAAATGTTCTTATAGAGACAGAGAGAACCAGGTCGTCCGGGGTCCGGGTTGCTTGAGAAGAGAGGTCAAGGCAACGAAAAGTGGAAGAAAAAAGAAAACTAGCTGAATTTACTTCATCACACAAATTATCACATCAACAACTACATGGTAGTTTTCTCAGCTCTTACAAAGAGTCTTTGCCTGAAGAGAGGAAGCGCAGTGGATGGCTAGAGCCATTTTCATTGCAGTCTCAATTCAAAACAAGCACTGAGAGACGTTTGCTCATTTATTTTAACAGTTTGTGTGAAGCCCTGGCTTGGATGTAGTTTGGCAGTAAAAGCTCCTATCAAGATTTGTGCTTTTTGAAAACTTTGAAAGGTTACGAAAACGTTGATTAAGTAATTTCCCAAGCAGCTTTGAGCAAGTTTTGCCAACACTTGTATTTATGTAAGGAAATAGCTATATTATCACTCTTTGATGATTCAGTCGATGAAGAAACCAAGGTGTGAATTGTTGCTAATTTAGAAAGGGAAAGTTTTTTTTCTCTGACAAACTGCCCCTTAAGTTATGTTGATCTGTTACACATAGAAAAAAAAATTGGTATGTACTGATCATACAACACAAGCAATATTGTGATTGCTTGCCAGATGACAATTCATGAATATTTACGTTTCTCATTTGACCCACTGGCAGTACAGAAACAAATGTTATGTTACAACTAAAGACATGTTTGCTACAATTCAGGTTTTGCTGAAAAACTGCATAGTATTGATCATAGACAATTGTGCACAGTAACCCTTTGATCTAAAAGTGCTGTTATGAACTTGTAGCAAAGCAAATTTCCAGAATAGCACATTTGCAATGTTCCAAAATGTTTCAGAAGTTAAAATTAGTAACATGTTTTGTTATGAGTAGTACGTTGCAGTTACTTATTGAGATCACCAAACTGACGAATTACTAGAGACCTGGAAAAATAGGTGTTATTTTTGTCAAAAATAGCTGTGATTTTTCTTGCTACAAACATGCAGGTTTCTGCATGAGAATTGTTAAAATTTGTCACATACTCTTTATAAAGCCATCCATAATTTGAGAAATTGGCAGTGATATTCCTATTGATAAGCAGTGTTTTTTTAAACAGTTATTCCCTTGCAAAAAAATACCTAACTCTCAGTGAAATAGACAGCCACGTTTTTAAGACAAAACCACTATTTACCTTTTATCAACAGACAACTTTGAAAACAATTTCACATTTTCTAACTTAAGCTTTTGTATTGTGCCGGACACCATGAACAACGGTCACAATGCACTGGCAAGGGCATATTGTTTCATGAAGAGACTAATGTAAACAATTTACACACAATTATAAAATCACTAAGAGTGCCTTGTACAAACAGAAAAAAATTTGATAAATATACCTTTATGTTTTTAAACTATAACTTTCAACGACAAGATTTTTTCGTTAGGACCACTTACAACACTTTTGTTTGTTCAAAACGCCTATTCGTTTACCGCACATATTTGCAGAGAATATGTGACAAAAAAACAGTTAGCTGGAAGAATACAAGATAATTCAATTTACAAATATATTCTACATAAGGAAATGCATATGAACACATTTTTGACCGCCGCGCCGCTTTGTAAAAAGTAAATAATTGTGGGATAAAACATGATGATGCTATGAATGTAAACAAACTCAGCGAACTAGTTGGTGCAAATTCCATAGATAACTTAGTGCTTAGTTGACGTGAACACAACGGCAGGGTTTCCCAGTGAGCAAAAACACTTTTGCAGGACCATGCACTAGAAGTTCCCTCAAAGTGACACATCATCATTTGCACTCATGTTATTTATGGCCGTAAACACACGTTATGGAAAGTAAAACATGTTTTCCTTTATGGTGATCAATCGAAGAAATCTACTGGCCAACTCTGCATGCATTAATATTCGAATACGCAAAAACACATAAAATATGTCGTAAGAAGCAACAATGTAACAAAACATTCAGTCACGAAATTCTCAAAAATCGTCATTTTTCGTTTTTTAATGTGAAAATTCGCGTTATAGCGTTTGCTAAATTTTCATCTTTACTTGTGCACTAATTTACATTCAGATTTGCTGACAAATATTCTCTAGTCACGTGTATTCTATATTTGCCAAGGCCTTTTAATAATTCCAGCTACCTTCAGACGGCGGACATTTGGTAAACAGTAGGACGAGTATTCCTAACCTCAATCGCAAAACGTGATATAAACATTCATTGCGTGTCGGTGTGCATTTTTTAGTTAGCAAAGCAACAAAACAGATCATTTTGTAACACTTGTTCCGTGAATATTGGTTTAGTTGCAAGTAAAGGTCAGTGTAAATTTTCAAAACTGCTTTATTTGAAGTAAAATGGAAAAATTGTTTTATATTAACTAAAATGCTAAAATTCGCGTTATTTTTAGTTTTATCACAAATGCTCTTTTTTTCAGGTCTCGAGGAATTACACATGCATCATACTGTCCTATGTGATGATTCTACCACTTTCAAAACAAGAAGTTAAAACACACATTTAAACTGATATTTGGAAAAATTGTAATAATGCTTTGAAATAGAAAAACCTTAGTTTTTGCTACCAGGTCTGATTGCTGTTTGTAACTGCAATGTTTACAGCCATAGGCATGCTTTGCTCCGCACTGTACAGCAGAAATGGAGAGAGACTATTATAATAATACACTTCCAGCAGTACAGAAGCATACAGCAATCCATTTGACAAACTGATTTTCGATCAATTATAATTTTTACTCTAATCATTTTAACATGGCAAGTTGCACTTATTTGTAAAGTTATATTTGTAATTTTTTAGTAACTTAGATATAGAGGCAACTTTCCAGCACATGTTGGGAAGAAAGAAAGAAAGAAAGGAAAGATGCTGAAGCGGTGAAAATAGGCACTATTACTAAAAAAAAAGTAGGCTATAGTTTTGTATGCAGGTGACTAATAAAACCTGATAACATTATACATTTGTTTCAGTGTATCATAGCAACCTGAACGTCTTAACATTATAGCAATATAAACGGGTTCTCACATCATCTTTTCAACTAACATAACACATTCATTCGTTCTCACACGTCTGTCAAATATCTTGTGTTTAGAGATGTATTACGTAAGTAAGGAAAAGACAGACAATGCAACAATACTAGGACTATATGTTACACATTTACTGCTTGTTAATATGCATATTACAAAACACTACACAGCCCAGATGAATTTCTTGGTACTTTTCATATTGACATTAAAATATTTTTTGATCTATATACAGAAATTGAATTGCTAAAAAGAGTTCCTTACGAAATTATTATAATATTGTAGTTTCTTTCACAAATAAATTTCCAATACATGTTGCCTAGAACAATCGTGAAGGAACATTCAGCTTAATTACCAGTACACGTGTCTCGAGCTTTACGATATCTAGACTAGACACAGTAATAAGCACATGCGTAGACCTCTACAAAAAATCTTAACACAAGAGCTTATGACTATAATAGTAGAAAATTAAAGTGACTATGACACAATACAATGGGGAACATGCACTGTAATATTTCATACGCCCTTAGTTTAGTCTATTTTACACTCTTAATAACAAATTACTGACCATTTCAAATGTCATATTACTGGTACTCTCAAAGAGATCCAATGTATAACAACCAGCTAAAAAAAAATCTCATCTGAATGTAAAGTTTTTGTAGCATAATAAATAAGAATGCTCCAACTTGAAATATCACACAAGTATATTTCAAAAACTGATTGTGGAAATTACTTGCAAGACAGCAAACTGTTTGTAGTATAGCTTACAGAATTCACTGTATTTTGTTGAACATATTGTCGGGGGGGGTCTCTCCCCCTCAGTAAAATGGTTTTCTATGGAGCGCCGGCTTCTATAAAAAGTGCTGCACCTGGGGGTCAGCAGTTTGAGGTAGCCACTTGGCAAAGTGCAGCGAGCTGTGAAAGAAGAGGACAGACAGCGGAGGTAACGGATACTGCGGCGGTCGTGTGCGCGTGCTCAATGGTGATGAGCAAGTGGCTGTGCTGCGGACGAGTAGAGTGCGTACGAGTACGGGAGCATTCCGGGAACTCTAGAACATTCCGGACAGGAAAAACTTGCGATAAATAAGGTGGGACTTGAATGGACGAGCGACACCAACTTGAATGTAAATACAGAAACTGTCAGATTGCAAATATGTAATTTAAATTGTAATTCAGTGGGTGCTAGAAAACTGTTCATAAAGACTGGTTTTAAGTGTTTGATTGTGTTCATTTCTGTAAGGTTAGGGACAATAAAGTAAATATTAGCTGTAAAAAGCAAGTGATAGCATTGTTGTTGAGATAGGAAGTTTTGGGTATGTTTTTGGATTTTTTGTATAAATAAAATTAGGAAATTATTATTAATTCTTTAATTTAATTAAAAACTCCACCCTTTAAAGAAGTAGGGCCTGGTTTCGGCTACAGACTTGAAAAATTGTAACATTATGTTTGAAATGACCACTTAAATACCATCAACCTGCTTTGTAATGTAGGCCCTAACAGCCTAAAATTCTTCAGACAAAGATACTTATGTGGGTAGTCCCAAACCTTATCATTTCAAGTTCTACACATCAACCATAGCTCACCTCAGTTATAAAAATACACAATTTTCTATCCATGTGAAATGAAACTGACAGTCCAGACAACCAGCATAATGTATATTTTTCCAAAACAAAAATTTTTTTCTGAAAAATTCATTAGCCAGTATTAAAAATATTATTTAAAACTTCTTCACAACAAATTTTAAATTATATGTTTTGGTCTCTTGAAATAGGATTTGAGCATATTACACAATAGCACCAGCATAGTTTAAGATTTTGTCTTGGATACAACCAATGGTGCATGTAATGACCAAATTAGTAAAATGTAAATCTTAAGTGTCTACCACAAAATAACAACCAGCAAAATTTTTAATTTGAAAAACTCACTGTCTAAGCACTTTTAGATGTGTCTGTGGCTACAAGAACTTGGTGGTGTGTGCTATTACAATGCATTATCGGGTTATCTACACCTTGCCCTTATCATTATATGCCTGTATTTTAGCATCCTGTGCATTTGAACATCATGTAGGAAGAATATTCTGCACAAGTTATACCCTAACCTCTTGCTCACTACATAACCAGCAAATAATATGGCTAGACAGCTGCCAGAGAGTCTTGCTTTGGATCAAAGAGATTTGGGCAGCTCTTGAGAGTCGATGAGGGTAAGTGAGGAGAGTATGGAGTAGCGCCAAAATGGAAGGGTGGGGGAAATGGGAGACCACCTGAGAAAACCCACCGACCAGCAGCATTGTCTGACACGATTCCCACATGCAAAAATCTGGGAGCTACCTCACCGATCTACGTGGGAGGCGAGTCGTCTAACCACTACACACTATGGCTTCTGCTTAGTTACAGAAGAGGGACAAAGAATTGGTGACAGAAAAACAACTGATGGTATTCTTCATCACATACACATGACCAAAGTTCACAAAATGTTAAAAATGGTTTTTTTTTTGCAGGGAACATTAGGAATCTTGGCATCTTATGATGTTATGCTATTGTTATGCAGTACTTGATTATTTAGGTGAATCTAAGTTTCAGTTATTAAGCACTGAAGTTACTTATTTACACATTTTGAAAACAATTTTAAAATGAACATATAAGCTATATTTACCCTAGAGTAGCTGACGTTTCTTAAACGACACTTCTGTGGAGGCCACAAAATCAATTAAATATTTGTTGCAAGAAATGCCTTATAAAAAATTTATTTAAATTGTAGTAACTCAACTTGCTTATTAATCAAATACTAAATAAAAAAAACCTGTTTTTCCTTGCTCAAAATAGCTGGGAATTGTCCTAAAAACACCCTTCATTCAAAATATTATGAATTTGAAAACATTTAAGAACCCTAGAAATGATGGGCTCCATTCAGTGTCGTAGTAACTCAACTTGCTTATTAATCAAATACTAAATAAAAAAAACCTGTTTTTCCTTGCTCAAAATAGCTGGGAATTGTCCTAAAAACACCCTTCATTCAAAATATTATGAATTTGAAAACATTTAAGAACCCTAGAAATGATGGGCTCCATTCAGTGTCGTAGTAACTCAACTTGCTTATTAATCAAATACTAAATAAAAAAAACCTGTTTTTCCTTGCTCAAAATAGCTGGGAATTGTCCTAAAAACACCCTTCATTCAAAATATTATGAATTTGAAAACATTTAAGAACCCTAGAAATGATGGGCTCCATTCAGTGTCCCAGTGTTTGTTCTTGGCTGTTTCAAATTGAAATATTGTGTTATTCTGATTTGTAAGGAACATTATTCTTGCACTATTATATTCATAATGATGTCTACAGGATTAATTAACAGAAATGTATAATCTGGTAAAGATCAGATAAAAGCATGCATCACACACCAGTCAACTCTATAATGCAATTGGTCAAAATTTGGAAAAATACACAAACAATATTGAACATGATAATTTATGATTAAACAGTACAGGAGATAAGGTGTCACCAAATTGTCCTAATATTTAACACTGATAGAGTAATTATCGATAAATGTATGAGAGCTGCATTGAAAGACATTTTTTGACCATTTTCGTATGGCTTTACAGATAAGCACTGTGTACAAAACTTAAATTCTGTCATAACAGGACGAATTATTCATTGTTAACAAGAAACTTTGTTGTTTTGTTGCCCATTGTCACCAAGAAAAATTTTGAATCTCATTTGAAAACTAACACATTGCACACATTTCTAACACATCATATACTTGCAGAAGAGCTGCATTAAGCCGACTCCGATGACGCTTTTAACTATAACTTCAACTGGAAATTAAGTGAAAGCCAGCATTATGCATGCTAAATTTTCTGTGCTGTTAGAACAATCACATTTATAACAAAAAACATAAAATATAAGAAATATGAATTTTGCTTCAGATAAGTTCATTTAATTTTAAATTTTTTTAAATTAAATTCTCAATTATAATACTGAGCAAGTACAGAACAAATACATTAATGGTTTGAAACTACCATCTGCGAGCAATTTCATAGTGTGTGCTGCACAACACTGCAAATGTAAATGGATTAACTGTCTACCAAAACTATTCAATAGCTTTTAAATAATGATTGCATCACTAAACTTCACACAGTTCCTAAGCAAGTAGGCCTAATAATATATTAATTTTATACATATCATAATGCATAAATTTTATACATACTCTATCTATATATTTTCAGTTTTATCACATGCAAAATGTTTAACTAAATAAGTGATATTCTAAAATCACTGTTCATGTGAAATGTGTGATATTCTGTACCATATAAGAAGGCCACTTTTTGACAGCTCTGCGAAAGTAGCGCCACTGTTTACATCTGACTATGTATCCTTCTGCCACCAGCTGGTCCGTCACGTCGGGGCTGTATTTTTTATCAACACGCTGTCAGCTAATCCACTTCTCATTGTACTGTAATGCTAAACAAATTTTAAAATATTTTAGGACTTGACATCTGTCTAAAAAAATAAGTAGGTTATAAAAGTAAAAATATAAAATGTTACTTTTAATTAAATATTTGCTAACTCTTTTTTAATTTGTCCGAGATATTGAAATTGGGTTAACATTTGCGAGACGGTCTGTTGTATCTATTATTACACTTTGGACGTTATAGCTAATATATTCGAGTTGGAAATATGTGACTTGGAATAACGTTAGAATTGCTTAAAAACTATTCACGCGTGTCCCACTTTCTTCGGAAACAAGGAAATGGTTTTCGGAAGAACAATATGGCGTATAATTTGCGTAGACGAAAGGTTACCGGCCGAATAGATATTACTTGTACTCAAAATCGCTGAACACGAAATATATGCTACTTTAAAAATCATACAGAGCTCACAGGAAAATAAAACAATTTGTATATGCGCGTAAATACGTTATTTTAAACAACAAAACTATAATATGTTTCTGGGTGTAGTACGGGATATGGATAACAGATAGCGTGGAAGTGCCTGTAGCTTACAAGATGGCAGCACATGGTTGGCGAGTCTGGAAACTTTCGATTTTTTCGTTACATTTGGATACGGATCGTTTTATTGTGCATCTCGTTTTGAACACCTATACATTACTATTTTATCACGAAGTTTAGTTTCTAAAACTAAAAACTGCTGTTTTACGACCACGTAAAATAAAATGTATTAATTAATCTACAAACTCTTTCTTATCCGCGTATTTTCTGCTTGTCTGATGTGCGTCGACACTGCTCTCAGAATAGCCAACGTAATATTAACTTTTGTTCGTTCGTGCATCAGCTGATACAGTATTTTGTAAATGTCATGCTATTTGTTTTGAATACTTCAATTTGCCACTCACTGACTGTCAGAATGTGGCCTTATATGAAATGAACCATATTTCCATTATGACAATACTCCTTGGATAAATGTTACTGTGGCCAGAACATATGGATGCTGTCTAACAATAGCTTAAAATAAAGTAGTCACTAAACAAAGAAATTATAATTTTGTGTAATACAAAATTTATTTTACATTACTGCAACATTAAAAAAAAATCACTACACTCATCTGGATTCGAACACTGAACACAAATTTTTATGATTGTTACTCTAATCCAATGAACTACCAAAATATTTTAATACAATTTCTTAAAATGTAAAATATGACAAGACCTCAACGATATTATATTTATTGACTGATTTTTTTTATGGAGTGTCTCACATGTGCACATTATATAGCATTCATGCCAACACAGGTTTTGACAAAACAGTATTAAGCTGTACTGATGTCCTAATTCCCAGTACAACACATGCATTACACGAAACAATGCTGTCTCCTTAAAATAGTGAATGTGTGAACCATTGTAATGAGTAGAAAGAAAAATGGACTGAGCCATACCTCAGAGAGAAGCTAGCATCCAACTTAAAAAAATTTAGATTAGGCTTTGATAACAAGTAAGTTGCACCAAGCCCCATAAACAAATGTTCTGAATTCTGTGCCTTTGCCAAGGCTGGACCTACAATGCCACTCCGCTGATAACACCTTCTTTGCTCATATGATAATGGCCCCATTATCTACCGATTCAATTGAAAATGATTGACTAATTACACTTTCTTTTCTGTGAACCCTATAGTTTCACGTATAATGACAATTAAAACAGATTAACAAACTTACCTCAATCTTAGTTCAGATACTCACCATTCTACTGCAATTCATCTTCAGAGGTCACTAAACAAATTATTTATGTACTCATTAATATATTTAAAACAATAAATGACATTTAATGCTGTTACTTACAACTTTTCTGAAGCCCTGCTAAAGTTCTACTTTCAAGATATCCTCTGCCTGATGCTAACAAGGCTAAACTGAGTCTAGAAAATTACAGCAAAGGGACAATGCACTGCATTCATGTGCACTCAGTGTAATAATAAATTGCGTAAGAACTATTTGTTACTAGGGATGGCCAACACATCTATTATCTCCTGTTTTTATTTATATTGATTATAAATGAATATTATAATCTATAAATAAAAGTTGAATTTAACCAAAAATAGAGTAATTTTATGTTAACACAAAAATAAAATGCTTGGGATACATGATATATTTATGAAACAACCAAACATCTCAAACATGGGCTGATTTTTCAAAGGTGTGAAGAAACCGCGAATAGACTATATCAAAATATCCTTAATGCCAGCTAAAATACAAATAGTTATGGGCTGTTTACGGTAAAGTAAGCACTTTTGAGACCCTAGTTAATTTTTCATTTCAACCATTTTTTATAGTTTAACCACCTTTTTAAATAAATATTGCCATGTAAGTAATAAACACAGTGTGTTTATTCCACCGCACTCAGAAATTAACGTCTAAGGCTAAAATAAAATATATTTATTGACAGTTATTCCAAATGAGAGGGCTTTCGAAAGTGCTCAGTTTACAGGTAATAGCCTATACATAACTGCAAATGTTCAGAACTACTTGAAAATTTGATTTGAAAGAGTATACATTTATAGCTATAGCGTAGAAATCAGTAAACTGTTCAAAAATGCAGTTCTAGACAAACACAAAATAAGTAGCCTGCGTAATGTATCTACAACCTGGGCAGCCTTCTGTAATCTGTGAAACTGTTCTCAAAATCCACTCACTGAAACACGTATTAAAAATATATTACTATTCATTAGTACTTAAAGCTGTTGCCTGGTTGAGAATTTGATACAGTGAAATACATGTTAATGAAATTTGGTTTTTTGAAGCCAATGTTGAAGATATAAACTCAAACCAAAAACCTAAGTGTGAAAAATGTTATCTCAAACTCTGTAATGAGGCAAATATAACAATTTCTTTTTCAGTAATTTTTTATTTGGTTATTAAATTTTCTGAATTTTCCAGGAAACTGGCTGTACAATGATGTTACAAAAGGATTCGATAGCAAAGAAGCACGTATTTTTCTACTCAAAAATTGTCCCTGGTGGTATATATTTATCTGACTTAAACAGGAACGCCAAAAAACCGAATTTCATTAGCATGTATTTCCCTATACCATATTCTCAACCAGGCAACAGCCTTCAGTAGCCTATAATTCAAAGAATTATGTACACATTACAAAACATTTTCATCTTCCTTCACATTTTTATTTTGAATTTTAAGCAGAAAAAATAATACCATGACAAGACTAATTTGTATTTTTCTACAAAATGTAAAATTTCTTTTTCACAAATGAGTTGATATTTTTTTTGGATAACTATAAAATAAAACCGCAAACTTACACATACCAAATGACTACTAGTAACTTAAGCTACATTTCTAACCAATATTGGTAAGTACTTCTCAGAAGTTGTGTTTAATTAGAATTGAGATAGACATGAAATATTGCGCTCATTGAGAACAATAAATGTAATAGTGGAGTTAGATAGTTTATGCTGTAAATAATAGTTGTGCAAATAAATTAAAATCAAATTTAGTTATTTTATTTTTATTAAGACCTCGATACCTCATGACCTCAGATAAGTTGGCGAGATTCTGACGATCAGTGAGTGGCAACTTGACATATACGAAACAAAGTGCCATTTACAAAATCCTGTATCAGCTGATGCAAGAATGAACAAAAGTTAATATTATGCTGGCTATTCTGAGTGCACTGCCAACACACATTAGACAAGCAGAAATTACACGATAAGAAAGAGTTGCTAGATTAATTTATACATTTTATTTTACGAGGTCACAAAACAGTGGTTGTTAGTGTTACAAACTGAACTTCGTGACTTTCCATACGTGCTTGATAGTAATTCCAAAAGCATACAGAAATATTGCATAATATTGTCGAATTATTTTTTCTAATAATTTGACGAAATATATTTCAAATTCGTATCGTTCCGAGCCAGTAATGGAAGAACATTCAACTTTTAAATAGACACTGTCTATTGAGCAATGCAAACGGCTCAAACCCCACTCTGTCATGCCGTGCACGCCATTTATCTGCTTTTTCTCTAAGCATTACCAGTCAGAAAAGAAAGCTCTCATGCTAACAAATTTACGAACAGATGACAATTTTATTTTTCCGCGAGCTCTGCATAAGTAACATCTATTTCTTGTACAGCGATTCTGAGTACTAGTAATTTCTATTCGGCTGGTAATCGTTCGTCTACGTAAATTATACGCCATACTGTTCTCCAGAAAACCCATTTCCTTGTTTCTGAAGAAAGTGGGACACGCGTGAATAGTTTTTAAGCAATTCTAACGTTATTTCAAGTCACATATTTCCAACTTGAATATATTAGCTATAACGTCCAAAGAGTGAAAATAGCTACAACTACCGTCTCGTAAATGTTAACCCAAAATCACTGTCTCTGACAAATTGGAAAAGAGTTAGCAAATATTTAATTTTTTGCACGGTTTTATATTTTCCCTTTTATAACTTACTAATTTTTTTGGACAAATGTCGGTCTAAAATATTTTTAAAATTTATTTAGCATTACAGTACAATGGCAAGTGGATTAGATGACGTGTTGGTAAAAAATACAGCCTCCACTTGACACACCAGCTGATGGCGAAAGGTTACATAAACGAAAAGTAAACATTGGCGCTACTTTCGTCCAACTGTCATCTTGTAACACTATTTTGAACATACATCCCAGCATCTATGATACAAGGAACAGGACAAACTTGAAAATGAATGAGCTATGTAGCTGTACAAGACCGAAGGAAGCTACAGTAACAAAGGAATGGCACAAAATATACACAGGAGGTCCTTACATTCAGGAGCAGTGCATTATGCAGTGTACTTGTGCACGAGCACTAAACAAATTTTCACAAATTTTGCTTAATATTATATTTATAAATGTTTAAAATTTTGAATATTATTGTCACCCTTTTAACATTGTAATACATAATACTCAATACCAACAGAGACAATTATTTGTGTGATTATATTTTACATATACCACGTAAGTGCTAGACTCCAGCTATGCATAAAACCACTCCTCTAGTCAGTTCTCAATACTGGCAGAGCAACAAAGAAATGCAGGAATCTTGCACTTATCTACGCCTGCTTTGTGTACACACAGCTTTTGCATGTGAGTAGGAATGATAAACAAGACTGCGAGCTCGCCTCACGTGGCCGACAAAATTTTCTAACTAAACTCGCCACCCCTCGAAAAGTGTCCACTCAAAATCAACATTTTACTGCCTAGTCAATTATTTTTTCTATTCATGATAAAACCATATAATTTTCTTAATTCAAAATATTTTCAGTGTAGAAATAATTATAAATCTATGTTCTGTTGATTATTTCTTTAGCTGTGCAGAAAAAAAAAAGTAACAAACAAAAAAAAANAAATAATTATAAATCTATGTTCTGTTGATTATTTCTTTAGCTGTGCAGAAAAAAAAAAGTAACAAACAAAAAAAAAACTATTTTTTGGTGGTACGAGCATAAACATGAAGATGAAGCACCAAAGTTTATTTATATGCTCCTATTAAAACATTACCATGTATGGTTTCCTTTCGAAATTGTACTGAACTTAGCTATCAACTTGCTGCTTTTGTTTTGTCTTCATTACACTTTTCAAATCTTGTAACTGCATACAGTTAGAATTGTGTTGCTATTAATAACTAACAAATATTTACTCCGTCGCACAGATTAATTNAAATAATTATAAATCTATGTTCTGTTGATTATTTCTTTAGCTGTGCAGAAAAAAAAAAGTAACAAACAAAAAAAACCTATTTTTTGGTGGTACGAGCATAAACATGAAGATGAAGCACCAAAGTTTATTTATATGCTCCTATTAAAACATTACCATGTATGGTTTCCTTTCGACATTGTACTGAACTTAGCTATCAACTTGCTGCTTTTGTTTTGTCTTCATTACACCTTTCAAATCTTGTAACTGCATACAGTTAGAATTGTGTTGCTATTAATAACTAACAAATATTTACTCCGTCGCACAGATTAATTTTAAAAACAAGAATTATAAGTAAGACAAAGTTTATAGTTTAGGGTGTAGCTGTTTACAAATTACTTTCAATTTCATATTGAATTTGCCTCCCCCATTTAATTTACAATGAAGGAAGTGCAGATAAGTCACAGTTTGCCTGTTATTTTATTAACATTCATACTGTGCATGCATTTATTCCTCAACTCCTGCATACAAGGAGAGTAGTTAAACTGAAAAGCTATCTAGGTTGCAAAAATTTTAATCCACAAATAATTATAACAAAAATGTTGTATGTTAATGTCACTGGGAAAATGTCAAACTTAAATCAGTTTATCAAATGACAAGCAATGATATAAATGCATATACATTTTTACATATATCTATGTGTGTAAAACATTAGCATTACATAGTTCACCTTTTTGTTATGTAACTTATAGAACACCTTAATTTTCTTGTACAGTCCCAACTAATAGTAAGCTATGAATACAGCCACCATGTATACTTGGGTTCAGAAATTTTAGACCCAAACTGTAACTAATGCGCTGTAATGAAAAAAATGTCTACAGTCAGTAGAATATTTTCTTTGACTTTAATTATTGTTACAGTGCTTATAGTTTTATATTTTTCTCTGCGAGGTATGCAACTGCTGCACTTAGTAAAAATCTTAATTGAAATGACTGTACACAAAATATTAAGAAATTAGGTTTGTCAGGGGTCGCGGTGGCCAAGCGGTTAGGCTGCTCGCTTCCCACCAAGGTAAACCGGGTTCAATCCCTGGCCAGGCCACTTACGGATTTTTGCAAGTGGAAATTGTGCCGGACGATGCTGCTGGTAAGCTGGTTTTCTCAGGGATCTTCCATTTCCCCTGTCCTTGCATTCCAGCGCTGCTCCATTCTCACATTTCACCCTCATCTGCTCCCAAGACCTCGTTGTAAAGCGTCGCCCAAATCTCAACTGAAATCAACTAGGTTTATCAATAGAATAATAGTAATAGCCCTAGAAGCTATGCTCACTACATATGTATGCACAGAATTTCATATACAAATCCATACAATTACATAATATTGGCCAGCAAATTAATTATTCATTGCCTACTGTTGGTAGGTGTCTTGAAATAAAATCAAAGAGCGATTGTTATGGTTGCAATAATATTTTTCTATAGCTGTTGTTAAAACTTTTCATTCAGTTGGGCAATTTAAATCTCTACTTATTTCCATTGCATATCAAAAATAAACCTCGATTGATTATCTTACAAACTAAGTCTTCGGAAGAAAACTGTGAAAAGAGAGAACTTAAGAAGTGAAAAGCTCTGATCATAGACATGTGTATAGTATGGATTTCATTCATTGTTAAAACGCAACAAGTTGCTATAACTTTTACGTTTATGGTACAACTAAGCTGACCAAATTTTGTGTACAGTATAGTGGCTCAGATTCTGTAAATTTTGAGTTGGGAACTGTTGTTTCCTGAATCCTGAACCTGAGTTGAAGAAAAACATAAACATTTCTCACCTACCTGGCAGAGCGAGACCAATTTCTCAGAATATATGGACATATGGCAAAACATAACCATTTTTGAAAAAGTGGCAAGTTTTAAAGTGTAATAAGAATTTTAAAATACTGTTATTACTGTTGAATGTGGATGATGCTGTTAAAACTATTTAAAATATGTGGTATGAGTGGTGATTTTTAATTCCTCTGAATCTTGAAATGTAAGAAAGTTTGGAAGTTTAGGGGCAGCGTATCAGAATTGCTCTTATCAAAACTGGCATGTACGTAAATTATGTTTTATGTACATTTCCTGGCTTTTCATGAACCATTTTTATAACTCAACAAAATAATAAACTTTTATGTGGTACTTTTCCCCACAAGAATAACTTGAAACTGTGCAAAATTTACAAAAGGAAACCAAGATCACATTTTAACAGAAAAGTATATTTTTTGTAAAGATGATGTTATCCCATATAAAGTATATGAAATCATTTAGGACTGATCGTGTGATTTTACTAAGAATCTAGCTGTATATGCACAAATTTTACACAAAATGTGTGTGTGTGTGTGTGTGTGTGTGTATATATATATATATATATACTTTTTTTTTTGTATCCCCAAGAAATCACATATTTTCTGGGAAGCGGGGAGGGAGAGAAGGTAAGAGCTCTAATAATCCCCCCCTTTTTTTTCTCTGAAGGGAAACAAAGACGGATGAGTGGAGTAGAGGGGTTTGGGAAGCTGTTAAGAGTGAAATCCAAATGAGAATGCGCAGACGATCAAAACACATCGGTGAGTCGGGAGAGTCCATTGCCACAGCACGAAGGGGTGGCAGTAGTGGCAGCCACCGAGAGTGGGTGGGGCGAAAGCTGCTCCGCACGTGAATATTACCTGTCGGAAAAACATAAATTGCGCAGCGTGGTATTTAACAGTGCGGTAGTAGCAAGGGACGTTATCAGTTTGGTGCGTACAGTGCCAGCAATGTCAAGTGGTTTACCTCCCTCCCCTCCAGCAGCATGCGTTCGGGAAAGCTCTCCCCTTCCCTCCCTCCCTCTCTCAAAGCTGCGCAAAGATAATTTTCTCTTTTGAACTTTACTAAACCATTTAGGTCTTAAAGGTTGATAAGTATGAAGTGGCCCCGGAATACAAGGGTGGGGTATAGAAAATCCCCCAGAAAACCAGCTGACCAGTGATATTTTCCAGCAAAAAAGGGGATGAAGCAGGCTTCATTTATATCACAGGTCTCATTTCAACTGCCAGCCCCCACTGCATAGATTAAATGCACTTTTTTTAGTACCTTGATATCGGAGTTGAAACAATTTAAGTATTGCACTATGGCTGTTGTGAAAGAAATTATCTATAAAAATCATCATTATGTATTGTTCAGTATGAAATATAACCAAGCTGGGAGTAAGTTGCAATGTATTATATATTATTCACAAAATAAGAACTTATTTGGAATTGATTATATAGTTTCAACGATATGAGTTGCAGCGGATGAAATGTTTCAAACACATTTTGTGACTATTAAACACAATGTTCTAAATATGAAAATCTTTTGTTCCATGCTCTAATTGTTTTTTAACAACACTAAGAAGTTTAGTTCTGTCATTAAATGTATATTTGAAGAGATTTTACTGTGAGCAGACGTAGTTGTTAATACTTCAAATATTTAACAATTTATAAAAGCTGTGAACATTTCAATACAAAGGAGAGAGAGGCCATCAATTTATACAGGTTCCAAAACTGAGTTCTGTGAGTACATTTTGTTTTCTTTTTTAGCAGTCCTTTCCATCCATACTACGCTATTGTGATGCACGAAATGCTGTCTCGCAGACCACAATAATCATTTTGTATGTCCTGACCCACATACAGCATGAGCTTATCTTTATGTGTAACAAGCAGTTCTGCGCACAAAAGTAACTGAGAACAGTGTATAATATTATTTTTGCCAAGTTAGAAAAGCCACACACATTTAGTTGACTGGAAAAACCCANAGAAAAGCCACACACATTTAGTTGACTCGAAAAACTTAGCAGATATACAAGAAAATATCTAAAAAGAAGACAGATTTCCTTACTAAGCTTGACATTTTCCCATGAACTGGAAAATCAGCTGCNCAGCAGATATACAAGAAAATATCTAAAAAGAAGACAGATTCCCTTACTAAACTTGACATTTTCCCATGAACTGGAAAATCAGCTGCCATTTATGCAAGTACGAGTACATCTAAATTTTGGACTTCCAACTGAACTTGAAATTTATTTTACCTGCAGACATTACAGCCACCATTTCAGACCATTTTTTTTTTCAATCAGAAACTTCCACAGCATTTGTCTCACTTCATAAAATTAGAGTTTATAACCTTTTCTCCTAATGGCTTTTCGGCATAATTTTGACTGATTTACTTGGTTGTTTCAAAGCAAGAGTACAAACTTAAGACTGGTAACTACTTGTGATCACTCATTAATATGTTGCCTATGATATTGAGTATAATTGGGGTTTTACTGTAAACTTGAAAATCTTGTAAACTTTCACTGAATAAACTGGGCAATATTAACAATCTGTCTTGCAAATCACTTTACACATCAACAGTAGTTTCAATATCTTAAATGACACACTGAGACTTTACAAATTTGATCAAAAATTTATAAATTAATTAAAGGACTGCAACCCTACAACTCTGATCACATGACACCACCAGTACTGACTAACTATATTACAAGTGCATAAAAAGTATACAAATGTACTACACAAGTCTCAAACTCACATGCTAACTTAAGGTTTTTTGCCAGAAATACATATGACGAACGAAAAAAAATAAAACACTGTTATATACACTCTCATAGCAATGCTACTGTTATGTTATCATATATTTCAAAATATATGTTATCAAATTAACTTTTTTAAAAAAAGTAAAAACATCCGGGCCATATATCAGCAAAACTGAAATAAAGTTAAGAAGCTCACTATGTTGTGGAAATTTTATGCAGGCACAAAGTAACAATTCTCTTTAGGTACAATGTTTCAAATTTATTGTACACTAAGAGAAGCTATGAATGTGCATATACACACAGATTTTCATGCAACACGTGTATCCAATTTTTAATGCCCATTAATTATTTCAAGGCCTTGCTAATAACAAATTAAATGCATATCTGTGTGAACGTTTCCACTTGCAAACTACCATAGCTTTAGAAGACATCANTGTTATCAAATTAACTTTTTTAAAAAAAGTAAAAACATCCGGGCCATATATCAGCAAAACTGAAATAAAGTTAAGCAGCTCACTATGTTGTGGAAATTTTATGCAGGCACAAAGTAACAATTCTCTTTAGGTACAATGTTTCAAATTTATTGTACACTAAGAGAAGCTATGAATGTGCATATACACACAGATTTTCATGCAACACGTGTATCCAATTTTTAATGCCCATTAATTATTTCAAGGACTTGCTAATAACAAATTAAATGCATATCTGTGTGAACGTTTCCACTTGCAAACTACCATAGCTTTAGAAGACATCAAATGGTGGATGTACAAGGTGTGGCTATTAACTAATAGACACCACTGAGGCTGCTTGTTGGGGGTAGGATGCAAAGTGTACATAGGATCGGTGTCCCCAGAGTAAACAACCCTTGACTCAGCTTTCCTTGTGGTTTAACTTGCCTTTGACTTTATTAAAGGAAGGAAAAAAAAAAAAAAAAAAAAAAAAGGGGGGGTTGTTCAGCTTGTCTGCATCACAGTTAGCACAAAAATGAAGCAATGCATGAATCTGGAACTTCTTGTGAAACTAAAAAATCTCAAATTAAAGGATGTGTACAGTAAAAAAGGCTACATCGCATATGTGAGTATTTTAATGGCACAAATGATTTAGTGGTCAGGAAGAGGTGAGAGATTATAAATGTCCAGATCACTTTCGACCTTAAAACTGCTATAAGTGTAAAAAAAAAAAAAAAAAAAATTAAATTGTGCACAAAGATCAACATATGTATATTCGATGACTGCATAAATAATGAACATGGACGAATAATTCACTGTGCAAGTGCAAGAGTAAGAAACCTGCAATTTTTTTATAGCACCATGTAATTTTCAGCATGATTCAAGATATCTACAAAATTCCACACATTGGCTTTGTAGCATAAGATATTCCATGCAATATTGTGAATTTTGGTTATTTAAATTTTATTTTACTTATACATAGGTAAAATATGACATGTAAACCACATAGCCTAGGACATAATTTTAAAAATTGATGAATCTCACTTATTAAATGAATGATTAGAAAACTGACTATGCAGCTTTCTTAGCAATAGGATTCTAGCAGATGTATTACTCTTGTATTGACATGGTGAACACAACACAAGGATATGAAAAATGATCCCTGTACTCGAAAACCCCACACATATTTATCTGACCTGGCACCATACAACTGTTATCTGTTACCCCAAAGTAAACACTGTTAAATGAAGAGATTGAAAGAAAAATTACTGACCTGTTAAAAGAGGATGACAGCTGCAGAAGGTATTGCTATAAACAATAGAAGATATATATTCAGTAGTGTATAGATAGGAGAAGGGAATATGGTGAAGGAGCTCAAAGGTAAGTTGTGTAATTCTGGCCTCTTAATTACAGTTTTCTCACAAGCCTGTTACATAACATCTGGACCTTATAGATGTGGGTTAATTCAAATACAGATATATCCATCAAGAAAATGTCACTTGATCTGTAACATCCAATTATTTCAAATAGGGGGAAGGTGCATTTGAAATGTAACACAGTAATAAAAACTCAATAGTTGTAATTAATTTTTGCACATTTTAGTGTGAAATGTAAATGTTTTGGATTAAAAAAATTTCAGTATAAAATAATTATTTTTTTAATCTAACATTGCAAAAAAGAATTTAAGTGACAATCTTTCCACTTACACTTTGTTCCCACAAGAATGTGTCTCCATGTGGAAAATTCATAATTTTACTAAATATTAAGTGGCAGGAATGTATTCTTTGAAACTACCCATTGAGAGGTCCCATTTTAATTTTTATAAAACCACAATTCCTTACTTTCATTTGGTACACACACTACATGCCATTAATAAGGTTTAGTTAGGTGCAGAAAGGGGGAAAAAAAAAAGAAAAAAAAAAAAGGGGGCACTACAAATAAAATAACTAGCTAGACAATTATCTGATCACAGTATTTCCAACATGTTGAAATATTAGATTACTTTCAGAGGGAAAAGGAACTTCAACTAAAAAAACTGGTTTGTACAGTATCTCCAAGCATCCTGAATATGCAGTTTTTTTACTTCAGTACTTTGTTTTGTATTATCTAAACATACACACAGTTGAACCCCTTTGTCACACTTGGGACCGAGGAATAATTTTGCATAATGACAGAAAGCATAAAAGGTAATTGGCAATTAATACTGTTATGAGCACTGCATTGGACAAAAGAATTTACATAAAATACAGAAAAGTGTAAAAATACATGGTGTGGGGGGGGGGGGGGGGAAAAAAANTTATCTCCAGCACATCAGCCTTTCCTTTCGTAGAACATATCTGCAAGCATGTAATGTATTCTCCTGACATATGTTCAAAACTCATAAAAATGAAAAATTAATAAATCTAAAGTAAATAAGCAATCTTAATTTCCAAATAGAGACTGTACCAAAAGCAAAATGTTACAACATAACATGCAGCATATTCCCGTACAGTAAATAATTATAATAATTGCACATGACATTTAAGTTGCATCACTTTTGAATATCCACACAGCAGCTAAAATTTGTAAGCCTCTGTTAGCCTTCACTAGACAAGAAATGTGGAGGTAATACTGCACTAGAGGACAATGGGTAGAATTACATGCAGATTATGCTCCTGGGCAGAGGTTACTTTGAACTGATCATGCAATCAGTGAGAAAAACTGCACAGTATCTCATTTTCAAACATCAATAATACTCTAAATTTATGAGCCTATTTTAAATTTCTTAATACACACCTCTGCATATTAATACCAAAATAATTAGGAAATACTTCAGTTCATAACATACAACCTTTTGTGTGTTTATAACCACTGCTGCTATTTACCTTGAAACACAACACAGTTACTTATGCCAACTTCCACACTAGCCGCACTACATACTGTCAAATAAAATCATGATTTGGAAATTTTTTTTCCATATTAACCTAAAAAAGTTTGTGCAAGAAATTTGATTTATTACCACTTGCAAAAACAGTAATCAATTTTTCTTCCATATTTATATGAAATTTCAAAGGAGGTGTTATATAAATAGTCGGCATACAAGTATGTGGATTCAAAAAATTTTCTTCCTACATACGTGATCAGTTTTTATGATAGCTCTTAGTTTCAATAGTTGCTAAGACAATACAAAAAATATACAAAATAAATTATGAATATCATTTCAGGCATTTAACTTTTAATAGCACATCCGTGAAAATATTTATACTTTTACAACTTTCCACCTTAGTCCTATCTGCAATTACATCAAGTCAAAAACGTAACAAATTTTAGCCTGCAAGCTATCTTGAAACTAGGCAATAAATACTATAAATATAAGAAATGAAATATGATGCCATAATACGGTGTTTGTTACTTTTTATAAAACTGATGAATTATTTGTGTTCTGCAAAAACATTAAGCAGGCATGATAATGAAACTCTGAAATGGTAAGTACAGATAATGGACACACACACAGTAACTGTTAAAAGAAAACAGTGTTTAAAAGACTACATTATTGTATATGACATAGAACTGGATAATTTTAATAACTAAGAGCTATCCTAACCACATCCAAATACCCTTACAGCTATGTTTCACAATCACTACAATTTTTATCTTTCTTCTAGCCAACACTGTAGTAAGACAATTAGCCTGTTTTTGTTTAAGAGAAACATATGCACAAAATATAACAGTTTATATTTACCTATATAATATAAGGAAAATATTACATTGTAACAACACACACACTGTAAAGCTATTGAACAATGATAAAGCTTCATATGAACTGGCGAAAATCGCAGTGTTCGTAAATTTTATGGCTGTATTGTTATAGTTCAAGTTGCCCAGAAAATCTGCTTCACAAGATGCAACCACAGGCAACTTTGTACTGTTAACATTACGCTTTTACACAAATGGCACATCCACACATCTTACAATGTATCTTTCATAGTCTGAAACACTAATGAACAGTCTCCCTGTGCAAGAAACAATACTTAGCAAAAGAATAACAGAAAAATGTTCAAATATCACAGGTGAAGTGCTGAATACCAATTAAAAGTTACGGAAATCCTAAAAATAAGGAATGCCAGTCTTTCGCTACGACAGCTCTTCATATTGTCTGCCACAAATAAGGTTAGCACAGTCATAGTTACGTAGCCAGGACGTAAGGATTACTGCATCACGTAACAAAATTAAAAAAAAAACCTAAAAGACAAACTAAAGGAAAAATTATATTTACAAGGATTTCAATATTACAGTTCACTTCCTTCATTATTTAATAACCAATGGCTTGTATACCTCACAATAAGTAATTACTAATAAACCCGTACTTGCAACAGAAGTTTATAGAATCAGGCAGCTTAATATATTGTCGCAAATGAATTTGTGGACCTTAAAATTATTAGTGTTGGTTGCAGCCAGTATGAATTTTTTTCCATTATTTATGCAGTCACTGGACTGCTACAGAGTGGGGCTCAAGGACAGCATTTTGCAGTCATTGAAGTTTCGCTGATCATGGTCATGGAAGCTTCTGGTAGTGCGGCGTCATCACATTCTGATTTGTTGCGCTGCCGTAGAGTCCCAGTTTCCAGTGGCCAGCTTGGTGCATTGCAACATTTAGAATCCAGAGGAGTGCGTTACTACTGGCTGGCTGGCCTGCGGGCACTGGCCAGGTAACGTAAACATCCCTATATCCGGGATCCAGTGAAATCATGCATTCCTCATGGAATTTCATGGTAGTCCAGGAATTCAAACATCTGGCCTAAGCAAGTGGACCTCCAGATATTTATTCAGTAATTGAGGGAATGTCTCTTTAGTAAATTTAAAAGAAAAAAATTCAGTTTAGGCTCAGGAGTAACAGAATTGAAAATAATTACCTTCAGATTGTAATAATTAAAAACTTTTTTTTATCTCTTCTGTAAGTTGTCGGGTTTTATAAAGATTTTAGCTAATTTTTTAATAAAATTTGTTGAAACAAAACTTTAGTCACAATTTTTTTAATTTTACAATTTATTAAATTAAAATCCTTTTTTATTACTTTACCATTTAGTTAAGCCCCAGCAAAACAATATTTTTTAATTAAGTAATCTTTAACTTTCCAAAAAAGATGCCTGGGTATTAGCAATGCACTGTTTTAATAAACTTAATTATATAATGACACTCTAGAAGGCTAATGCATGTGTCACACATGCCCATAAATACTACAGCTCCCTCTCTATGGTGTTCTGCTGAAAGCAAAACCTATCTCAATCAAGTAAGTAATGATGATGATGATGATGATGATGATGATAGCAGAAAAACCTACATACACATGATATTTCATTGTCAGCAATCTTGTTCAAAGTACTTTGTAACTACTACTGCATTAATTTATGATGTTTTTAATTTTATGACATTCAAAAATTTGTATATCTATCCCATTTTAGACTTTTTAACACAGTTGATGTGAATGTGACAAACATAGAAACTGTATATTGCATCCTTATATTGAATGGTAGCGCCCGATATTCAGTTATTTCGCCAATAATTAAACAATATAACACAATTTTGGGATTATGTTCATGCAGAAATAAACTGTATTCCAAGTCCACAATGCTCATTACAATTAAACATGATATACTCCAAACAGCACAATGTGAGAGGAAAGACACCCAGGCTGAAAAACAGCAATTCTGATGCACATGAACTATATCTGCATATATGTACAAATGGTGTCATATTACACTGCACATTCAGCAGCCTTCCACTACTGTTAATGAACAATGACATCACTGATACTTCATTAGCATTTATCAGGAACAGTGCACCGATGCCACTGATACTTCATTAGCATTTGTCCAGAACAGTTATCAGTAACCAAAAAATATTTCACAAGTGAGTCTACACTTTTGGAACTCTCTGCAATAAAAATTATATTGATAATAAAGCACTTTCAATCATATAAAACAAATTGATCCCATAGTATTGCAAGACTAAATAAAACAATAAATTACAGTTTTGAGGTTATGCTTTCATTGCATTTTCACAGAAATCCCTAATTTACTATTTCACAATTAAACCCACTATAAAGTGAACATAAACTTCTTTACAGAAGATATTTCTTGAATCACCTGTCAATGTCTGATTTTGCTGGTACAGCACAATCTCAGCAAATTCCAACAATTTATTTATTATCAGTAATGTTTCCAGCCCTTCACAGGGTGCAACATGGCAGTTCATTACGACTGCCAGTAGGTGCCACTGGTGCTTGGCAGTAGTACTGGGAGGTGGCAATTATCAATTACTAGCAACTCTCTACCAACTTCAGAATCTCTCACTTGGCATACTTGATGGCAATTAGAGGGTGAAAATGAACATACTTGAGAGCCGCTTGTGTGTTCTGACCATGTTTTTCTACTTAAAATACAGTTAGCACCATTGATAAATGTGCAAAAAAAAATCTGAATGTAACTCTTAGCCAATTAATTTCTGCTCGGAAAAAATATAAAGCTGTTCTGCAACATTCAGTTTGTGATTTTCCACAATTACATTCAGTCTATGTGCTGTAAGGAATATGATCAAACTTGCTGCACCCACGTAATTTAACTGTTGCATGGTAGCATCAAGTCATACATATGTGATAAAATACTGTTTATACCATTTCACCAATCTTTTGGCAATGAAGAAATGGATGTCTGGAATCTTGACTAGTAGGGCCTGTGTTTCCTAAGGTGGTAGTAGGGCCACATAATCATCTTCATGAGTATACAAATTTGAAATTACTGTATTAATATACTAGTCACTAACTTAATTAATTTTACTAAACACCAAAAGCCACCTAAATTTTGCAATATCACATTATTACTAAACAATAAACCACACTATTAAGGGGCCTGCCTACATGGACCGGTTTTCCATTTTTGAGACAGAGAAGCGCAGGTGCGATAAGAACGACACTGCCATCAAGTGTACCATCGCAACTTTATACAGGGCTCTGAACTGACATGTAGTGTTCTCATTGTGCTGAGTGTATCTACAGGACTTCAAGCGGTGACCCAATAATTTTAATGGTGGGAAGTTTGTAGCAAAATTCACTACAGGACCCTATACTAGTTACACAAGATTACACCCACAATATTTTAAGCTATAACAGACTGAAAATGCCATTTTTAACCATGTTGAAGAGTTTCGAAATAGTATTTACAATAAACATGCTCGGTTTAAAGTTATATTCCACCCTAGTCTGAAGTGTTATTTTTTTTGTGCAGACTGTGCACATGTGAAATAGTTTGTTTTGAAAATGTGTATTACAAACACACTGCAATCCAGTTTGCATACCAGGCAGGTGGGCACCTATAAAAAAATATAGAAATTTAAAGGGGCATGATAGCACTATCAACATTTAATACATTTTATAATATACATAACTTTGAACATTATCTATGGAATGAAACACTACTGTTAAATCTTCTCCAAGTATAGGACTGCTTTCTGTTCAAGGTCTAGGCTACAGCATTTAATGTGCAAGGTGACTGTGGCCAAAAGAGTAAAAAAGAATCATACCTACAGACTGATACTGCTTATTATTTCAGCAGCATCAGGGATGTTCCTGAATGATGCCTCACATGTTGCAGGATGTTACAGGATGCCATATACTGTATTTTTCCTAACATGCCGCTGTCGTACACCTACAATCATAAATGATCACTGCAGATGACAGATGACACGAGTCCGTATGTCCCAGCCTAAGCAGGAGAAAATGCAACCTGGCACATCCTAGTAGCTTTGTCATGAACATTACAGTGGAGCCAAACAACCAGGCAGTGAGAGTAAGGCTGCTTCGGAAAACAACAGGTGACATAAGCAGCGAAGCCCCTTTGCACGGGTAGTTGATGTGTTCGGCCCAGCTGCAGGCCAGTCCAAGAGGATCACAGAGTTCCAGAGCTGTGGGAAACTAAAACGAGTCTGCACATCTAAGGTCATGGATTATGGCGCCAACATCTCGATAAAAGGGCATGTCACAGAAGTGTTGGCCAACATATCCCACAACAACACTCCACACCCCCTGAGCCAACTCTAAGTTTACAAGTTCATAGAAGGAACAGCTAGTCAAGATCAATTACCATCTAAGGCAATACCCATTAAATCAAAAGCTGTTGTCCAATTTTGATACAATAGTGAGACTACAAGAAAACAAAGGTTGGTTGGATATGTAGTGGGCATACACAAGCGTAACAGTTTGTACCCCGTTTTAATGGCCAGCAGACACTTCAGAATACAGCTTTGTCTAACAGCATTAGGCACAGTATAAGCGAGTTTACAGTCTAATTGGAGCACATCAACCTGATGGTGAGTATTGTTGAGTAGTGAGTATACAGTAGAACCATGTTATAACATTCCTGCATATAACACTGTTATTTCACGCTCCTACTATTTATCCATAAGGCTTAATGATTTTATTTCCTGGATAAAACAATATTCATATTTTTCATTTCCTGCTTATAACATCAGTATTTGTTCAATTCCTGGCAGGAAATAAAGTATAATTCTTCTCTTAAGTAAAATTTCAGGCATACAAATAATACAACAGTCTATAAACAGACACAGAACAACAATTTATACTTGAAATATTAAGGATTTCTTAGGTGATGGTCCAGAATATGATCAAGCTAAACAAAAGTAGATGAGTGAGCAAGCCTCCAAAATGCCTGTAATAGTGCATTAAATGATTATGCTACGCTCCATGGAATTCAGATTACTGATATTTTTGCAACACATGATTCAGATTAAGATTATGAAAAACTTGACTAGCTATTTACATATAAAAATTATCTCAATAGAATTTTTGTTACTTCATTTGTCCCAACAGGTGAACATTTTTCCCTTGCTTATAATATTTTCCCACGTGTAATAATTTATTTTACTGATCCCTTGAAATCTTTTATAACATGGTTCTACTGTATTAACATTGGAAGAGGCGAACACATTGTGGTAACGTAGCCACAAAGCCTAGATATTCATGATGTGCAAACTGGACCATGGACCAACCATTGAGTGAGTGAAGTGAGTGAAGAGATTTGGGGGGCTCTTAACATTGAGGTCTTGATAGCCAATGAGGGTGAAGTGAGGTGAGTATGGAGCAGCGCCAGAATAAAAAGGCGAGGGAAACTGGAAATCCCCGAGAAAACCTGCCGACCGGCAGCATCGCCCCCGCACGATTCCCACATGCAAAAATCCAAGAGCAATCACGCTGAGAATCGAACCAGGAACGCCTCTAAGGGTGGGAGGCGAGTAGTCTAACCACTACACCACCGTGGCCCCACCAACCATTGAGTTACCAGGCCTGTACCTTCAGAGCCAAACATTGTCTGCAGCTTCATCCAACTAAATGTTAGGCATTGAGTTACCAGGCCTGTACCTTCAGAGCCAAACATTGTCTGCAGCTTCATCCAACTAAATGTTAGGCATTGAGTTACCAGGCCTGTACCTTCAGAGCCAAACATTGTCTGCAGCTTCATCCAACTAAATGTTAGGCATTGAGTTATAGGCAGGATAGAAAACAGGTCGTGTACGCAACTGTTCTTCAGTAGTAAGTTGTATGATAATAGTCTTGAAGACGATTTGTGGTAGCTGCAGTCATGCCACTGTCCATTATATGAGGCATTCAGAAGTCAATCCGATTAACTGCAATTTTTGTAGAAATTAAGGTAATAACATGGTTGGGTTGCATCAGTGAATACTTTTCAGTGGCCAAGACGACTAACTCCACAGTTCAATGGTTTGCTGCTAGAATGCGCTATCTGACCTGGCAACTGAACATTTCACCAGATGTTTCAGTGGCCAACGTGATTAACTCCATGTCTCCATGACAGCTTATGTTTATTGTACAACTGTTTATTGTTATTGTTGAACTGACTTTGTGAACTGACTTTATAGTGATTGTGTGTGATGTATACTTCCTTTATGATGTTTACTTTCTTATTTCAACCAAGAAATAGTCTAAAATGAGTAAACATTGCAGTGAAAGTGACATTTTTGGCGACAACATGGACTCTAATCCAGACTACATTCCAGGTTCAGATTTAGATCTACGTACTAATAATCCTTCATTCAGATTAAGTCAAAACCTTAACAGATTAAATAACGTAGGCTCTAATGAGGTTCAACAACTGAATAATAATGACGTTTTAGTTGAGGAAAGAAGTGACTCATCTCATTCAGATTTTGAGGTTAGGTCTAACCCGGAGCCTATTAGAGGCCGTAAACGTAAAAGAAACCCTGAGAGTTGGAAGAGGGCACGTCAGAAGAAAAAGAGACTTTCTGGTAAAGAGTATAAAACTAGATCAGGCCATACAGTCGCTGCAAAAATCTTTAGCGATAAAGAGTGTGAGTGTGCAAGAAAATGCAATTTAAAAATATCAACAGATGAAAGGGAAACTCATTTTAAATCATTTTATAGTTCAACTACTCAGAGTGAGCAAAACATTTTTCTTAATGGTTGTATCAAATCAAGAAGTATTAAGAGACGTCGACCTACTAATCAGCCTAAACCTCCAAGAAGTCACAGTTTTTCGTTTTGTCTCAGAGTCAAAAATGATGATGTTCAGGTTTGTAAAACACACTTTAGGCAAACCTTTCAAGTGTCTGATAGCTGAATTCATAGTTGTAGCATTAAGAATGACGTAAGCTGCATTGTAGATAGAAGGGGAAAGTCAACCCCTGGAAATAAAGTTGACATATCAGATGTTGTAAATCACATAAAATCAATTCCTGTTTACTTCAGCCACTACACGAGATCACACAACCCTCACAGAAAATATTTGAACCCTGACCTTACAATAAAAAAATTGTACGATTTATATGTCTCGTGGTGTGGTGAAAACCAAAAAACTCTGGTTAAAGAAAAAATGTACTACCATGTATTTTCAAGTAACTTTAATCTGCATTTTAAACCGCCGCTTAAAGATACCTGTCAAGTGTACGACGGTTTACAAAATAGACTTTTAGTGGCAAGCGAAGATGAAAGGAAAGTAATAGAAACTGAGAAGGAGCTGCATCTAAGAAAGGCGGAAAAGACCAGAGAATGTTTAATAGAGGACCAGGGTAGATGCTCTGACGATTACTACGTCTTAACTTTCGACCTCCAGACGGCTTTGCCTTTCCCAAAACTCTCAACGTCTGTAGCGTACTACAAACGAAACTTGTACGTTTATGATTTAGGGCTTCACGTTTGTAATAACCAAAAAGCTTACATGTACGTATGGCCGGAAACTGAAGATTCGAGAGGTTCGCAGGAAATTAGCTCTTGTATTATAAAACACATATTGTCATGTACTCGGACTCATGTGGTGGTCAAAACCGCAGCATAAAAATTGCTCTATTTCTTATGAAATACCTGCAAACTCAGAGTGGAAGCACTGAAACTATTGACTTCAAGTTCCTTGTGCCACGACACAGTTACCTTCCCAACGATTCTGATTTTTCTTTTATCGAGAAAAGAGCAAAAACTAGTTCAACATTTTTTCTATAAGAGATTGATACAATATTATTCTTGACTGCAGGAAAAGAAACAAGTATTTCCTCGCAGAAATGAAGCATGAAGATTTCTATTCAACGGAAACCCTAGAAAAATCTATCACCAACAGGAAAAAAATTTTTGATGGTGAACCAGTTAACTGGTTGAAAATGAGATGGATCAGGATTGAGAAGGCCGAACCATTTGCTATCAAATATAAAATTAATTTCTTACCAGAGATGCTAATTGGGAAAATAAACATAAAAAATAAAAAGGAAAACGGACGGCCTTTAGAGCCTTGCTAATGTTCCACAAGATAAAATTGCCTTTATACAAACCACTCAGAATTTTTTTCAATACCTTTCAGTTGGCAATGTGACTAACTCCATACAAAGTGGCTTTTTTTTTAAACAGACACATTGAAATTTTTCTATATAATTATACAGCGCTGAAAAGTTACCCTTGATAAGAAACTTAATGAGTTTAATCAAAATATGCTGAAAAAATAATAAGAGTTTTTTATAGATACATAACTTTAACTGTTTACACTGAACATTTTCATTTGATGGAGTTAGTCAGGTTGACTTCTGAACGCCTCATATATGCATGGAAAGTGCATATAGAATATATGCAAAATTTTTGACGTAATGACCATAATATTTTCAATCAGTTATCATGGAGTTAGATGCAAATTTTATGATTTTTAGCAGTGATTGTCCAACAGACACAGAGATGCTTTTCATAGCAACAAATGACAAGTATCCATCAGGACATACATATCTGACATTAGCACTATGCTTCAGTCATGTCTGCACCAGTTGCAAGCTTGGCACATGAGCAAGTCACCATTATGTCATGTTTAATTAAATTGCATGTAGGTAGGCCTTATATGGGTTACACAACCATAGGTTGTGGGTGTTAGAAATGGTCCAAATAGTTCATTATTGTGTCTTACGTGTTGTGTGATAGATGTTACAGAATACTGACAAGACACTTAAATTACAGGAATTACTTGACATGTTTAAATTAGGTTACTAATGGAGAGTGTAATGCCATCCTTGATGGTATGTGGATGTGTACTGTACTGTTGGGAGTGTTGGTCAAGAAGAGGTACCGTAGAAAATTATCATTGTATTGGCAACTGACAAGGCATATGTATGGTGAGTGTTAGTTTTTTGCAAAAATATTCCTATTACTACACATTTCTGGATCAGAAAGCTACCCAATGTTCAGTATTTTGTAAATTGCAACAGTAAAATTCAAGCACTGGACTGAAACACAAACTACAAAAAATAAGCAAAACAAAAGTTTAAAGCATGAAATGCATTTATAATGAAACTGGCAGACACATTGTGAAGTGATGATGCCCTAGTGTACAATGTGAGCTAGTATTTTGAACTGGTGCATTTGGGACTTATTATAGGCAACCTTGAAGTTACATCTGTTATTTGCTACCTAACTTCTAGCAGCAAAGTGGACAAGCAAATTAGCAACACTTGCAGAGCTCAAGCCATGGACATTGTCATGTGGTGTTTTTCACATATAACTAAAAAGAACAGAAGTTTTCAACTTTGTTTTTACTTGGTGGTTTTAATGAGTTGGCATTGCTTTGTTTGTTTCCTAAATTATTTCAACACTTAAGTTGTTGTGTAAAGTTAAATACTAAGTGCAAAATATTATGAATTAAATCAAAATCTCTGCATGAGAAAATCAATCTGTTTTTAGAGTAACAAGTTAATCTGCAGCTCTATCCTGAAGTTTATATTTGAATGTAAACTGAAGTGGTGGACGAGGTGTGGCACAAAGTATAGCAGCCCCATACATAATGAAACTAGCTGAGGCGTGTGAAGCATGTCATGTGACCTACTACAATATAAGCTTTTCAAGGTTAATTCAGCAGTTCTGAAGGCCCTGGTTACGATTTACTGTATTTGTATGTTACATTGTGTATCCTTCTGCTATATGTAAACTTACTGCCATGGGCCTGTTCACTCTGTGCTGGTCAAGTAAAACTGAAACAATTAGAAAGTAAATATTTTACAAACTTGATTTTCATTACACCTATATGCATTAAAAGAAACAGAAAACAAAATAAGTTATTTCAGTATTCTCAAACGTTAACACTTTTGATTCGGCATTAAGACATAGCACTACCATTTCCCTGTTTGTAGCCAGCACCTGAAATCCAAGCGAGGAAGGTCTTAAGCCATTTCTAGGAGTTTGTGGATGCCACCTCCAACCAGTTGACGAGTGAAAATGGAAATGCCTGCACTGCCACAACACCCTCTTTACATAACAGCACATATCAGTGTAGTCATGTAACTTTGGTCAAACTCACCTGTGTCTAGGTATACAGCGACACTCTGTGGCCTGGACTCCCTAGAGCTCCAACTAGTTGAGTGATCTGCTGCTGACTTCCATGTATACTGCCAGTCAGCAATGATTGGTTACTCCCCGAGTGTGTTGCTACAGTACGATTTCATGAACATAGACCTTATACATGCACTCGTGCGTGACATAAGTACTATGATTATTTACTTACAAGTCTTGTCACTCTGAGAAAGAGGCTCGACTCCCAGACTGGAATCACTTCCCACTTCTTCTTCTGTCCAACTTTCTGCTGTGTTTATAATGATTTTGTACATTACTATATCCACTATGTCATCCACTTTCCACATTTTTTTCCCTCTGATATTAAATGTTTTATGCATTCGCGCCATTTATCAGCAGTTATCTTGCGTACTGCCGACTGCAGTCGTGTTTTTAAAATCTGGCCGATCGTCGTCAGCATTAATTACGGCACGAACTTCGTTTAAAGTCGGAGCCTCATTACGTAAGAAAAAGGAATGAACTTTAGCACACACTGCAGTTCTCACAAAATTGTCACACTTACCGAGCTCACTCTTTTCCAGTTTCCTCTTTCTACCTGGCGTCACAAGTTTTCCCGTTCCCTGTTGTTCTATCCGCGCACTGAAATACTCGCCGCAGACACGCCAGTCATTTCAGTTGCAAGTGCCGCTACTTGCTCAACAATCAAAGTAGGAGGCTGCTGCAAATGATAATAAAATACATTTAAAACTATTCTCTACTTGCCACTTTTCAACAGTATTCTTTAAGCATGTTTCATGACACCGGTATGCACGTCAGGTTCGCAACACGCCATTTTAGCAACTGCTGTGGGACGGCTCATGTAACTGACACCCAGAACAATTGGAACAGGAATACATAACTGCTCATATACATAAACTGCCAGTATAGATACGTACATAATTAGTTGTAAACAATATATATTACTAAAAATAAGGATAGTTTTTTTTTCTTCTAAATTATGTAGTAGATTTGGAATCATAAGTTATTCAAACATTACCTATTTTCTTGTGAGTTCAGAAGCAGTGCGTATGTTAACCAATCGTAGAAGGCTTAACCCAAATGGGTTTGTTTATAAAAGGACTAAGGTAAGGGTGAAAGGAGTATAGTCAAGAAACACTATCACTTGCTCCTACCCAAGTTAAAAAAAAAAAAGCAAAAGCATGGACAATCAACACATTTTAAAAAGCAAAATACAAAATAAGACCACCCTCAGTTTCTTTTAATTAGAAATGAGAATAACATAATATTCAGGCCTACTAATAGCATCTAATTTTAATACATCCCACCATGTGGGGATAGCAACCAAGATGAAAAAATTTTTGTCAATAGAAAGTATTCATGTAGAAAAAAAGATGAGGGGACGGCAGTGTGTTCGCTCAGCCACCATATGCTACAAATGAAAAAACTGAAATCATTCAAAGCTACTTGGTTTCAAACAGTTTGTTGGTCTGTGGGATGGGTGGCAATATGAAAAGTAGAACATACTGCAAGTGGACATCTATCAGATTTAAAATCCTAATACATTCTGATGATGTGCAAGAAGAGATGCTTCAACATAAACACTACATGTATATTTTTTATAGTATAAAAATAACATAAAATTAAAGATTTCAACAAATATTTTTCAGGTCCCAGATATTGTATTGTACTCGGGTTATTTATACTGGAAGTGGCTTTCACCTGTGTCCCAAGAAAATTGTCTTCTATGGTGACACACTGTAGTGAGGGTATTACTTTAATAAGCTGTGTGCTCACCGGTGTGGAAGGCCCAAGATTATGGCACTGAGCAACCTCAGTTAACCCATTTTAGAATCAATCTTCTCCCTTGCTGGGCCTGTCAGGTGAAATATGGTAACGAAAATCCAAATGCTGGTTATGCCAAATGCAATGTGTTACCCAAGAACTCTATCCTAGCCTCCCTGCTGTGAAACCAGTGTCACACATGCCAGTGAGGTGCAATGCTCTTGCTACCTCATGAGCTATTTATGCTGGCAAGTGGTGTGCCTGAGCAGCAAATTATAATGCACTTCCCAACATCCTGCTAAGGTTGTCGTAAGCCCATGTGTATTAAATAATTGGAGATGTATTCAGCTCTAGGATGGAAATGATCACCACAACTGCACCAGTGCAATCAGAGGCATTTAGATGTACTAGGCAAGTTCCACTGCCTGTGATCATCCGCAGTACTGCATGTCTTCAAAGTGTACTGTCATTATGGGAATGAAGTTTGACCTCATTTCCTTGCCTTCCTTACTTTGCTCACTAATTCCAACAGCAGTGAACAAACACTGTGATTGAATAACTCAGGGCGCAGGACACATCTCGGGATGTAATTTGCTCTTTACCTTCCTTAGTCATGGATCAAGTACATGCTCAATGCCCAAGGATTTCTACTCGCCACAGCCTTGGAAGAAAGAGAGACTGCAGGCACATATGTGGACCCAGTCTGTTGAAATTAAACCTCTTGATGTCATGTTATAGGAAGTATACCATGATTTTCTCAATGTCTGCACTGTTTATCACCCAACAAACATTTCCACGATTCACCTCCCATGATCACCATAAGTAACCAAGGGTCTACTGTCCATTTAGCATTGGATACATGTCGGTAATTATGCAAGCTTGTTAGTTGGGCACTGCTATGGCGGGGCAGGGAATAACAGATCCACCAATAACAGTACCAAACAAATTAAGTCTCATTCCAAGCAAGTCTCAAGACATAACCAGTTGGTCACCCTGTGACTGGCCACTGGTGATATCCTACAGTGGTTGGTCACCCTGTGACTGGCCACTGGTGATATCCTACAGTGTCATCAACTCCCACCAGCAATGAAGCCTGGTGCAGGATCCAAGGAACTATCTACAATAATGATCACTCACAAATATCTACTTTAGACGTGATTCTTTGACTGTAGAACAGTGTCTAACACTCCTATCTCAAATTTACAACACAAAGGTCGCCTTGAAGGGAACTAGTATTACTTTTATGGACCATTATAGTGGCAAGAAATGATGCTACAATGAAGACAGGCGCAAGATGAAAGTAAGTGCCCAAGCACATAAGTATACTTAAGTGAGCCTCCAGTCCAACCAAGTGGTACAAGAGTACAGGCCACACCTCCAACTCGTGCAAGACTTTCATCCTCTTCTCGCCTAGTGACATGGCCATTTGAGCAGCAGACCATGCTGGATGCCTACCTACACAGGGTGCAGATCATATAGGCAGGTGGGCAGAACTGACAATAACACACAATTTATTAACATGTGCAATTACGTGCTTCAACCTAAATTACTAAAAACAACTTGGTAAAACTGACATCAGTATTAAATGTTACAATTTTAGTTTTAATATGAAATTCAACTAAGTTACTTGATTTAATCACAAACACCAATTTTCTTTAATTCTGTTTTTACTGTGTACACCAAATTCTTGCATGTAGCAATGACTTTTTGAATGTAAATATAGAATGCAGGTTGTATCCACAATAGACTGCACATACAGCCATGAATGCATGTTCAAGAAACTGATAACTGCCTGGCAAAACAGTAATTTTTATACGTAATATGAATCCTTGTGGCCAATAACAACCAAGCTGTCCAGTCTTGCTATCTTATCTGTTCTACTATTGGTCATACATGCCAGCACTGAATATCACGTCACCCTGCAACCTCCTTAACCCTGGTGCAGACATGGCATGTGTGACAACGTAATGCCTCCTGCCCCTTNAGACATGGCATGTGTGACAACGTAATGCCTCCTGCCCCTTGCAACACACACTTTCATGTCCTCATGTCCTGGCTAAATATCAAAGAGAAAAACTTACTTTAAGTGGCTAGACTGTCATCTATCCTAACAAGTAATCTCTGACCTATGCAATAAATTTGCACACAGCACACATGGTCAAGCAACACCTACCCTATTATTTCAAGAGGAACAGACAGCACTGGGCATAACTTTGCTAACTAATTACACTATTACTGTCTCTTCAACCAAGTGCCATTTAGACCAATTCCAGCCAGAGAGAAATTCTCGCTATCACACCCTACTGTGCAAAAGACATTTAAAAAAAGTTTATTTTTGGCATTAGACTGTAATTATAATCTGTGGCTATAAAGCAATGTGTGCAAATACATGCTTGGAAGCAGAATTTTGCACTGTTGGCATGTCAGTGCACTGATGTGGCAGCACCTTTCGCACTAAATGTCTGCACGCCTGCATCCATGCTCGGCTTTCTTCTCCTGTCTTAAACTCTTTAGTCCCCTCTCCACTCCACGCATGTGTGCATAAAGTACTGTCTCCTCACGTTCTCTTTAAATAGTGTGTTTTCCCCTTCTGCAATATCACTTGCTTCCAGCCTTTAGTTGATCATTTTCCCTGCAGTGCCATCAAACTGCCGAGTCATGATCTCCTGTGTTAATTTTAAAATGTATTCAAAGTAATTTTACAAATTTAGCATAAACAGAGTTTCTTGCAATGGGTGCTGNCCTGTGTTAATTTTAAAATGTATTCAAAGTAATTTTACAAATTTAGCATAAACAGAGTTTCTTGCAATGGGTGCTACTGTGTGGTGAAATTTCTAAATTGTAGTTCCAATTGTTGTTCACAATTGTAATTTGGCTTAACTTAAACTGCATCACAGCGGACACAGGAGTAGAAATTTGGAATTATGAATCCTCTGTGATTTTTTAGAATTATGTGTAGCCACCTCAACATGTTTTTGCAGAGCAAGTCGAGAGAGTAGAATNGCTGTGTGGTGAAATTTCTAAATTGTAGTTCCAATTGTTGTTCACAATTGTAATTTGGCTTAACTTAAACTGCATCACAGCGGACACAGGAGTAGAAATTTTGAATTTTGAATCCTCTGTGATTTTTTAGAATTATGTGTAGCCACCTCAACATGTTTTTGCAGAGCAAGTCGAGAGAGTAGAATGCGTTGGGTAGTAATTTTCTTCTGTGACGCGGAACTCATGGCCATAGTACCAGTGAAAAATTCCATTTTGTCTGTGTAATCATATTCATTTTGACAGCAATCCAATTAAGATTTTTAAGGGGCTTGGAGACAACATTTGAGAGAACTGATATTTGTGATAACTAAAATTTACCTTTCAATTGATATAGTAAGTGGCGTCATTCATTTTTAATTATACGAGGGCTTTGATACAGTTTTTGGGCTGCCTCTCTCTTAATTTGTTTGTGTTTGTGTTAGGTATTTTTTACGTGTATTTTATCTGGATGTTTTGGGAAGCTTTGATAGAGGTCGCCCTATTCATGACTGTCTTCCCTCTCACGCTATATAATTTTTTTTATTTATGAAGATTTTATTCAGTATTTTCAGTATGTTGGTGTTTTAATTAAGACTCGGTATTTACTACTAATGTACACTGATATCTCAAAGTTTACTGTATTTTGTACATCTGAATATTATTGATATGTCCTGTAAACTTTATGTGGTTAATTAAACATGTTTGAGAACATTAAGACTGCAGTCACATGGGACACAGAACTACTTCACTTCAAACATGCTCAGCATTGTACATGGTTAAACTGGCTCCAAATTTTTTCCGATCATAGGCATTCCTTGTTCAAAGTAAACAGGTTAAGTAAATAAATGAAAACAATTTTTTTTCTGTGTTGCGCTCTCATTGGCTGCTATGAAGTATATAGACAGTATGCTATTAAGTAAATAGACAACATAATTAAAATTGCCAAAATTAATGGGAATTTTGGCATTTGTTGAAATAGACGGGTAAAAAAAAAAATGTTTGCTATACTGTTGCAATAAAAATATGGTAACTTGTGTTAACAATAATAAAATACTCAACCTCAATGAGCAGTTGAAGCAATTATAAATAAATATGCGAGTGTGTTTTCGAGGTTAAAATTTCCTTTTGTTTGCATTCAGTTATTGAGGTGTAACCACTGAAACTACTTACATTGGCAAACATGTTTAAAATTGATTGCTGAACTAATCTATAATTAACACATTTAGACCACTAGTGTGAGCACGGCCTAAATGCCCTAGTATTAATTTTACCTTCTTTTTGTCTAACATTGCCTTAATCAAAATTTTAAAACATGCATATGAAGCATTCCAATAACAAAAACATATTCATAAATTAAAAGGGACTGTGTCTTGGTTAGATTATGCTCATTTCATAAAACTAAGAAGTTTCAATTTTTAGCAGTAGTGACCAATATGATAAGACTAAACCAAAACCATATAGAAAACAAAGCAGTAGGTAAAAGAGCCTCACCACTAGAGAATGACCAATACTATTTTAAGCAGCAAATGACAATACATTTCAAGATGCAAAAATTATTTTGAAACCAACAGAGGAAACGTTAAGTAAGCTATTTTTAATATTAACATAGTTTTGCAAAGTGAATTTAATACAAGGCTGTTCACGGTAAAGTAGGCACTTTTGAGGCCATAGTTACTTTTTCTTTTCTGTAATTTCTTATTATTTAACCACATTTTTAAAATAAATATTGCAGCGTAAGTAATAAACACAGTGTGTATATTCCACCACACTCAGAAGGTAACGACTAATGATAAAATAAAATATATTGATTGACTATTATTTCAAATGAAAGCGCTTTCAAAAGTATTCACTTTACTGTGAACAGTCTAAGTAACATTTTAGTTTAAATGAAAACGTGCAGTGTTTCACAATATATTATGTTTTTAAGTTCTGAACACTGAAAAGGAACTATGCAGTTTACACAAGTCAAAAATATACACATGTAGAGTGTTAGACTCAAAAGCACCTGTCTGCCTGCCTGAGATAGGCAGAAATCAGTACAAACAGGTGAAAGTAATTTTCTTACCTGTCCGTTGGTGGTAAGATAAGTCAATACAGAATACAATATTTACTTGTGTATGCTGCCCATACACTTTGGTCTGGTGTGATGCATATCAATTTGGATATCGCTTATCATTCATTAACAGTTTAGAGCATTCCATCCTCCCAATACAAATACCTGATTTAACTTGGCTTCATTTTTGATTTTGTGCCCTTACTTTTCCGTCAGACCACTGTTACGATAACCATGGTTCACAACATAATGGAAGACTACATAGAGGCATTAAAATTATATGAAGATGTAGATGGTTTTCCGCTGGGAGTAATGAAGATGCCAACTTCAATAAAAAAGAAAGTACTCATTTGAGTGTTGATAAGAAATGTGTTAACATGTTATATGCACTAACGAATCACATGGAAAGCAGACTAGGCGACAGCTACAAACACTACATGGAACTGTTCAAAGGAACTGAAATCTATAATTTAAAATTGTAGCTTGAGACTGATGCTACATTTGGAGACACTTATGTGATTTTCTTAATAAGTATTTTTTCACTTAATCTTACAAAAAATAGCTTCGTGCATGAAATGAGACATAAAGAATGTTTATACGTCAAAAGAACTATCAAAAGAGCCATGTTGCAAAAGTAAGTTTAAGTGCTCTGAAAGCAAAATACATAGCTGCATACTCAAATATACTTGGCCTTGTTCACCTGCTGACTCTGCCAGCTCATTAAGGAGTGTATTAATGTGGATTCTCACTTGTGAAATTATCTTAGGGATAACGTTCTGTCATCCACGATGCAAATTCAAAGTCGCTTACAATCTGTGACTACAACCCAGATAAAACTATCAACGTCTGGTTCTACAGCAGTGTAAGCGGTCTGTTTCAAGCATCATATATGACAACTAAAGAGGAAACAGGTTCTTAGACCAATGAAAGTTACAGCAATGATGAGCGTAACAATAAATGAAATGACAGTTAAAAATGTTCAAGCAAGTTTGCAGCATCAAACTTCTATATATTAATACACAGTTTAATACCATAAAGAACACAGTTTTTTTACATTTTTTATTTTTGTTGCATCTTTATTATATTTTAGTTGGGCATGTTGTAACTGTTGCAGACTAGCTTAAAGAAATTATTTTTAATTGACCCTTATATATGTGGGTGCGTGTACATATGCAATAAACTCTTGATTCCAATACCTTTCATGGTTCCCAGGAAAAGGGTTGTTATTTAAAAGGAGTCGTTGGAAAAATCTCTTCAATTAAGTTGTTTCCATGGTTCCTCAAAGAAAAAGGGTCATTTCGAGAGGGTCATTATTCCAGGGGCCTTGGAAACAAGAGTTGACTGCATTTATTTCTTGTAAATAATTACATTTGTGGTCATTATGGAACAGCCCCAAATTCATTCACACACAATTTGAGCCCTTTCCTAACATATTATGCTGTAACTACAAAGTACCACTTCATGTATGGTATTTCAACACAAATAAATGAGTGTACTATTTGTAAGCATGAATTAGTTCTTACAACTAACCTACATATATTTCTTTAAACTTATAAATACTATACGAAAAAAATTTTATGTGTAATTTTGTGTTTTGAATTTTATCAATGCTGGATAAAATTCTGTATTAAAACTCAATTTGTCAACTATGACATGAATTTAAAAAGAAGAAAAACAAACCTCTGTTCAACTCAGTGGCACGAGGCAAGCAGGTGGGATTTTTGGGGTTCAACAAATCAAATTTCACAGTCGATAAATAAAGCTGAATTTAAACTCATTTAGGCTGGAACAAAAAATTAAATTCAGCTGTAAATTCAGGAATAATGGAATTCCTAATAATTTTCAAACCAAACAAATATTTTTTAATTTTGGTAATTTTATCAGTTAGTAGTAAAAATAATCCCCCCCCCCCCCCNAAACAAAGAATTAGATATTCATATTCACAAGTTCAATTCAAAATGAAACGTTCCCTCTATTCAGTCTTTTCATGACGAGTTACCATCATTACTGTAGTACTAAATTAAAGTTCAGCAGAAAGAATTTTTTTTAATGATATTCAACAATAGTACTAGTTACTAGAAATATTATTCCACAATACAAATACAATGTAAAAAGTTAAAAACACTATATCACAACAAAAATAGGTAAGTAATTCAGATGTACAATATATTAATTATTATTTTAAACATGTGAAACATATTAGGTTTCTTGCATCAAGCTATTTCCAGTAGATGTATATGAACAGATTCCTAAAATCAATAACTTCACGATTTATTGCACATATAAAAAATTCACATTTATTGTCCCATTTGTACAATGAACTATAACACAATGACAAAAGGCTCACATTAGCAATAGCTTAGTATACAACTGCTGTACATTTAAATCAGACTGGGAAATAATAATTCCTAAATATATGAGATAATAAATAGCTCATTAGAAAATTTCCTGAATGGCATGTATACCCAACCCATTTTCCCGTAGTGCATAATTTATGGCATGCACGAGTAGTAGAGGAGGTCCAGACACACCTATTTTTAATGGAGGTCATTTTGAAAAGCAAGCTGAAGTAACCGCCAGGTCTGTTGATCTCATTACTAACTTCACTACACTCGCTTTATTTTCCAGAGGAAAAAGATGACTGAAAAGTGATTTACAGTTCAATTATACTTGTTTAGATATGTCAAAAAGTGAAATTACGGTGGTCAACTAGTGAGGGGCATGTTTGTTGGAGTGAGGCAAAAATTGATGAAGCGCAATGGGTGATGCCAATTGGTGTATGTAAAGAGGTATCGCATATGAATGCAAGCCACTTTACTAGTATGCAGTTGTTTCATTGTGATTGTATAACTTAAAAGAATTTAAGTGGTGATTCTGTAATTTTATTGGATGCAACTCTGTAGCATGCCTGTATAATAGTTTTGCATGTATTTGGTTCATATATTTTGAGATACAGCAGTCTGATAAAGCCATTCAACTACGTTGGAGGGCATAAAAATAATGTTTCCAACGTGCATGATGTCTTGAAAGTACCATTCCGTCGTCGCCTGGAATGTACTTTCTTTTTGTAGATAAACCTATTGGGGGCACATACACAGTAATGCATTTAAAATGCTATGAAGGTGACTGACTGCCTTATACGCACATTTGAAATGTATGGAATACAACATTGACACTTCAGAAAACAAAGGGGAAAGGATAATATTCACTGGTCTGTGACAATACAATGAAAACATAGCTGGACAATGGAAAGACAGATATGAAAAAAATTGTGGCAGCAGGTGAATGGGGGGCTATAAGAACTTGTCAAAAAACTAAAATCTATAATAAAAGTAGTGAATAAATATGAAGTAAATTCAATGGTGTAAACACAAGTTTCTGTGATGATTGTTATCAATAGCAACAAAGGAAAGAAAATTTTTATTATTTGCATATTATGTATGCACATACAAGTTTTTATATGGACCAACACAATGGAAAAAACACTATTTTTTAACAAAGTTGGTAAAGTAAGAATGAAGCACAACCCATGAAAAAAAAAACAGTGTAAGGTAATGAAATATTTCATAATAGGTGGCACTTGTCAAATATATTAGTTGATAAATTAACCAAGGCATAGGCATTACTTTACAAGGCGGCAACATTTCTGTAAAAATTTACATAAGAATGAATATGTTATATACTATACACAACAAATCACCATATCCATATGATACAAGCCCACTTACAGCAGCCCCTTAATGAAATGAAGTGAACAGGCCATATAGACTTTAAATATAGAATGTAATGAAAATATTGAAGCGAGATGTCAACATGTCTAAAAAGTTGCACTTGGACCTTGTTGATTAGTAATAGCTTATATCTGGTGAACAATACATCAAGTTAATGTAATTATACCACTGTTGAAAATAATGGTTTCTATCGGGAACATTAAAAATAATTTATTTAAAGAAAAATAATGATCCTGCTATTCATGAGTTCATGTATGAAAAAAATGTATTTTGTAAAAGGAACTATAAAAGAAAAACTTTCATCCCTCCCTTTCCCCTGGGAAATGTTTTTTTTGAAATTCACCCCAAGGAGAAGATAAATTATAACAATACAGAGCACATTAGCAGAACTAACAATGGTAATAATGGCCTGTAGTACCAGTACTAATACATTGCTGTATTTATCATTTTTAATGAGTTAACTGTTTTACTACAAATTCTTTGTAGTAAAAAAATTATTTTATACTTATATTACATTGTAAAGAATATAATGTATCTTTCTTTTAAGCTTCATTAACTGTAGCATACTTGGTAAAGGAGCTAAGAACCATAAACCTAAGAAGATTAAATCTTCTTGAAGGTGGAAACTCATTTTGAGGTTCAAAAAAACTCTTTAGAATTATTTGTGTTGTGTGGCAAAAATATGTTATAATTAACTCTAGATTGTTTCGAATAAATGCCAAATACATATAACTGCATTTTCTTTGATGGTTTAAGTAGCTGTCACCAAAAACCAAAGCACCAACTTGCTCCTTGTATGCAGTGCGAGTTCAAAACAACTACCTTCAGACTAACTGCACCAATAATACAGTTTCCATGATGATCCAAAGTGTACCTAATAGTTTATTCAAATTTTCATAAAGAATATTTAATGGGAAATTGTTATTTTATGAAGGACCATTAAGAACATTAAAAACTGATGGATGCTTTTTGGACAAGTACATTAACCCAGAGAACAGGTGTTGCTTATTTTAAGCAGTGTTATCTCTTGATTCAGAGATATGACCCAGTAATGAAGTACGAATTATATTCTAAGAGTTGACATTATGCTAGAGTTTAAAGAGATAAATAAGTACGTATTAAAATCAATGTAAATGTTTGTAAAGTTGTCAGAACAACAGGCTGCTCACAAGTTAATAATTTTAAATTACTTTGTTCAAATAACGAACTAAGACACAAATAACAAAACATCCGTTGAACAAGTTTGCTCTAAACTTCAGGTAACAAAATTAATTAATTTTTCAAGAGACAGTACTCTAGGAACTTTTTGTGACACTTTAATACTGTAATGACGCAGTTTATAATAATTTAATTCAGGATATTTGGTTGATTTTCTTTTGTTTTGCGAGGCTTTGTAATATCTTATCAGTATTCAAAGTTTGGACAGTGTTAGTATGTTTATCTATCATACATTTGCCTTTTCGGGCATCTTAGTTTTTGTTGTTGTCAGTATTTTTTAGATAAAAGCTTTTATCACTTTAGTAGACATTTTTTCCTTCTATAATGTTCTAGAAGTTTGATGCTTTTTTACTACGACGCAGTTCGGCATGGTGTGGGGAATGGTTGCGATGGGGGTCGCACAGGTTTTCGAAGGGATTCCGGGCCACGCTATACCCTTATTTGGTCATGTTTTTGGCACCCTGGGGCGAGGAGTGGAGGTAGGCACGTGGTGATTTTAACCCCGAGTGCCTACCGCCCGCTAACAGAGTAGGACCAGCCTGCGAGGAAGACACTTTTGTTCAAGAGTGGAAATTATCGCCCACACCAGCAAGCAGCCGCAACCCTAACATCTATTTTTTTAACTTCAAATAATTTTGGCAAACAATAGTCTTTTACATAATTATTTCCGCCAATGTGGGAGGTCGGAAGGGTGCCAGGAAGTAAATTAAGTCCCTCCTGCCTTCATAATTTTATCTCGCGGCATGAGTTTTTAGTAAAATTAATAAATGAACTACTGTGGCGCTTATTCTTTGCCGGTTTGTCTGGTAAAACTGAATGTTCGTGACTCTGCATACTGGAAGATTGTGTGTAAACAGTTTCATTCGAATTTGAAATAAAATTACAGAAGAACTAAACCAAGAGACTTGAATTTATTATATTTTTTATGTGGAACCTTTTAAGTTTCATGTCTATACCGAATTGAGTAAAACCGAGCTTGATTTCCAGTCGCCAATTCTGACGACTGCAACATTAAAATACCAGTTTCACGTTTTAATGCTAATTTAGCACAATTATGTAAATAAGATATAAAGTGAAACTGCAAAATAACTTTTCAGGAAAAAGTATTTTTTGCAACCAACATTTAAAAGATGATAGCAATTAGCAATATCACAACATACAATTACGAACAAACTGGGACATCATTAAAGCAGCATGCGCACAAAAATGTCTCCAAAAAATTAATGTGATTAATCAATATGGAACACGAAGTTTCTTTAAATTTTGGTCTGTTTTCGTATCTGCTAAATCACAAATTTACTTATTATCCCTCCAAAATCATGAGGTAAGTCCATAATATTGAAATGCATAAGTTATGGTGGGATAACATGATGTATGTTTGATCACATTTATCATCCAGAAAAAATACGGTCAAGAAAGAGGGCTCTATAGAGGCCATCAAAACCTCCTCTGGTTCTACTACCTACATCATCACTAAAGAGCTGCACTCCACATAATGGCAATACCATCCAATCCTGGATTCTGAATGTTCATAATACTCTCTGCAAGACTGAACACAGTTTACTACTACAGTAAATTCATGACTTTATATAAGTGATCTTCATACTGGCTTAATTATACCCCCACATCATCACTCAACAAATTAACACTCAGGCTTCATTACATTCACCTACACAAAGTGGTTGACCAATCAGCAGATTTAAATTTAAGTGTTAATTGATAATGCAAATTATTAAAAGAGAACAGATACAAATGTATGATTATCAAAATGTAGCAAATGGTGAAATCTCAAGTGACTCATAAAAAAACTAAAAACAATTCTGGAGGAAAATGTCACTACCTAACCAAAAACTGATTCATTATTTAATAAGTTTAGCTTTCTGCAGCCATGTTCAAAACAGACAACATTTTTTTTTTTGCTAAACTTTCATACTATATAGTGAAATACCACTGTGAACCCTAAGATTCTATATCATACATCTTTACGAATTACAACTAACTTTACTTTGGAACTGCGCAGTGCTGCCAACATTGCCAAGTTCTACACTAATGAGAATAACTGCATTTGCATTATGTATAAAAATAAAGAGTAATACTGCAATAGTATATCTATGCTGGCTAAAACTTACAAAAAATTACAATTAAAAAGTATTTTTTTACATATTTACTACAATTCTTGAGGAAAAGTGCAAAAACATACCATACCATTGGGAACTTGGAACACAGAAATATCACTGCACAAAGATGAGTTGATCTGCGACAGTTCCAGGTAACTAATTTTATTTTGTGCATATTGAGCTTACTGTTTGACAACACTTGCTCCTCTTACTTCAGTAATTAGTTAACAACCAGTTTTTTTTCACTAATAAGAAACAAAATATCAACATTAGACATAACTGTTTTTATACATGTGTCCAGAGTACCACTCTCAGAACCACACAACTGTACTAATATATGATAATGGAATGGCCAAGCCTGAATGTGGTGTATTATAATTGATAATTTTCACATTTTAAACTACAATTAGAAAAAAAAATGAGTGCACTAGCACAGTTGAGGATGAAATAAATGCACTTTGTGAACCATGGAAATCTTCCCAGCCATAGCGTAGCAACAGAAACACATGGTAGACAAAAAAGAATTATACACAAATTTACACAATCATATTTACATAAATAACTTAGGGTTAAAACACGGTGATACACTTATTGCTCCAGGTACAAACTAAGAGAAGGGACAAGAGAGTTTGGGCAACTTGAACTATTCAACGCTCAGCCAACGGAGGCTAAGATGGCATGTCTGTCTGTGTCTGTATCGATATGGTGGGAGCAACATCCACTGGATGTTGAACAAAGTTTTTCAACTGTGCTGAGGATGCGACATCGTGGGAGTTGAGCACAAACCCGTTGTGGTATGTGGTGAAGACGGGCACCACACCACCAGATACCGAAAGCGAGGGCACTTCTGGCAACTGAGCCAATGTTTGTACTAGAGTCTGTTCATCTATCAGCGTGTCTAACAATCCTTGCGACTGTGACAGTTTCTCGAGTGATTTTACATCCTTATCCACTGCTTCTAGTGCTCTCTCAAGTTCCTCAGTCTCTTCCCGCGTTGGTTCGTACTCTCCATTCTTATCCTCTGAAAAGGGAACATTTTTTGCATTAGAAAATTATCTTAAAGGTCAATTCTCTAAAATGTATATAGTAAATACCTGCTGTTTATAAATACAATATAATAAAACATTATTTAATTCCCTTATTTTAAATGCACCAAATTTTAATTGAACTATTTGTTGCCTCAGTGATCGATAGATTAATACACCCAGTCTTAAAAACAAGCTTCTAAGGAATATTTCTGAATATCAAATTATTACAGTACCAGTGGTAGGATTACCATATCTTGTCCCATCTTTTACACAATAGAGACAAACGGATTGCTGAAATTTGTAAAATTGTGAAAGCTTCAATGAATTCTCAAAACAAATCTAGTTCTTGTTAAATTCACTGCCAGATGACTAACACAGTAAGAGAAATTATACTTTCATTATGTGGTGACATTTAAAGAAGGACCTGGCAACAGTCCACAACCAGAGTTTCTCACATCAAGCAAGTTGTTCTCTACATGCCATCTATCAGTGCTTTTACCAATAACATATAAATTATTTCTTCAATACCATTTTTAACTAAAGCAAAAGCAGAAAATCTTTGGAAGCATTTTTCTTCTTTTCACAAATGTATAATAACATGCTAATTTCCCATTTACAAATTTTTTTCAGAAAAAAGAAATGTTTTTCAGAAAAAAGAATTGCTTGCAAATAGCAAGCAAATAGTTTGCGAACATATTTTTTTAACCAAATGGAACATAATTTTATGTGTGATGCATATATATATATATATATATATTATTTCTTTTGCTGCAACTATGTATCAACACGTGCATGCCACGTGCCCTAGAAGTGATACAACCCGTGAACGGCAGCTACCCAAGCCAGCATTCAGTCTCCTTAAATACGGTGGATGCCTGAAGACCGGAGTGGACCTTAATGAACAGGATATTGCAAATCGCCCGTGTGAGAAGGGAAACCAGTCAACCACACCAGCGAAGTTGCGCCTGAGCTCGTGCAGTCGATACCACTCACACACCAGGAGGACCTGCTTCCAGTCGCCCAGAGAGATGGTAGCAAGTACGGCTCCGCCTACGAGAGAGGAGCCACCCCTACCCGAGACATCCCTAGCGCAGGAGAATATATGGTCCTGCACCACTGCAGAACGGCAGTTGACACCAGCAGCTTGCCTTAGCACACGTCGTGCCAAGGCTCTCTGCTCTGTGTGCTCTGTTCCGCCTCATGAAGAACACCCAGTGATATCACCAGTTACCCACATGCCACACATCTTCAAGCACGTGCTGCAGCCCCCAAGAGTCGTCGTTCCCTCCTTACACATGATGCAGTCAAACTCACACCCCATACTCCCCCCTTAAGTCCCTTCAGGACAACATTACCTTCAGTTAGGGTTTAGTTATCATCACTGCTACCTAATTTGTTGCTCTTTGCTCTTCAGGCAAGGCTCTCCAAGCCAACAGGCCCCTTCACCTGTCTCTTGTTTTTTTCCTTCCGAGAGTTAACCAGTGCCTTGGTTACAGCAGGAGAGTACGGGTCACAGTGTTCTATTATGGAAAGAATAAAACACATTACTAGTCTAACCGCAATCTGTCCTTTTTGCGTGAATTGTGCTTAGTCATCTCTGGCAAGCGTCGCCTCACAAAGGAGAGGCAGGGATCCGCAGATTTAAGAACTGGTTTACCGAACATAGAGTAGGACTGTGAGGCCTCACCTTGCAGTTCCCTCCCCCGTAACTTGTTTGGTCCCCTTGTGAAAAACCCCGGAGCTGTACAACCCGTCGTTGAGTACCTCTGCCTAGGCATGTCCCTGGTACTAGGCGTTGAGCCAGCCGATGACGTCGGATCAGCATATCCAACCACCATCAGCGAGCCGGACGCCCGCCTGCCGCAGTGGAGCCAGCATCCCACGAGAGGTATCAGCAGATGCAGTCGCCAGCCAGGTCAGGAGAGACCACGCCAGACCTACACCGACGAGAACTTGCCACACAGCAGTGGGAGGTAAACCAGCGGCTCCACCAAAGATATTCACCAGCAAGCCCATTCTAGCCACGCTAGACTTTGTGCCAAGCTGGCGGCCTACGCACCCAACTCTGTTTAAAGGCACCATTAAGGCCAAGCGTCAGATGATTCTGCAGACCCCGCCTCAGTAAGGTCCGCGCCCCAAGCCTGTGTGACTGACCAAACACAATATAAAAACACCTAGTAAGACGCCAATGTGCTCCTGTCCCTAAGGCCATCACACGTCAAATTTTGAAGATTATAAACGTCCCCAAAAATGTAACTTGAAGATAATTTGTTCTAGCTTTCAAACTTCAAAATATCATAGGTTAGTAAATTGCAGTAAACAGTTTAACAATTAAACAGATGCAACCTTGACAGGACTCGTTGGGAAACCAAATACCCGAAGAAAATAAATGTTTGTAACTACGTAAATGCTATGATTACAATGCACACATCTTTCTCACCTTTAAACTTTTGTTTTATTCCAGGACAGGCACTGAAAGAGTGATATTAGCTAACTTCAGTCCTGTAGTCACGTAGGATATTATAACTAAGAAAGAAGGTGTGGAAAATGTTGAGACGGAATGTAGAGGGGGGGGCTTATGTTTAACATATATTATGAGATGGCATTGCTTTGTGATTCTTCTTACGAGACATTTATTACTTTGAATTGCATATTGTTTTGAAGGAGCAGTGGAATATTTTGCTTGTATGGAAATAACAGTAAAATTATAAAAACTTGTAAATCTTTAAGAATTAAAAGTGATAAATACTTTGCTGTTTGTAGAGATGTGAGTAATGAACACACACGGTAAGTAAAGTCAATATTTTTAGTGAAGTTAACCTTACACTTCTATTTTCTATAAAATAAAACATTCTTACACTACAAAACAAAGAACTGAAAGAAAAATTTTTAGGCCATATACAACTCAAACATTCTAATAACTATTTAACACACCAACTTAGTGTTTGCAATCCTAATTGTATCTCTTAAACACATGACGTGGATGATCACTTCACTAAAATCACACTTGTCTGCCACTGATAGGAAATAATTAATTTGCAACATCATTTTTGATTCCTGAAACCAACCTACTTTGGCCATGTTCGAATTGGCACTTTTAGTTTACTAAAAGGTCATGTGGCTCTAATTAGTCAACCAAGATAATTATGTATTTGGTATTTTTTAAATTTAATATTTAGTATGTAACCAAACTAATTTAAAAACTAAATTACCATCGCTGAACAAGTAACTATAGACAGCATACAAATTGAACACTATTAAATACTGAAATACTAATACACTAAATGGTCAATTCGAACACAGCCTTAAACTTAGAAACATAAATTTGTATTTGCAGTGTGGCGGAACTTCAAGAAAGTTTCTAGATCAAGCTATTTTACAAAGTGGTTTATAAGTGTCAATATTACATTTAACTGGAGACAACACACCGAAAAGGCACCTACAATAAACTATGCTTAATTAAAGCAATTACATTTATAATAACTGCTGGTAAAATATTTTGACAACACCAGATACATGCACATTTATTTACAAGGCAATCAGTCTGCGCTCAGCTCTGTCATCGCTAGATGCGGTTTCTTTGTGTGTGTGCAAAGAATGGCAAGGCAGAATATAAGACAGTAATGATTGAGCCAGATGCACGCACAGCTCTCTTTGCCATCCTTCCGCCACGGCTGTTGTTCTGTTAGTGAACAAAACAACGTTTGTAAAATAATGTTGTGAGTCCAACGCACACGTGCATTTCCCTCATGTTTCCTGGCAGGCACTGAAAGACTGACGTTAACTAACTTCCATCCAGTAATCAATGCAGGATATTATAGCTAGGTTGGCATTCCAACATCTTTTATTTTCATAATGGTCAAGTGTGACCAGTATACATAACCTATGTGTACATACTGTACACATAGGCTATGTATACAAATAGTAGGTAGGCCATAATATACTTACCAAGTACGTTTTGGCAGCATTTTCTAGCTTGAACCACAACAGTAAACATAAATAAAATGTCTAGTCACCTTAAGTAATACACAAACATGTGAGTTAAGGTTGCAAGTAGGCCGCTAGGCTACAAAAAATACATAAGAGGACAGGAATTCAAGTACATACTCACAGTCTAATAAATATATATATATATATGTGTGTGTGTATATACACCCCCCTGCGCACACGCGCACACACACACACACACAGAAAAACGACACAAACACATTTTCCACGTGGTTGCACGATCGCAATGTTCCGCTGGGTAGGCCAGCTTCATCACACTGTTAGTTGTAGGACACTAAAGTATTCTGCATTACAGTGTTGTCACTGTAGCTGATAAATCTAATTTTCTGTTGCACAGTTGTAGTTGCCTTGGATGAGGTATATATGACTAGTGAGTCTGCTATTTGAAAGAAGTTGAGGGTTGGTGGATGGCACAGAAGCCACAGCGTGAGCTATTTCAAGGGTGGGATCCTCTGAGGGCGATAGTTTGGTTGGTATTTGTGGTAGGCTGCAGCTTTGGATGAACCAGTTTGTTGTGGAGGTTAGGTGGCCTTTTGAAGACCAATCTTGGAGGTTTGGAGAGCAAGGTCTTGTGCTTGTGGTGAGGAAGCCAGAATTTTATATCCAGAGTAGAGAATGGTTATGAGTTTACATAGGCCGTCATGATGTGGGACCACCTGGGGTATATCAAATTTGACCTTGGTTTGTGCTCCTGTATTTGAGATGGCTTGCTGAATCTGTTTGTGGACGAGGGGCTTGGGGTAGCCACTTTTAAGGAATACTCTATCTATTTGTTCACACTATTTGTTGAGATCACTGTTGGTGGAGCAGATACATTTGGCTCTTGTGGCAAGACTGTAGGGTATGTGGCAAGACTGTAGGGTACTGATTTTTTGGCATGGTATGGGTGGTAGCTGTCAAAAGGTAAGTACTGAAGTTTGTTGGTGGGTTTGGTGTGCACAGCAGTTTGAATTGCGCCATTATGAAGAGTCAGTTTAACATCCAGGAATATGGCATGTGTTTTGGAGTACGACCAGGTCAACTTCAGGGAACTGTGTGCATTTAAATTGTTCAGAAAGTGAATTAGGCAGTCTTCAGTGGAAGTTCATATCATGAAGATGTCGTCGATGAAACACATCTAGCAGTGTGGTTGGGTTGGTTGATGACTGAGGAAGTTTTCTTCTAACCTGCCCATAAACAGATAGGCATAGGACGGGGCCATACAGTACCATAGCTGTGCCTTTGACCTGAAGGTAGTGTGTCTCTTGAAATTGTAAGTAGTTGTTACTGAGGGTTAACCTGGAGAGTTCAACAAGGAATGCTGTAGAAGGTTTGCTGTGTGGGGGATGTTGCTATAGAGAGATGTAACTTCTATAACCATGTATGCATCTTGGGGAATGGGGCCCAGGTGTCTCATGCGTTCAAGGAAATGGCCAGTGTCCTTGATGTGGGATGAAAGTTGCTGTACCCAAGGTTGAAGGTGGGCATCTACAAGAGCTGAGATTCTGTCAGTGGGGCTGCGAATCCCTGATACAATGGGACATCTTGGGGGTGGCCATTGTTCCTTGTGTATCTTTGGAAGCAGGTATAGAACTGGTGTGGTGGGTTTATTTGGGATGAGGAGTTTAATTGAAGCCTAGGACAGGTCTTGGAGGGTCTGTGGGACACAAGGAATTTATTGATATGGTCGCAGAATCTGGTAGTTGGGTCCTCTTGTAGACGTGTTGTAGGTGGATGTGTCCTTGAGTTGGTTTCTGCATCTAGAATATAGTCTGTTTTGTCGAGGAACACTGTGATTGTGCCTTTGTAAACCGGCAGTATTATTATGTCTGGGTTGTTTTGATGGCTTTTCTTTCTGAAGAGGTTATGTTGCTATCGTTAGGTAACAAGGTGACAAAATCACGGGCTGGAAAAATGGAGCTACTGTTATGGTTTGGTGGGGAGGTTGTCAAAAAAGTGCTTGAGTCTGAGATTGTGTATGAAGCTTAGGACATCTTTTACAATGGCGTTGTGGTCAAACTTTTTGAAGGGGGAGGAGAGACCTTGCAGAATATTGTTCTCGGCAGCAGTGAGATTATGGTTGGAGAGGTTCAGTACATGTGATTTGCTTTTATGGGGTGGTAGTTTCTCTTTTATGGTTATGCACGGGAATGGCAGAGTTAGTGTGATATGTGCTGGTGTGGGAAGGTTGAAGGGAGAAGGGGTTTCTAACCGATGGGGGGGAGGGAGGTGAGAAACAGGGTGGTAAGCAAGGGGCCAGTTTTCAAGGCTTCCATGCACAGTTATTAAGTTTCACTAATTTGATGTGGTGCCCACGTATGGCCTTTTGTGTTGTAGGATTTAAGATTTTGTTGGCTTGGGCCGGTAGAGGCTATTTTGTAAGAATCCGCAGAAGTCTGTGACAATCAGGTGTGGTAGGCCAACCGTCTTGATCAGGGGCTGAAATAAGGAGTGGTAGGGAGCTGGGACGAGAGGTGTCTCCATCTGGCAGGCGGCTTGAGCTCGTTCCCAGGAGATTATGCTGCAAAGTGCATTTGGGGACTAGGTTACAGCTGCAGTTGTCTTTGAGGCTGCAGCTGCCTTCCTTTCAAGCCACTTCGTACCACTCCTTTGGGTGTACGGCATACAGATAGCAGGCGACGATGTTCCCTAGCTAGGTGTAGAGCCAAGCCGAGACTAAGCCGACCAGAGTTGTACCAGATTACTCCAGCCGGCGACAATTCAGCGCGGTGGTTGAAGCGGTGGATTTACCCTGGAAGTCCGACAACGACGTTGGGTGTATGTCCAAAGGTGGACAGTCCTCCAGAACCAGTCTATCACTCTTTCCCGCATCAATTCAGCGTGGTGGCTGGAGTGAATCGGCTGGAGTAGCTGGCTGACAGCCCTTGAATTGTGTTGCTAGTGGTTGTGGCTCTGCAATACTACGCACCGGGTGCACAGTACGGGTGGCAGTCGACTGAGTGTGTTATACGACGTACGTGTACACAGTTAAGGGAGCTTGCAGTCCTACTTTAGGTTTGTTTGGTTTGTCAAAGATGCGGTTTCCTGCTTTACCCTGGTGGACTGATTTCTACAGAGGATAAAATCACAGTCATCTTAGAATTAGCACTCACGAGATTTGAGAGAAAATGTATTTATTCCACGAGGAAGAAACACAATGGCCCGTACTACCTGCTAACCAATCACGAACTGCACGGAAGTAAACTACATAAGCCACGTGAAGGGCACCTGGGTCTAACCTGAAAAAGAGCAGATGCGGTTAGGTAGCTATAATAACAACTGTCCATAACTATTTCAATGCCGTTGTCCAGAAGGGACTTCGAGGGCCACTACCAGAAAGGTAGGCTGTTCAAGGGGTTCGAAGACTTCTTCGGGAGTTGCTGATGCAGATCTTGGAGAGCTTCTGGTAGGTCGTGAAGACATCAGGGTCAGCAGAGAGCCCCAGCACACGAGGTGGTGGAGAGAGATGCTGGAGATGAACTCAGAAATACATCTGGAGAACAACTGATGTTCATCTGTTGTGCATGGGCATATATTCTACCTGTCCACGGGCTCGTCTGGGGTGCAAACGGTGAGCTCCTGCTCCTAGGTGGAGCTTTGCTCTCTGGCACAATCCCTCGGCCCGTGGCCAAACTATGTGTCCCTGTAATGCTGGATTGCCTTGGTTGCGCAAACTTAGGCGCTTAAGTCAGCTGCTTGGCTAGCTTCAACCACACGTGAGGGGGTGGCTTGACGTCTGATACAAGGGCGAACAATATTGGCTGACGTGTCCGTGGGTGCCCCCGCAACTAGGGAAGTACTTGTAGACTCTCGTAGCAAGTTGTTTCAAGGTTCAAACCCCGTTTCGGGTTACGTGATGATACCTACAGATTAGGCAAAGTCGTGTTTATATTTATGTCAAATAAGCATCACGCGTCAACACTATTCTGCAGAAGCAACAAAGGAGATGCATCATTAGTTCTCTACGTCCATACTGTTCCAAGTTCACAAGAAACTGAAACCAAAATGTATAAATGGGGTCAATTTATAAGTTCATAGGTCAGTTTGGTGCAATGTCTCGAAGAGGTAAGACCATAGCTGCAAGTGGGATCTCGATACGCTGACCAACAATCTACAGTTTGAGCTGCATATTCCTGGATACCAGTTTTGCGGTCCGGGAACGAAGATAGCTAAGGGGCTGGCATGCGGCAACACAGGCATCAATGTGCTGGATGAGACGTACAAGCAACATGACACCACCTACTGTACTCCCTGAAAAAAGATCTACAAGCTCGGCACCAGGCAGACAAGACACTCACGCAAAAAGCCGACGAGATATGAAAATCGTCAGACACTGGGCTCCGGGAGAAAATTGCGGCCTGGTGTGCTTCCAACGTGATGAAGAACAAGGTGAAGATGGGCATGAGGGCAAAGAGCCGGCGGAAGGCGCATGTGAAATGAAAAGTGGTGACGAAGGGAAGAAAAGCATGAAAGACCAAGAAAACATCTACTGCCTGAATTTTTCCATTGCTTTTGCCTGCAACTTGGGGCCCTCAGAGGCCTAATTGGAGCCATGAGTGGTAAAGTCCAAGCCGTCAATACAGCATCAAATTAACAGAAGCAGTTGTCCAAAGCCCAAAGGCACAATGCAAATATGGAAGGTGTCGCCATGGGTACCCCTACCTAAGACCATATCCTGTAGGAGGCGGAAGTGTACAAAAGCAACGCAGCAGGAAGAGACGCTAATTAAAGTTAATGAAATCTCTACCAAAACGGCCGCTTACAAAAGTGGATTTGGAACTGTTTGCACGCAAATTGAAGATACCTAATTTTCATGCGAGATGCTTTGCCCTCTAAACCCAAACATAACGAATGTGCCGTAATCAACCTGGACACAACAACTGGGCCCAGAACTCGCTGGGTAACTTATGTGAAACGTGGAAAACATGCAGACAACTATAACAGTTGCGTCCTCCACCCGAACCACGGTGGTACCTGAAAAATTGCAAACTAACTTACAACTACGAGATGGAGCAGATGCCGAACACGTGGAACTGCATCTTGTGAAAAGCAGTAATGTCTCTCGCAAGGTAGCATTGCCAGTTGGCACTTACGAATTTAACGACATTGCAAGGTACATACAAGATTTGCTGTCTCCCAACACAGAATTCAAACTACATGGAAATTGCAATGCTCTGAAGATCGTCACCAGATGCAGTGAAGATATCGACTTTACGAAAGCAGATTCTATCGGGTTAATGCTGGGGTTTGAGTCACGCATATCTGAAGCTGGCAAAATCCATGAATCATAGCGACTTGCAAACATCTTGCGTGTTAATATGATATGAATAAACTGCAATTTGGCGAGCAGCACGTATCTTAATGGTAGGCCAAGCAATAAGCTTTGTTTACATTCCGGTCGTCACGAAGAGAGCACACGAGGTGGCAGTGATTATCGTCGACCTGCGTGGAGAGTTGGTTAACTTTCGAATTGAAGAAATCACACTACGCTTGCATTTGAGAAGATGGGAATAAGTTTTAAGATAACCAGAAGCAATAAAACAAAGCACCACATCCAACCGACAATCAGTACGCTGCAGGTCACCAAGATGTTAACACTTGGAAGATTACATAAATGTTGATGAGCTGGTCGTGTTTGAAAACAGCATCAAGAAAGTAGAACTTCACGCAAACCAGCCATTCCTGATAGGGCCATACACACTATGATCGGAAGTTCAGATAGCGGTCCAACACCAAGATATCTGCACTCTTCCTTGACAATCATTCCTGCCATTCAAGGGGACACTGACAAAAAACATGGATCCAACCCGGCATCGATGAAAACCTTATTAATCCCATCACATATTTGCTCAACGGTGTCAAGGTGGACCAGACAAGAGATGTCGGCATAACAACAAAAATAAAAAACTACCTCTCACTAATGTCTACAGTGTTCCTATATACCCCAGAGGGAATTTTGAGGTCTGCATTCCTCTAGCAATATTTCTGGGATTCGAACCAGGAACTGGTACTGTTCCTAGCCAATACGCACACAGAGGCCATAGCGGATACAGGAGAAAACAAAGAGACAGTGGAACTGAAGCTACAGTCTATCAAATGGATACTGCCACACGTTCAGCTGAATACTACAGAACATATCAAGATGCTGAGAAATGTGGAAGATGGCAAAAACATTGATGTGGCTTTCAAGTCGTGGAGTCTCGAGACATACCCCGGAATGCCCTGACCAGCGCATCAACTGGATGATGAAGTCCAGCTTTGCCACCGAGAAACAGAGGTTCATCATCGTTGGGCTACAGGCCAGAAGAAAGCACAATGTGAGAGTGAGCTGTTCGCAGATCGACAAATGTCAAATAGAAAATGAGAAAATATATTTGAAAACTGAAAGCTATCCATACGTGGACATTGAACATGAACCTTAAAAATAGACAGTACTGGTGGTATATCAAATGTATGCTCAATTCCAAAATGCATATTATGGATGCACCCAATGCCCGATACTGAACTTCATGAGTTTGGCCCTGTTCATGGTGTTCAATGTGAGTAAACAGGACGAGCGTATTACCTCCAATGCATTTCTTAATGTTTATAGCAGAAGAAATAGGCATTAAAGGATTATGTTACCACCGTTGTACACTACGAGTGCAAAACAAAAACATCATTGTCTGGCTTTTATCCACATACTACACTGCCACGGTGGCTGAGCGGTGAACGGCAAACCAGCCGCTTCACTCCGGATTTTCGCAAGTGGGAATCGTGCCGGACGATGCCGCTGGTCGGCGGGTTTTCTCTGGGATCTTCTGTTTCCCCCGTTTTTTCATTCCAGCGCTGCTTCATACTCACCTCACTTCATCCTTATCTGCTCTCAAGACCTCGCTGTTAAGAGCCACCCAAATCTCTTCACTCACACGGCCACGTGTGAAAAACACAGAGATTTTTTGGCAATATAGCGGAAATAATAAGAGTTTTATTTCTGCAAAAAAATTCAAAAGTACATTATATAATTTTAGTAAATTGTTGAGAGCATGAAACGTCACAGTGTACAGCGGACATACAGACACAATTATAACATGGCATTGCATCATAGCTGTGGTGGACCACGAACTAACAGCGTTAGTAGTAGAAGGCCCAACCAGTTTAATAGGTCGCAAGCCTGTTGCAAGCGTTCAGAATGAAAAGTTTGCATTTACAAAGCATTTCTTCTACCATAATACAACTTACAGTAAAAAATTCTGTTATAAACTCATGACCACGATAGCAAGAAATTGCAAACGCCTACAAACAGTTTACAATGTGTTAGCAAATAGCACTGCAACCGCATTCCTATTAAACTTCACGGCTTTACGTATCTCATAAACAATGATAATTGCTGAAAATAAAACTTAATGATCACTGAAACCAAAACTGCAACACCAAAAAAATAGTTTCCTTTCCTAATAGTTTAATGCTGGTTATGCAGAAAAATGTTTACTAGGTTGATTAAGTTTTAATGCATTATCTAAAATGCATTACAATACAGTAGAACCAAATTGTAACAATAGTCGACAATAGCAAAATAAATTATCGCTGTAGCGAGTTATCGTTATAACAAAATTTATCGTGGTCCATAGTTTTTTGTTATTGTATTTGCCCTTGTACATCCTGTGTTTGACGAATGCCGTAAACTATGTGTATGCAGGAACAAGTTAATACAAAAAAAAATTGAGACATCTGATGCTGCATTATGTAAGGACCAGCAGGCGCAACCTTGCTTACTCCTCCAAGTTTGTGGAAGAGGCGAAAGGGAGTTAGTTGCCTACCAATTAGCGCACTACTTTACTTATCTCTCTCTGTCTCACACACACAAAGCCTGGAGATCACTGAACTTCCCTCCCTACTTCCCTTTGCCCCCTCACTTTCTACTCATGTCTCTCGTCCCTCTGCCCGATTCTCTTTCTCCTCCTGTCCCTCGTGACTTCTCTCTTAACGTGCCAAACCACACTTGTCTCTCTCTTCTCTCATGCTCACAAAGCAAACAGCACATCAATAATGCACTTCCTCCAGTCCCATGTGTAGACACAGTAAATTTTTGTAACGGGAAGGGTTGGCACCATGAACAGATGTTACTTTCCCGTTCTGTTCCAACCCACGGACAACACACGTATCTGTTCAAATGTAAACAAATGTAGCTTTATGGTAGGCTAGAAAAATATTTGGACAATGGGGAATAATATTTTGAAGGAAATGAAAAGAACAGCGTGCTTGATCTTCTCCATGTTCTTAAAGATAGCAAAAGGTGTTAATGGTAGAACGTTATATTTTCTGCCAATTTCACTTTAACTAACATTACCAGCCTCGCGCAGATGCTGCCCAGCGGCATGCAGAAATGAGTGCAAGTGATCATCAGTCGTATTGGAACAATGGCCAACATTACTTAAATTACTGGCCAGTTGGATCAGTGAGTAACGGAAGGTGGCCAATGTCTAGCAAATGTTAGACGTAATCATGCTTTTCCACTTACACGCCTGGCACGTGGAGAAGCAACGACCTTGCAAGCGGCAGTCCTCCTACCCCCACAACATAGAAGGAACGGTAGGCAGATAGCATCTTGCCACAATGGTGGACACAACGCTATAGGCCATACTTGCAATAACGCGGTTCCACTCTGCAGTGAAACTTCATTGTTGTGATCCCGTTTATTCTGTTTTCCCATCCAGTCGTTTTTTTTTTTAGATGATCCCGACAACTATCCCATATAAACAATGTTAAAAAAAAATGCTGGGACTCTTAAAACATAAATTTCCCTTATCCATCGATTAGATATTCTTCCCAAAAGCCAAAATATATTCTGAAAAATCGTTCAACTATGAAATACAGTGGATTTTCAATGACTCAATTGAGTTATTTACGTTATACCGTATTTCTCATCGGTACATTTGCCAAAGATTGCACGCATCATTCATTTTTGAACACCATGTAAATGCAAAACAACATGGATAATCGACAACCAGTGCTATTGATAGATTCGCAAAAGATTTTCGTGTTCTATGGACTACTATTCTTCTTCTTCCTACGTATTTATTATAGATTTATCAAAAATACTGAATAAACTACTATTTTTTTCAGTTCTTAATATATGCACTTGTTAGCCCTAATTAGATAAGTCTGAATTTTACATAAATTTAAGAAATTAACTTCACTTAGCAAACCAGAAAGTCTTTCCTGTAATTGTCTTCACATTTCTGTCTGTACATTGACCTATCAAAACATAATTTCAAAAGAATGCATTAACTGAAGGCATATGTTAATAATTCCCATATCCTAATTTATGGTATCGGAATCGAGTAAAAGGTTTTGCAATTGGAATTTAAAAAAATTTATATTTTGACATCCCTAGTTGGCAACAATGAGAAAACCATTTTATATTCTTATTCTTCTTACGTGTTTACTGCACTCTTCGGTTGGCAACAATGAGAATGAATCACACAATCTATGACACTGTATTCAACTATCTATGGCCTTGTTATTGCAAATGGAATTTGGAATGAGGTTTGAGCCATGGTGGTATTTTAATGGGCGTGATTATTATCGGAAACTATCAGCTGAATGTTTGGTTAGAACTGTAAAGGTTTCAGAAAGATCTGGCAAGTAATGATTGGAAAAAAATTGTCGCAAATAAATCAGTTGTGGTAATTTTAAATGAGAGATTGAGCATTGCTCGGCCGATGAATGAACACTGAACAACAAAAAAAATATATAAATAAAAATTAAATTTTGCTCAATTTCAAAAATTGATTTGAATAAGTTGTTTTAATAACATCTTTAGGCTGTTGGTTTAAACAAAAATGCATTTTGAGGTTATATACAACATTTCTCAGGTCTAAAATCAAAGTCCGTATCCATCGTTTTTCAGCATGCTTCGTTTTTTCTCGTCGGTTGACTGAAAAACGAATAATCGAGAATCCACTGTTTACTGATTTTTTTCGTTCACACATTTTGAGCTCATCATTTTTTTTACTGGTGTCTATATATTGTATTTGAAATGTTAATCTTATATGACTATTTCTGTATAGAATGTGTTTGTTAACGTTTTAAATTAATTTGGCAATCTCTACATCCCAAGTGTCTGTAGAAAAGTAAATGGGATCTAGTACAATTGTAAATAAATAAAATATATTGAGCCTTTATTTTCATTGCAAAGAACTTTGAGCTATTTTCTGACGACCAAATTGTATCTGTTCTTCCCTGTGGTGATAAAGCATGCATATTATTTATGTACAATGTATGTCTCCTATTTTCATATTTCATTCAAAAAAACATATGCATGCATGTATGTATGTATGTATGTATGTATGTATGTATGTATGTATGTATGTATGTATGTATGTATACACACACACACAAATACATACACATGGTGGGTTATTTATTAATGGTTATATTTGAAACATACTTTTTACATTCAGTAAGTTGAAAATGATATTGTAAAAATGGTGTGCTGCACTTGAAGATGCAAGTATTATTTGTGTGGAAATAATTTGTTGTGTGGTTAGTGAAATGAAATTTTTTTAAAATATATATAAATTAAATTAAATTTTAACTGGTAGCTATTTGACTTCAAAACTATTTGCATGCTATTCAAAAATTTTACTATTCGATTCGAAAATATTTGAATATCAAAATCCACTATTCACACACACCTAATAATTAAAGATTTAAATTACAAATTTCAGTTCTCAAGTATTATTTTCCTCCATAGTCATCACCAATATCGACAACATAACATACATCTCGCAGCAATTCATCATCTGATAAAACACTTTAAAAATAACAGCATTTATTGTCTACATATTGTGAAGGGTGGTCACATTGTATGTACAAATTTACTCCACATAAATTATATGGATGGTATGTTAAATAACCTACTTGTATTTTTATCTTTTCCTTTTTTCCCACTGATGCTACTGAGGTTAGCAAAATTTTCCGTTGCGCCGGATCAACCATTCTTGTTTACATGCTGTGCTGTATGTATTTACATGTACAGTAATACCCCGGACTTACGCGATAGGTGGGACCGAGCGATAACCGCGTAAGTCGAATTTGCATATATCTGGGTTCAATTTTGCATATAAATACATATAAATTATGTTTAATTGAGACCAGAGTCTAAAGAAAACAATAATTTAGAAGAAAAATGTTTAATAAAATGTTAGATAACAAAATAATTTACATTGTTATGAATAAAAAAACGTAAACCGAAGTTATTTTGACGTAGAAGGCTTCATATATTCTAACATTGTCACCTGACGAGTTAAATTTTTCTTCTTTTCACGCAAAATTTCCTTGTAGAACGCCAATAACTTTTTATTCCCCGTTTTGTAGTAGAAATGCGCTCTTCGTTGGAGTCTATTTTTTCTAAAATTTGTAACCCCTTTTCAATTGAACTGAGGCCTTCTGTTAAGTTTGCAATCGTCATTTGATTTTCCGATTCAACTTGGTCTAACGAATCAGTTTGTTCAATGTCTTGCTCATGCTCACACATTTCTATAGGCTCGTCAATTGTCAGCACTTAATTGTGTGACTCCACCAATTCTTGAACGTCAGCACCATCCACCTCTAAATTTAATTGTTTGGCAATAATATTAACCACTTTTTCAATTACACTATCGATTTGTTCAAGATCTGACGCTGATTCTCCTTGGGTTTCGGTGGTGAAAAGGAATGGACACAGTTTTTTCCAGACGCCATTCAAAGTTTTTTGTAAAATCTCATTCCAAGATTGTCCAACAAATCTAACAGCATCTAAAACATTTAATTGCTTCCCAAAGTTTTTGACAGAAAGCTTGTCTTGTCGCATAGCTTCATGTAGATGCGCAAACAATCATCTTGTGTAGTAAGCTTTAAATGTTTTAATGACTCCCTGTCCATCGGTTGAAGCAAACTGGTGGTGTTTGGTGGCAAAAATACAACTTTCGCCCATGGGTTGAAATTAATTAGAGTAGCAGGAGGGTGACCTGGTGCATTGTCAATTATTAGCATCACTTTAAATGGGATTTCTTTTAATTTGGCAATAACGTTCGACTTCAGGAATAAAATGATGGCCAAACCAGTTTTCAAAAAGAGAACCTGTCACCCAAGCTTTCGCATTAGACTTCCAAATGACGGGCAAACCAGCTTAAGATTAATTTTTTAAGGCTCTTGGATTTTCTGAGCGATAAACTAAGAGAGGTTTCAATTTACAATCACCAGCTGCATTCGCACCAACCATCACTGTCAATCGATCTTTGGCGGCTTTAAAACCCGGAAAGGTTTTCTCTTCACGCGCGATAAAAGTTCTTTTAGGCATTTTCTTCCAAAAAAGACAGGTTTCGTCTACGTTGAATATTGTTTGGCTAGTGTAGCCACCTTCTTCTATGATTGTCTTGAGTTTTTCTGGATAGAAAGATGCAGCTTCTTTATCAGCGCTTACCGCTTCTGCACTCTCTACGATGCTATGCCAATTACAAACGACTTATGAATCGGAAGAACCAGCCATTACTAGCTTTACACATTTCATCTTTGGCCGCCTCCCCAGCTTCTTCTCTTAGTCTCTCAAAAATCTGCTTAGCTTGAGAGCACACCGTGTTTTGATCAACAGGACAATTATTCACTCCTACTTGATTATCACACCATAATTTTAACAATGTTTCCATCTGGGCGATAATACCATGACGTTTACGAATTATGCTTGAATTCAAAGATTGAGAATCTTTCACAGCTTCCACAACTCTTTCTTTACCTTTTGTAATAGTTTGGACTGTTGATTCCGGTAGGTCAAATTTCTTTGCCAATTCACAAATTTTAATTTTTGCTTCAAAGTCTTTGATAATATTCAGTTCACACTCCAAAGATAGTGATTTTCTTTTCTTGTTTGATTCAAACGACTCATTTTTTGTTCTTTTGGATGACATAATAATTAGAGTTAACAATAAAACTCACGCGAAACATGTTCGAACCTGTTGTAAACCGAACACTGACTGGGCAGGGTGGGAGATCCGAGGCGCGCGGCACTCAAAAGAAAAACCGCGTATCTTCAAATTCGTGTAAAACGGGGTAGCGTAAGTTGGGGTATTACTGTATTCTCATTATATTTATGTTGTAATACTTGCACAATGCAACATTAATGTTATGAAAAATGTCAAATTATTCCATTATAACATATAATGCAGTATCAAAAACGTTTTTTAAACATCTAGTTTAAATCACTACGTATTCCGATAACCTAACACCATAATATAGTCAACTCTTGATTCTAAGACCCCTGGAATAGCGACCATCTTGAAATAATACCCTTTTTTGGGGAACCATAAAACTATTTTCAAATGACGACCCTCTCGAAATAACAACCCTTTTCCTGTGAACCATAAAGGGTCGTAGAATCGAGAGTTGAATGTATCACTTTTGATAATCTAAAATCTTGCTTCCACAAGCAATCAATTTAAAGTCAAACATTCTTAAAAATCAATTCAGCATGAACTATCATGATTAATCACTTAAACCAACTATGCTTTTACTGTTTCGCATATCAAACTTATACAATTATTTCACAATATCTGAATAATTTGTTTATTATGCAATTTCGAAAAACAAAAGCAAATTATAATAAAATTTTGCATCTCGAGAAAAACAGGTGTTTCTACAATTTAATGTGTGTGGTTTCAATTGCAAAATAAATTATATAAGTTGTTAGTGTATCAAATTTGTGTCTAACGGTTTTCTAAGTGCATTTTTAATATGCAACCGAATAAAGGGACATTTATTTATCCTTTTGTTTGATAGGCAGTGAATAGCAATCAACAAAACTTGATAAAATATTTTTGTGCGTAACAATGGTTTATCCATTACATTAGCAAGTGAAATTTTTGAAAATGAATTTGATTTGAATTTCTGAGTCAAATACTGAATAATTCCAATTCAAAATTTTGAATGCTTGCAAAAGACTAGTAAGAGCTTATTTTATCTATGATTAATTTAAATAAAGATAAAGTAAACAAAAAGCACATAACATTTAAAATATAGAAGAACCGTGAAAGTCATACCTGTGAACAGATCATTGAAGGCATCTGCTGGAATCTGATTAAGGACATTTGTCAGATCATGTTCCTCCAACAGATTAGTTGCCTGATGTCCTAACTCTGGATCCAGAGGATAGGCCATTCCTTCCACTTCATTCACATCTGCAAATATCAAACGCATTGACAAATACATTACTTCTGAAACAGCTTCCAGCAGCTAAAGAACTTAAAAGTGAATACAGTACTACTGTCATAAATATTGTACCTAATTCAGGGTGATGTTTTTGCATTCTACTGTGCCCGGCTATTTCTCGCTGAGAAATTGTCAAAGAATCAATTAAGGACAACAAAATAGACATTTTATGTGACGAAACCACTGACGGTGTAGGGAGGTGTGTTTGCGTATGGTTTTGTTTCATGCTGTAAATTATGAAGGGAAACCAGAATTATTTGTATCTACAGGGAAAAATTCCTATCAGCACTGGCCTTGTTTGGGTTGTTCAGTTTGTACATGATGTAATGATTGGGCTTCCAGCTATAAACTTTCAAGTAACATTTCCAACTTTTGCTTTTAAAAACATTCACAGGCATGGCATACAGTTAAGTTTATGACTTACTGCACAATTTTTAAAGATTTTTATAACTTTCCCAATATTTAATTATTAATTTTAACAATTTTATTAAGTTTGGAGGCATTATTTTATTTCAACTCGAGATTTTTGATTTTAGAGAGATAATTTTTTGTGGGTTTCATTTGTTCCAATTTTAATCAGATCAGAGCCTTCCTATTTTCCAGGCCTTACCTACACACAAGTTACGCTACTCCCAAATTTTCTGTCGCTTTGCTATGCAGCGGAGCCGCCAGTGTACATTTTCTTACCGGATGCAAACTAGCATGTAGCATTTTTCTTACAGCTTCATCCAGCAACGCCATGCCTTTAACCTGTACTTTTACACGTTACTTAATTTTCTTCTGACATCAACGCTTTTCTCTGCTTTTGCTAACCAAAATACGCTCCAAGACTGCAGTTTGTACGTCCTTTACAAGGGCATTCTACTTCCAACCAGCCGACTGAGTACATGCTCTATACATGATATGCTAGTGAATTCTGATTTTCTGTGCAAGATGTAGTCTTCTGGAAGTTTTACTCACAACGTTTGTTATGAAGTGCAGCAGTACAACGTAGTTTGTTTTCGTAAAATGCTGCCACATTAGTGTTTTCAATATCTCCATTATGGGTAAGTGCTACTACGAGTTATTTTCCCTTTGTGCGTTTCATGATAACTGTTTAGTAATTCTCTTTTGAGACTTTTATTACAGAGGTTGCAGTGTCGCAGTAACGCTGTTTCCGGTATCACAATACAGAAGTTTGGCGGAGTGGAGTGGGGAAGAGAGATTTCGACGGCTCTTAACATTGAAGTTTTGAGAGTAGATGAGGGTGAAGTGAGGTGAGCATGGAGCAGCACAAGATTGCAAGGGTGGAGGAAGTAGGAGATCCCAGAGAAAACCAGTGGATCAGCGGCATCTTCAGTCACAATTCCTACGTGCGAAGATCCTGGAGTGACCCCACCTAGGTGGGAGGCGAGTAGTCTAACCACTGCCCCCTTATGCAGTTTGTTGCACCTTAAACTCCAGTGACTGCTGTTCACCTTTCCCAGGGCGATCATGGCGGCATTTTGGTTTCCTTTTTTTCCTTGCCTGCAATCACTTCTCGCCGTACCACAGTGACTGCTTCAACACTCCTTCATTTTTAACTTTATTTTAACTCCAATTTTGTGCATTCAAGAACTATGCTTTCTTTCAATCTTGCAAGTTACTTATTGGCAAGCATTCATGGCATAGACAGTTATATTTCTATTATTTATCTTTACCAAGTGAGTGAGTGAAGAGATTTGGGCAGCTTTCAACAGCGAGATCTTGAGAGCTGATGAGGGTGAAGTGAGGTATGGAGCAGCGTCAGAATGAAGGGGCAGGGGAAATGGGAAATCCCAGAGAAAACAGGCTGACCAGCGGCATTATCCGACACTATTTCCACTTGTGAAAATCCGGACTGAACCCGGTTCGCCTTGGTGGGAGGCGAGCAGTCTAATAGTTCAACTACCATAGCCCTTTATCTTTACCAAGTCTTTTCTGACTATGGAAATGATGTAATAAATTTAAAAATAATGTTAGGGGGCCTTTCTTTTTCAATCAAGGTATCTTTTGCAATCTTGATAAAGTATAAATATTAATTTTCACTAAAATTGTGTGAATATTCGGTATACCAAAACAAAAATGAAAAATGACAACTTCAATTTTTGTTTTGGTAAGAAATAAGTTACCCAAAGTTGTAACAAAACAAAAATTCTTCTTGAATTCGAATTTTTGAGTGTTTAATGAATGTTGATTTAGTGCAGCCAGTAAAGAAAATTTTTGCCTGTAAATCTTCTTGTTTGTTTTCATTATTTTATAAATAAAATAACTACATAAAACAAAAATTTTAATGTAGGAAAGAACCCCTGTGGTAAAAACTCCATATCCTACATTTTGTAAATTTTATTTTGCAACAAATATGTTATAATGAATAACATGCTGAAATGTTATGAAATTTGTTAATCTTTCATTAAGGCTGAGCTTTTAGTTTCAGTTTCACGAAAGTCCATGACATATCTTTCGTTTTCGTTTCATGAGGAAAAAAAAAAGTCACATTCGCACATCTCTAACTTTTACATTTCACCCAAGTTTTTGTTATGCCGGTTATATATTGTGAACTCTGAATTTCACAACTACATATAATAGAAATCAATGTGACTCATCTGATTATTTTAATCTATGCCTCTGAATGATTTTACGTATTAATTAATATTTTAGCTTCCTTCAGAAAGAGTTTATTTTATGTTTGCCTTTCACCCAGCACACACATTAATATTGTTTTCTCTTAGTAGTATATCCTTTTATATAAACAGTGGCAAATTCAATGGATATGGGCTACAATACCAGATTTAATATTAAATTTATTATCACACGGTCTTGGGATCCCAATATTCTGTTGCCAGTTGAACTGCGACGTGCTACGGGTAGCGTCTCTATCCATTCTAGCCTCGCCACAACCACTGCCCCCCCCTCCCCCCAAGAAAGGACATTAAGATGTACACGCCAAAGGGTACCCATTGGCAAAATGCGGATGTAGAGTAATTTGACTTTTGGTAAATGCTGGCAAAATGAGGACATGTCCGGAATACAAGGTAGCGTGAATTTGGGCAATAGATTAATAGTAGTTCACGCAGGTGGTATTAACGGATTTGTTGAAAATGCTCACTTTCTATATAAAGCAGGTATGTACAGCCATTGGTGACTATCACAGCCAAATGAACAGTATTGATTTCATTAAGTGGGGTACCACGAAGCTTGCAGCTAATCTCCCTCAGTCATCTGTGGTAGTGTTAGATAATGCACCTTACCAATGCACATAGATAGACAAATCACCCACAAAATACACTGTGACAGCAGATATGTTAACATTGTTAATGACTAAGGGAATTATTAGCAACGAGTTGATGCGGAAAGAGGCACTTTATAAATTTGACGTGCATCCAACACCTTTGGGAAATACAGTGGTCAGTCTTCCCCCATAGATGTGCAAACTGAACGCTATGGAGCTGACTTGGGCAAAGGTTAAGCATGTGGTGCGAACAGGAAATGAGTCCAGGGATTTTTCTCTTCAGAGAGATTACTCTTAAAGCGATAGATACTGTAACCAAGACCGACAGGGAGGATACTGTGGCCTTGTGTAGAAGTTGGAGGCTGAATACTGGGAAAAGGAAGGTATTGTATCAGCTGTCACTGACAGTATAGTTGTTCATCTTGACGACAGTAGTGATTCCTCCAGTGGATGTGACGAGTGCAGTTCGGACAGTGAACAAGAGAATCCGGGTTCACCATTAGCAACACCACTTCCTTGAGGAGTGCATGTTTTTGTTTAGTACAGTACAATTGTACATTATGGCCGGCTTATTCCGCCAACGCCGCATACCTGTCAGTGTTTCAGAGCTGGCGTGAGGACAGTATTATGACCTGGTCTGCATTTTCCTTCTGGAAAGAATCATTCACTTCTGCAGTAACATGGTCATGGAATGAATCCGAACAAGCATGCCCCTCTGGCCCAGTAATGCTCCTGGTCTCCTGCACCACACGAGCGCACACACACTTTATAAGGATAACATTACATGACCTTCCCTTACCACTGTCTTCTTTCCACCTGCTAACACAGTTAGCATAACTGTCACCCTCTGTTTCACATTACCTGTGGACAGTGTTCTCACTGATTTTGTCCCAATATCATCCACTGTTGTTTACCCTGGCATGTCCAAATAGACTGCTGTCTGGTCAGCATTTCCTACCTGAGAAAGAAGATAATTACTGTACCTATGTTTCTTCCACAATTTAATTATATACTTTTGGAAGGACACGAGCTTCTTATCAAAATTACCTGGCAATTTTTGGCACACAGATGTACACTGCAGTGTCAGCCCAAACTTTCTCATCATTCTCCTGCACCATCAATTCTGACCTTGAATTCCGACCTAGGAATATCCAATTCTGCTGCCACTCTAATGGCTTTCGTCAATATAATTTCCTGTGTGATTGTCCATCCCTTGTCGCGTTTTGTTACGAGAAACCCAACTACGCATGTATCAACTTTGAAAAAACATATTTTTTTTGTCCATGGAACGCCTTCTGCGTTGAATGAGCACTTTAAGTTTGTCATAATCCTTAGGCCACCATCACACAATATTTTCTGTAACGTGGTATTAACATGTATCAACACAATTGTTGGTCCATACAACTTAATTTACAGCCAACAATTAAGTTGGCACTGTTAATTTGTCTTTCACTTGTTGTGCATTGTTCGACCAAAGGGTTCAGTAGTTGCATCGCTGTAGTCACTCAGATGTTATGAACTCGTCTAAAATACATCCCATGATTGAATGAACTACCATAATTCCACCAGTAACAAATACACAACATTAGCTAATTCTATTAAGACAACTTAACTTTTCATTTTACAAACAATAGATTTGTCACACAGTTAAAATATTTAGCACTAAAGTAAACATGTAGTGAAGTGTAAACAATGCAGCATGACAGAAAAAAACAGTTGCCAGAGCGCAACAGCTGTCATGATTTTACTCAAGGACATGTGACCGTGTGACTTGGAAATAGAGTTTGTTACACTGCTTAAGTACAGTTCTTGACTATCGCGTGAAAATAACGAGGCTTCAAATTTTTGGCTAATATTCAGAATAATATGGCATTTTTGTTAGTAACGGTACACAACTTAATTTTTGCTGGCTATAATAGCATTTAAAATGAACACAACATGTTTGGTATCTGTAAATAGTATATATTGTATACTAGAAGACTTTGTGGACGAGTACATGTGTATGTACAATGTAAATACTAGACTATGTGACTTAGCTTTAATTGCCTGTGCCTACAGCAATCATCGTGACAGTGGCACCTCCAAGTGGAAGAAAACTGCAGTAGTAATCAAGATGGCGAGACGGTAAGTTCAGCTATGGTGCACCGGTTTGTTAGTTAGTTGATTGTTTTGTTGAAAGTATTCAGTCCGCAAGCATGTCGGTGCCCACATTTTGGTCCTCCTGGGCCGCATAGTTCTGGCAGTCGTTAGTTTCCATGTTGTTGGTGTTGATAATTGCATGGTATATTCTTGTCCCGAACAAATCAACGAGTGTAGGATGGAATCAGCGTTTAAAGAGTGTTTGGGGAAAATAATTGTGTTTGTGTCCTAGCGGGTGTTTTCGGATGCCAGGATATAATATTCACACTGTATCCAAGTTTCATACAATTATTAGTGTTTGTTATCATGGTGGACGTGGCTGCTGTGTCGGCGCTGCTAAGCTTAGCCGAATGCCGTGTGAAACGTGCTTATGCTCCCGCTCAGACAATAACAACTGACCCGACAAAAATAAATATATTTTTGGCTAATGTACACGAACTTCCAGAAATTATTCAAATATTTGAAAAGGATTACGTTACGTTAGAAGCCTCGTCGGAAAAGCCAGAAAATTTCAGTTCAGAGGGACATTCAGTATAAATGATTAATTTTGAAGAGCAATACTACACAGTTATAGCAACAGCAGAGTTGCTCAGCAGTGACAAGGTCGTAGATGAGGTGTGCTCAGAGTCTTCCCATAGTTGGCAAGTGGTCGTGCCGAAAATTGATTTGCCTCAGTTTGATGGGAATCTAAAATGTTGGGTGAATTACTGTAATTTATTTTTACAACGTTGGTGATGAATCACCCTGGCTCATTAGCTATTGAAAAGTTTGTTTACTTGAAGACTTCACCAAGTGGCGAACCCTCGAGTCTTATTCAGGCCCTTCCCATTTCGGAAGTAAATTTCCGTATTGTTTGGGACATGTTACTAGATTGGTGCTATAACAAACGCCTGATTGTAGCCTTGCATATGGATTCTTTGTTGGAAGCCTCTTCTGCATGTGTGAACACACCTACTTCACTGCGCCAGTTGTTAACAATTATAACGGAAAACATAGCTGCATTGGAGGCCCTTGAGGTGCCAGTGAAAACATGAACCTCATCTTGCTTGCCATATTTTGCAAAAGATTGGATGTACCGTTGCAAACACAGTGGGAGATGATTCTTTCCTACAATGAACTTCCCACCATAAGGAAGTTCATCATATTTCTGGAAAAGCACTGTCGGTGTCAGGAGACGGTGACTTGTTGCCAAACACAGTCTACTGTAGTGCCACCTAAGTCAAAGGTAGGGGTTGTGCCAGTACCCCCTATACCACGATAACTGTGCTCCAGCAACTTTCTCATTGATTCCCGTAAGCGTGCCTTCTGCAAAGACTTGCACGCCATATTCAAGTGCCCTAGATTCTTATTGATAAGTCCTAAGGTTCAGTGAAGGACAACAAGTTGTGCCTGAATTGTTTACAAGCAAGGCATCAGATTGTCCATCCTCATCTTGTCATTGTCAGTCTAGGCATCACTCATTATTGCACTTCACAGCAGGAACTAGGGCTGAGCCAATACCGGTATCGATATATCGAAACCGGCCGATATCGTAATTATTGGAATTGTGCGCAATTCATGTTTAAATTGCCGATATTATAACCAATATTTTCCCCTAAGAATCTCTAAGATGACGATGTTTTCAACTTGCCATAATTGGAGTGCTTTGCTCACTACAGTGAAATCTCGTTGTTGCGTTCCCGTTTATGTCGTTTTTCCGTATCAATCAATTTTTTTGGATGGTCCCAACAAATATCATATATAAACAATGTTAAAAAAACCTGCATGCTATGCCTTTAAATCATTAATCTACCCGCATCCATCGATCAGATATTCTGTCCGAAAACCAAAATATATTCGGAACTATTGTTTATCTGTGAAAAAACTATCTTAAAACCGGTACTACCAAAATTCAGTAGCGCCAAGAGCAGGTAAACACACTCCCTAACCTCAAATGCTAGTGTACACAACTAGTTGTGAAGCGTTGCAATTGTTAACAACCACGTAATGTATTTCTGATAATTCAATCACTATTTGTTTTATATTACTCACGTCAAAAAACAGGTAAAACATAATAATTTCAGGCATTTTTTTATTTCAAGTCAGCAAACTAAAATTTGCGCTACTAAAGCACGTATGTATAATTGATATGGTACGGACCAGAACTAGACATTTATAATGAACGGAACGGATTTGAACTTTACTCTCGTTCCACAATGGAAACGTAATAATTTTTAGATCAGTACGGTAAATAACCATGAAAATTACCAGCATTAAAGGGGAACAATATGTTTTCACTGATTAAGATAAAATTACGCTAATAACTTTTTTAAAGAGTAATGCAGTGATATCAACTGTCACACAAGATGGCAAATGTTATTTAATTTGGCAAAATTTAAAAACATTTTGCGGGCAGCGGAATTTTTAGCGAATGTAAATATAATTTCAAAAAATCGGATTTTTACATGTCAAACTCAACAATTTTTAGCACATTTCTGTTTTAAATCATTGTTTTTAATAAAGTTAGTTTGATTTTTGCCACTTTTTTACATTTTGCAGAAATTTAAGGAATTTTATGTAAACATTCAGCGGATTTTCGAAATTAAGTGCATTTCAATATTTTACAATACAATACTTATATTGAATGATTGAGATATGTTTTTTCATCCAGTATTTAAGATATGCCCACTGTTCATTACAGGCAATCAACTCAGTATACACAAGGATGATAATTATTTTTTTTGAGGTTAGGTTTTACTTTTTGAGGAGAGAGGTCCACATGTTGAGTTTTCCAGCATGCTGAGTTTTTTTCAGATGAAAAACGAATAATAGAGGTTTCACTATTTGGTTTTATTAAAATAATCACTATTTTTAAATTAATTTTTATTTAAGTACCCAACTGCCTGTGCCCTTTTTTTTGTTTCTTTTGTTGGTTTGTTTGCTGTTGCTGTAGTAACATGACGGTGTTAGGTTAGGGTACGAACGTGGTGAAATTATTTAAGTGTGCCAGCAATAAACAAATAATATAACTGGAAGAAAAAGTGACTTGTGGAATTTCTTTGTACCGTAAGCAACACGCAAGAATGCAAAACTGTTTACAATATTTGTAAATGTTTGGTTTCGAGAGGCGGTAAATCATCAAGGTCCAATAGTACCACAAACTTAAAACGGCACATTGAATGTACGCACCATTCAAAGTGTTATGTTTTTTTTTAAGTGTTTCATTGCTTAATGACATGCTTTTGGAGGTTATTATTGTCTTATAAATGTGCTTAATATGTGGTTCCTAGATTCATATTTATCATAATAGTTAGGCCTATCACTGAAACAATAAAAACGAACACAATTAGAATTTTATTTAAGTAAAAGTTTAAAAATTAAGTTTTTATTTTTTGAAAATTGCAATAATGTAATTTTTCCTTGTCAAGGCAATATCGGTATTGGTATCGGCAATATCGGAAAAGGCTCAAAAACCATATCGGCTCACCCCTAGCAGGAACGACTGAGGAGGAGGTTGATTCCTGGGTGAGGACCCTTCAGCTAATTCCTCAACAAAAGTGTTGTCTTCAGTTGCAGGTAATAGCAAGCTGGCGGCTACGGTTATGTTGTCAACTGCAATGATAGATATTCAAGACTCATCTGGAAACTTTCAAACTGTACGGGCTCTTTTTGATTCGGGCAGTCAGACCCATTTTATTACAGACAATTGTTTGTCTAGGTTAGGACTTGCCTGCAAAGGGATGGCAGTGCAGCTTCATGGACTGTCTTCAACACCATTGAGTGACACTAAAGGAATGGCAGCCTGTGTTATAAAACCTAGAGGACAGGATGCACTTAGCTTTGAAATTGAGGTTTTTGCTTTGCCCCACATTACTGGATGTATTCCCAGCACACCGATCAAAGGGGGGACCTTGGTCTTACATAAAGCACTTGCGACTTGCAGATGAAGATTCTAATGTGGCACGACCGGTTGACATGCTCATTGGAGAATATATTCTCACAGGTCGCAAACTAGAGGGCAATCCAGGAACACCCGTGGCACTCGACACACAGTTTGGGTGGATACTGATGGGACATACTCAACAGTCACTATATGTCTTCTGTAAGCTCCCCACATTGGAGAATGTACAGAAATTTTGGGACTAGAAGAGTAACAGTTGCCAAGGATCTCCGGTCATGTGAGAGGGTCTTCATTGCATTCGTGGCAGTACTGGACGGTACAGTGTGGCTTTGTCCTTCAAGTCACCTGACCCTGACTAAGGAAACTCAAGAATGTCTGCTCTTCGTAGGTTCAATTCACTGGAACGTAGGCTAAGAAAGGACCCAGAACTTAAAGAAGAGTATGTGGCTGGCGTTCATGAAAGACTACATTAATGCCGGTCACATGAGCAAGATCAAATAGGGTGATATAGCATCATAAAACACCTATTTCATACCTCACCAGTGTGTTTGGGAGCCTGACAGCACCACTTAAAGACTTTGAGTGGTATTTCATGCTTCATCCAAAACAGCTGCAGGCACATCTTTAAACAATACCCTATTTACTGGTCCAAAACTACATAGAAACCTTTTGACTGTTCTCCTTAGTTCTCAAACACATGCAATTGTTGTCACTGCAGACATAAGACAAATGTATCTGCAAATTGAGGTCCATCCTGAGCATAGAAGGTACCAGTGTGTATTTTGGAAGGAAATAGAAGATAGGCCTGTTGAAGTGTACCTGTTGAACACAGTAACTTAGTGTGTCCTCATCTCCATACCTGACAATTTGCACTTTACATCAATTAGCAGAGGATAAGCAAGGCAATTTCCCTGTGGCTGCCAATGCCTTGCCCAATAATAAGTATGTAGTTCTCACTGATTGTAAACGTTAAAGAATACGATTAGGAATCGACTGCGAATATGTCTAAAAAAAAGTATTTTTAAGTAACATTTATGTATGTAAATTTTGATGGTTTGGCACTCATTGTGTGTATTATTTTTAAATATGACTTATGAGATGCCAAATAATGAATTAATGATTAACTATGTACAATAAAGGGTAGAGTAATACCTACATAATTTCTCAGGTGACTGATGGAAACAATTACACATATGGGCAAACAATACACATGGACTTAATTTACAGGTACAATAACTACAAAAGCTATCCTATTTAAAAACAAGACTTTAAAGGCGAGAGTCTCACTTCACATATACTTGTTCTAATCACTTCAGTAACCCTACTAAATTGTAAATTATTCCTGTAAAAAAATTGAACATTCATTTCCAGTGTTAAAATTTGTAAAAACTATTTATACAACCACATTAAAGGAATAAGTTAATGTCTCCAACTATGGGAGAAAATTATCTTCAATGATCCTGGGCTCTAACATACAGACAAAAGGAAAACTATAAAATGTTAATGCTTACCTTATAAAGTATTTTTATAATAAAGGTACTTATAATTATTGTTTTCTTAGCCATGTTTCTCACATAAAACAAAAAACATAATACTCCTATTGGGACATATCCAATATTCCAACATTGCATATAACTGCTTTACCTATCTGTTCTTCCTTGATGGTAATCTCAGAGTACGGCTCCTCTTTGATATTTATCTCAGAGTACAAGCTGGCATTACTGTGGTGGTCAACTTTGTCAATCAAATGCTCTGAAGTTTCTGCAGGATGAGACGAGGTGGTGACAATTTCTGTAAAAATAAAATATCTTTGTATCGGTGATCGTTGTGCATTTCTCAGTCACTTATAACTTTGTCTTCCAGCAAACTTATTTATAACCTGTTTCTTGCAAAAAAAATGAAACTGAGCATGACTTGTGACTCATGATAACTCCAAAAGAAAATTACCAACCTGCCCTTTTTTTATTCAAAACTCCCCCGGCAAACTAACTCAATCTTACAAAACAGTGTAGCTTATGACAGAAGCTGCTATATTACTCATTGGGGAAGCAATTCTAGACAATGTTGAGTCTATGTCCACGAGAGATAGTGCCAAAGTCTCTATTAAAGTCTGTCCACATGTCTTTGCAAGCTGCCCTGTGTACACAATTACACAGGAACCTGGTAGAGCCTGTACAGTGAATTAGGATGTCACTGATGGAGACTTTGTTATCATGAAGAGAACATAATCCCATGATATCAGCACCCATGATACATCACTGGACTACATGCCTCTGTCTCGAGCAAAACAGCAAACTCTCATCTCACCCTGTGACCTTGCACATTGCTAGGGCAGTTGGCTGCAATGCCAACACAGCCAGGTACCCAATTCCAGATGCTGTGAAACGCAGTGCAGCAATGAGCAGAAAGAACTGATTACTTAATGTTATAGGTTAGCCCATTTACACAACAGGCATAGTTAGTGAATCACACAGGCTTTGTCTTTACAGTAGTTCCTTTCACTAGCCACCCTGATCAACCACTACCTGCAGACCCCTATCCAAAGCCTTACAGTCAAAGGTGTTTCTGCTAAACTACTAGCCAGTCTACTTGACAAGTCGCAGGAGCATAATGGCTGCTGAGTCTATAGCTTTAAATATTCTTGTGGCAGAGCGACAGCATGTTAGCACATGAGGACCATGACCAAAAATTAAGAAATGTGTCAGTCACATGGTTTACAGTAAACTGCCATGCCATGCCTCTCTCACACATATCTTCTACACTCTTCCTGCATGGTAACATTCTGTGAGGAATGGTTGTACCACAAAGCCTATCCAGTTAGTGCACTGAAGCACTGCTGAACGGACGTTTACCACAACTGCTAACTCTGTTCTCCTGAGTATGTCAATAGCCACAATTTCTGCAAATAGTCTCTATCAATCTAAGGCTTACAGGGCTTACCCCAAAATGCATCCTTTCCCCCTACAATCTTGGCTATTAACTGGCTTGCTGGAGAGCCCACAGAAATATGAAGGAACTTACACTGGATAAAGTGGAGGCTCCCTGGGCAGCGTTCTAAAATGCTACTCGGAGAGTAGAGTAAAATACCGTAGGGTATAAGTTGAGCAACACTGGAGTAAATATGTTTTGGAATTGGCATAATGGAAATAACATGCTGTGTTTACAAACATGTCCTGATTAAGCAACCAATGTATATTTCCAAAAATACAGTTCCCTGAACATATTATACTCATTAAAAAAAAGAAAGAATTATATACGCAAGATAAACATAATCATAAAAGTGATATCTAAAAACGCAACAGCATAAACAACTTATCTTTCATGCATCATTTGTAATTTTTCATCTGTATATGTAGCCAGAATGTGTACATTTTATTTTAGTTCACTTAATTAAACCTCCCACCATTTTTCAGTTTATACTTTCTGTTAATCACCAAAACAGTGCATTAAAAGTTTTAATCTGGCAAGATCTCAAGAGTATTATTGTGCAGTTTGGGGCACTGTCAACAGCGAGTAAAACATTTACTCACAGTGTTTTGGGACAGCCAAAGAGTAAAGTTTACTCGCGGAGTAATGTTTTGGAACGCCACCTTGGCTAACAAGTGGACGCCACTGCTGCTTCTACTGGTTTTAGTGTATGCTTAACACCAGGCCACTGCTTGAATTATTGGCGATTGCATACTGCAATGTCATTTCATTATAAAGTCTTGGAAGCTGGAGTCCCATGTGCAATTGGCTGTGCTTTCCCTGGTTATGATTATTAGTATCCACTCTGGGCCAAAACAAATCTTGACAGGGTGGCTCTCAACTTCTGGAGGCAATAATCTAGCAGCATTGCCATCATAGACAAAAATGTACACACTCCCGTAGTTGTAAAATGTCAACTTTTTCTGCTACCTAAAATTAATAGATTAAATTCAGTTTGTACCATAAATTACACCAGTTTTTATAGTTATCGCAAATGCCCTCGCCCTCCGCAGTTGCTAAAGTTAGTTGCTAAAGTTGGGTACCATTAACACAGATACTCACAAAATTATTCAAGAGCAATTTTGATTTAAAAAAAAAAATTGTTAAGTACAAAACTCTACAAACAATGGCTGAGGAAAAGAAGTTGGTATCAACATGGATCAGCATGATTTAGCATTTGTAGAAGGAAACTTACCATCCCTGGTTGCAACATCTGATGACATCATTGATACAGCAGGTACTGTGGATGAGAAGGGTCCACCTTCTTCTGCATCAGATATGAAACCGGAGGTAGCAACTGAAAAGAGACAAGGGTGGATACATTTTGTCACAATAACTGCATAACATTAGGATGAAATTTGTTTCACAAAAATTATATAAAAAACAAATGCTGATTCAAAAAATTAGCATTTTACTCAAAGTTAATCTGGTGACCTTTCAAAGTTACTGCATTATGATGTTCAAGTATAACTTTTGGATAACATCTTTCAACAATGCACACTAAAGAAAATATCAGTCATGTATAGTATTTAATGTACACAATAAGAACCACCAGCATGCCAAGTTGAGTTCTTATTGGTATGATTCTTCCATTGATGTCATATGCAACAGTAACTGCAATGAGGCAACCATTTAAGAATTAAGTTACTTAGTTCATGCTATCTTTAATGTAATTTGCTATGTTTATTTGAGAGTTTTGTTTTGATAGTTACTGAAATACGACATTAAGGTTACATGACTACATCACAGCACTAAAATAGGCCAAATTTCCTTGAAGATTTTCTTTTGAAAAAGTGACATAATATGAAGACTGAAGTTATTCTTTTACTATATATTAATTTAAGCAATTAGACCTAATCTGTGTGAATCAAGCAAATGTGTTAGTACAAAATCATTTTTTTTATTTAATTAACAGGATCTAGGCAAAGAACAATTTAAGAAGTAAAATTTCAATTGCACTCCAGAAATGAGCCTAATAGTCCAGGAAATAAAGGCCAGAAATAGTCCATTGTCACAACTATTTCTGGGAAAGCTGAATTTTCCTCAGATGATAGATTTTTATAAGATATGTATTTCCTAAAAATTCCCTTCTACTGCTGCTTCTTCTCACACCTCCCTCCAAAGATTAAAAGTTGGACTTTCACACAATCACTTGTACATCCATTATTAATGGTTAAATTGAGTAAACTTCATAACTTTGGCCCAAAATATATTTTCTTTAGTATCAATAATTTAGGCATTACACAGTTACAAACCTAAAAAATATTGTTTTTAAAGTTAAAAAACTACTTCTCTATCTGTTACAGTCTTCTAAATAATTTAAATAAACAAAAATGTTTCAAATAAGAGTTTCAGCACACATTTTAAGCTTTAAAATTATATATGTCTTATATGGGGGAGCGTATTGGTGGTTGTGATGGAAAAAGTTCTCCATTTAGATATTTGTCAGGTTTACATACATATAAATGTATAATTTGATAACAGGTCCTCCAATTTCTCCACAAGAAGCCACTGAAAATTGAGACAATGCTCAGTGAAATTTACGTGCTGCGTGATGTTCTAAAATTTCTGTCAACAAGAGGAGGTCAAGATCACAGATCTGGGGTATCGTTTTATAAAATAGTAATTAATTTAAAAATGTTAATTTTACACTAATATCTGTTAAATACAGACTTAAATGGAAAAAAAATTGAATTTAACTAAATTTTTGGTTTATTAGGGGTTGAAAATGGTCAGTTTAGATTTTTTAAAGTCATTCTCAGGAAATAGGCACTTAAAAAAATTGATGATCTACTTTATCCAACAAACGTAGTTTTGAAATGTTATTTGGAAACAAAGAATGATGAAGTGCGGTGTATGTCTATTTTTTGTTACAATTTTTTTAACTAATTAAAATCATGATTAAGAATTGTATAATAAAATATTTGTGAATAATTCCTAGCTTGCAAATATTTACAGACCCCTTTTGCCAAGTATAATGCAGTAAACTCTCAATTATAAGACACCTTATGGTTCCCAGGAAAATTGTTGTTAATACGGAGGGGATGTTATTGGAAAAACCTTATCAATTAAATTTTTTGATGGTTCTCAAAAAAGGGTTGTTATTACGAGAGGGTTGCTATTTCAGGGGTCTTAGAAACAAGAGTTGATTGTAAGTGTATTAGTAATTGGCAGAATTAACTTTTCAGTCAGCACTGAGCCACCCAGGCAGCTTAGCATTGGCTAATCAGCTAATCTTTGTTAGCCATTTTTCATGGCCCATGAACCTTAAGCCTAATATTTTGAGCCAGAAAGGGATGGCTGTTCACACCATTGTCAATGTGAGTTGGAGCATGGCAAGATGTGGATTGTTCAACAGTGTTGTGGTATTCTGAACTGAAACTGGTTGTGGCAGTGCAACCTGTGTCACTCTTAGAATTTAATAATTGAGTTTGGTCCTAGTAAGCCGCTAGGATACCAAAATATATAAAAGAACAGGAATTCAAGCACTAACAGTCTAGTACCTGTCGACAGGCACGCACATAAAAAGGACGACAAGTACTAGACTGTGAATACTTGAATTCCTATTCTTTTATATATTTTTATAATTTAATACATTAAAGACAATACTAACAACTACAGTACTTACTCCTGGACCCTTCTTCATGCATCGAAATGCTCAACGAAGGTGGTGGTGGATCTGAAGTTCTTTGAGTCTTTCTTTTCTTCTTCCCACGCTTACTGGGCCGAGTCATTGCGGACGGCTTGGCCTTCTTACGAACTCTCTTTGGTTTAGTTTCTGCACACATCTTGTCGTAGTTATCCTGCATCAAGATACACACTTGTAAAATCCGTGAGAAGACGTGGGACAGAAATACAGTGAATGAAACCTCATAGAAACATACCCGCTTCCTTGCATGCTCCAAACAAAGCGGCAATTCGTGACAGATGTCAAACACTGGTATGCAGCACTGAGTGTTGTCAGAGAATTTGGCTGTGCAGTGCTCGTAAAGCAGCTGATTCACGTTATACATGATGTGACGCATACAATGTTGAGTACATGGCAGTGCTGTATTGGTACAAGCATCCTTCTCACTTTGTCGATAACAACACTGACGCTTCCTCAGCATGGTCAGTTTCGAACTGTAAACCACAGTGTTACTAGTTAGTTCCAGTAATACCCAATGTATCATACAAATGTCATTAATTTAACAACAGACTATAATTGTTCATATTGACAGCATATACAATTTGAGTGTAGAAGTTATATGAATTACAGTTTGAATACTGAAACACATTTGTTAAGCATCAAGTTGTTAAAAGTAAAAGTTCAGAAGTGAACAGTATCAGTACTAACAAAAACATGACATATTTAAAATATGTGAACAATTTTTTCACTGTGAACTAAATACGGTTCTAATAATTTCAATTTTCAAATGCATAGTCTGCAAATATTTAATGAGTAAATAATTTACATCATAACTTCTTGTTATACAGAAAATCTATGTATTGTGTATAAATGGTCTAATGAAAAGTTGGGCTCAAAAAGTACATACAAAATATTAAAATAGTTTGGGGGGATTTATTTTCACCCAGGGGATTTGGGTTTGTTTCTTGGTGCTATCACGTTATTCAGGTAGTTTTGTTGGTCTGGCTGCTCATCTTATACTTTGTAAGACAATGACAAACTGCAGTATCATCCTACCTTAACAGCCTAGGGTGTGTCATGGTCAATGTGGTTAGCTGCAATTCACCACCAGACACATAGTGAGCAAGCCATGTACTACCTCACTTACACACTCAATAGGTTCCTACAGACTTGTGTTTATGTAAATTTTCACTGCTCCCCATGCAGGATAACTGTGTTGACTGTACTTATATTTGAGAAAATATGATAATAATGGACACCGCTAGTAATGTACCAGTAATCAATGACCTTCACAGGTTTTAAATCTTACATATTGCCAAAATGTGGTCTGGTTTCCCAACTCCTGTATTTAGCAGGTTTGGTCAACTAACAATTCAGCATGAGGCTGATTGCATTAACCTAGCATATTTCATTGCAAAATGGTTGCATCATAATTTTTAAGTGTTGAAAAGAGTACAAAATTTTGGCCACCTAAAATTTTTAACACAGCCGAACATGTAGAAGCATGCCCTACTCCAGACATCCCGTCACAAAGTGTGCAGGGGATGAGCTGAAGTGGTTCAGGCAGACGCATTGCATCCAAAGGTAGCTGAGGACAACCAAAGTGTTTATGTTTCCCTTACAAAGGGTGAAAATTTGACCCTACCTGAAGACTACCCACCTCTTACCAGACAGTCAATAAAGGGAAGGTGCTGGTTACTTGGTAACAAATTTCCCTACGAGTGAGAGGAAGAGCGAACATTGCACTAGTTCCTCTGCAACTAAGTACCCCTCCCAGCAGGGGAGTAAGGAGAGGAAGTGATATTGCATCAAGCAACAGCTGAATCTGTCTGAAGATAGCCGCAGATAACAAAGTGCTTCCTCCCCAATCACATGATGTAAGGCAAAGGAGAGGGAGCAAGGTCACGTGCCGACTGCCGAGTAATGGCCAAGTATAAGCAGGAGACCATAATAGTTTGTGTGTTTGTTGATAAGCAGTACATTCCCCGTTATTGGACATTTGCTCAAACAAACAATTTAAGGGAAGTATATTCCAATTACAGGGAATGGCCGTCAAGATAATTAAAGTCAGTTGCATTGCAGCAGGTGCCGAGTGCTGACCATGGAAAAAACTGCCAGATATCCCAGTATCTGGGACCACTCCTGCCTCCATCCAGCTCACATGTAGAACCACCACTACAGCCCTGTTACCACAGTTGGTGTAAGACCCAACCATCTGTAGAGATGAGTTATGACATGAGCACCTAGACCTTGATTAAGGACATGTTGGAGCAAATCATTATCAGTAGATAAGGGAGGGTGAGAAGGGACATAGACCCCCAAGGGGTTTACTGTTGAGATCAATCTCTGCAACTAAGGAGAGTAACATGTACCTATATGGAGAGGAACAGTCCATGATGTTGGTTTATATCAATTCATTATTCACACAGATGTTTTACACCTCAAAAATATTTTCCCTTTCTATGACCAACTATAATCTAGTCACAGTATCCTCACACTATTCTATACAAAGTTTTGAAAAATTACACCACGTATAACAAGTTAGCTTTTTTTTATAAATGTAAACTTTACCTTACATTTTGTCTAAAAATTATATATTTATTTTGTAATAAATACAAATTTAAAAAAAATAGCTATGTTACCAAAAGCTATTTAAAAATATTTTTAACGTAAAAACAATGTTATTAAACTAAGTATGCTATTTGTAAAGTAAATGTTTCTCACTAAAATACAGTATTTAGTTTTTTTTATGCGGTAGTAGTGGAAATACATTTCTATGTTACTTATTAAAATATATATTTTTTTATTTTCTGAGAAGCACAAAAATATTTGTGCAGTTCCTTCATTTCTTTCAAAGAAAGGGAGTAACTGGCAAAAAATGTTGCTTATTTTTTGTTTGTATTACTGTATTTACTTGCATAATTGTCGCCATCGCCTAATGCCAGCACCCATGTTTTGAGAAGAAGAATTTGGTATTTAAATTTACCCGCATATTCTCTGCACCTCATTCGTGAAGTGCCCAATGGTTGAAAGATGATTTTGGACATCCCTGTAGGTAACATTAAACATGTGGCTGTTATAGACAGCCGGAAATTCCATTGCCCTTGAGTGGCATATTCTTATTAGATGCACTAAAAAGGGTGGAAGTGTTGGAGAGAGGGTAGTGTGCATTTGGCCACAATACTGCATGCCATTTTGTTAGTACTTATGTGTTTTCAGCAGTTTGAATTTGGAGTCATGTTCTGCGAGGATTTTTAAGTGCAAAATTGCTGTAAGCGAAAATGGGCAAGTACAATTTGTATACAGCCAATTTCAAATTGCAAGTGATAGCATAAGAGGAACATGGGAATCTGGCAGCTGTGCAGGAATACTGCGTTAATGGAAAAAAATGTGGGATATGGGGAAACAAAAAGAAAAATTGCATAACAGAAATTCAACAAAGCGTGCTTTTCGCGAACCCAAGCATAGCAATTTTCTTGAACATGACCAAAAGTGTGGTGGAATAAATTATGACAGCTATGGAATAACGGATGAAGTGTTTCACTGGAAATGATTCAATGTAAAGCACGGGAAATTGCATGCATCTAGAACATCATGCATACCCAGTTCAGGGCAAGTTGTGGTTGAGTGACGAGATTTATGGAGCAGGAGGTTTTCCTCTCCGCCGTAGAAATTTGCTTTCCCATCAGAGGACTACAAAAAGGAAATTTACTTACACCATTTTGCGGTAGCAATGCGGAATGCAAACAAATACATTCTTTCACAAATTAGCAATTTTATTAGATTTTCAAATTCGCCATTCATAATTAAAACACAATTTTAATGTTTACAGTTTTATTAAAAATGTGTATTCAGATGTGATGGCGGGACAGTTATGACTACCAAGTTAACAAAATTGGTGAAATAGCATGTTGCTGGACCGAGTGTTAGTTACTTTTCCTGCTAAATATACACAAAATGATTAAATCGAGTTCCTTACAGGGTGTTTTTTCCACCTGCTGAGGTATTACAAAGTTGTGATAATGTTTCTACTAGGGCTTAAATATATTTCAAGGTTTGTCATGCTGCTTGCACAAATAACTATTGTTAGCCAAGTTAGGTAGTTTTGACTTGGTTTGGTGTGTGACAGTAAGTACTGGATGTACTTGTCTCATGTTTAAAATCATGAATGACTTTTATGACTACAATAATTGCTTAAAGGCCAGATCTGTTTATACCACAACTTTGTAAAATTTCCCTAGCCCACTGAAACACAAGTAACATGCTGCAAACATTTATATGAATTGCATACTTTCCACAGCACCATTAAATTGCTCAACTGGCTACATTCCACTCACCCCAAAAAAAAAAGAACAAAATTTATGGTATTAAAGTGTATACATACATAACCATCTTTAAATCTGTCACAGCTGTTATTATCATGTAATTTAGATGATAAAATACATAGCATGAGTTGTGTGCTTGAGTTTCAACTCTTTTTGCTGTACTGGAAACTAATTTGTTTTAATATTTATTCTGGGTGAGGCTGTTTCTATAATCAATATAACCAAACTCAAGTTCATAAAGAAAATAAATATATACACATACTATTCTCTCCCCAGTTTTAAATGTGTTAAACAGAATCACAGAAAATATTAATGTATAATATATATAATGTACCAATAATCTAAAATAATTAACATAAGAATTATTACTATGGGTATTGTATTGGCACCTCTCTAAATAAGGTCATAAATTATGAAGATTTGGAAGGTTATATATATATATTTATTTATTTATTAACAGAACAGAATGTAAACAAAGTAATTGACTGTTTACATATGTAAGTCACATGGCAGTCAAATTATAATGGAAGGATACGTAATAAATATCTTAATGTAGAACTTCAGCTTAGTTTCTGGAAAGCGTAAAGCAACCATGAATGGACTAGACTATTGCTGACCAAGGCAACTTCTAACCCTTTTTTAACCATACTATTTTACCCTTCCGACAACATATAAAAAAGATGTAACATTTTTATCAAATAGTACAGAGATATCAGGGGTGGTGTGTGAAGACCAACAGATTTGCATGATACTGAATATGGTGTGCCATCATAATGCTGATGGAAGATTGCATCCTGATTTGACACCTTTAAGGTATAATAATCCAGAGTACAGTAAATTCACACAAAGAATAATGGTGATGTGGTTCATGTACCGGTTGTAAGTGGTACCAGGTATGTGGTACCTCCTGCTTCGAGATTCGTAGAGGAAGTTAGCTGCCTGGCCCGGCCGCACTTGTGCTACATCAACCAACGCTCCCGCCAGCTTATCTTCAGGCCGGTGGGCCATGGCAGCAGATAACTGACACAGTCTGCGCCGTAACTCGCCCTTCATGGAGCATAATTTGGCCCCCCGCTGGCCCTCCACCACCATGCCCGCTTGATCCCACGTTGAGAACCAATGCCTTTGGTAAATAAGAGCATCTTCACTATCGCTGTCCTCACTCTCAGATGCTTCTAGACCTGTAAACATTGCACCACTCATACTTACATGTGTTAATAAAATAAAATCAATGCCTTAAAAATTGCCACACCCAGGAGACACCAAAATGGAATTAAATTTAGCACAAGCAATATGAATGACAACATAAATAACTGATTAAAACATCAAGATAAATGAGTTGTTTATTCTATTCTGGCAAAATTGATCAGTTACAAGGTACCTTTATTATATTGTTGCACCACCAATAGCATAAGACACGTGCTGCAACAACATGGTCCAGCATGGTTATAAAGACAGCTCATACTATCCAGTGGCAGACTTTCCCATAGTTGTTGCAGTTTTACAGCTTCAGATGCTGCACACCTATTCACAACTAACGCTGCTGTCCCAGCTGGCTTCACACTGTTTTTTAACTAAAATGTCCGGAGACTGGGTTGGCCAAGGAGGGGTGTCAATAGCACAAAAACAGTCCTGATAAACTTATGCCGTATATGGTAGGAAAATTGCCCCTTGGAGCCAAGGCACCGAGGGAAAGCTTATGATCTCCAAATACCATAAAATCACCTGTTCTGACAGTGTGTCCCTGAGCAGTGAAGTCTGAACTTGTACGCTGTCCAGTGCCTCTCCATATTCAACAAGAAGTTACTGATAACAAATGAGCATACTTCCTCTACATGGGTGCAAACAAATTTTAGTAAAATTCTTAAAATCTTAAATGTCAGGTAGGCATTGACAGCAATATCATAAGAGATGAAACCAGAAACATGTGAAACAGTACCGAGACAATTAAACTACAAGAGGGACTTACCCAGGATTATAATTCAGTAAAACTTGTAAATTAAGTTAGCGTGCAAACAACTGCATCATGGAGGTAGGATTCAGAGAATCAACTTCGGATGTAATGAGTCTAATATTTTGAATGATAGGGTTCACTAAACTGAAATACTTACACTGCCATCATTTTTAATATAAGTGTCTGAGCCACTAAGAACACACACATGTTTTCATGGCTTACCATGATGCCACTTGTGTGACAAATTAGGTGGAAATCGGTGGATTGGTTTCTGAGATATGGCGTAAAAACTTTTAAACAGGGAAATTTTATAAAAACTGCCTAAAAGGAGTTTCTAATATATACTATCAGCATAAAAAGTACCACTGAATTTGGTTAAATTGTTAAATAGGTGTCCCAAACATAACAAAATATTTAAATGGCAACCATTTCAAAAACCAATGTCTGACCCTATTTAAATCATATAACTTTGCATGGCCTTCTGTAGCTGTGCAAAATTTGGTGGAAATTAGTAGAATTGTCCTGGAAATAAGGCTAAATGCTCCATTTAATAACCTGACACTATTTTGCAAAAAATCTGGCAAAAGAGTATCTCTGCAAGCATAAATAATGCTTGTAATTAATACTTCTAGCGTACAAAATTTGGTTGAAACATTCCATAGATAAAATAACATCCATAACAAGATAATCTTAATTATTTATATAAACCACATTTTACAAAATGGCAGACAAAAGAGATTTAATGTGCACACATTTGATGGTTTTAATATATACAGCCAGTCTACAAAGTTTCATTGCAATTATTTACATGGTGTCTACGATGTAGCATACCAAATTAAAAATAGCTATATAGCTGCCATTTTGAAATAAAGGACTGACACACTTGAAACATATTTGTGCATATCAACTGGCGCAGTACTGCTTGTTTACCACATTTGGTAGCAATCTGTACATTGCTTCCAGAAATATTATACAAAAATTGTATTAATTCATTTATTGCTATCTTACAAAACAGCAGACAAAATTGGTTGTATTTTGGCTTATATGAAGCAAAAATGATATATGATGCTTATATGTGTTGCTTGAGTTCAACTACAAGAAANGGTTGTATTTTGGCTTATATGAAGCAAAAATGATATATGATGCTTATATGTGTTGCTTGAGTTCAACTACAAGAAAGTAAGCCTAAACACATAAATGATAGGGTACAAACACTGATTAAGACCCCCAAAAGTCACGCTGAATGTTGTTCACAAAGTGAAGGCGTTTGGTTCACAAATCGACGCTGTTGAAGGTGCAGTAAACACAATGTGCAACAAACTTTTGCAAACAGACCCCTTGGAGGATTTTGACGAAAATGAATTTACCGCAAAGTACGAGTNGGTTGTATTTTGGCTTATATGAAGCAAAAATGATATATGATGCTTATATGTGTTGCTTGAGTTCAACTACAAGAATGTAAGCCTAAACACATAAATGATAGGGTACAAACACTGATTAAGACCCCCAAAAGTCACGCTGAATGTTGTTCACAAAGTGAAGGCGTTTGGTTCACAAATCGACGCTGTTGAAGGTGCAGTAAACAATGTGCAACAAACTTTTGCAAACAGACCCCTTGGAGGATTTTGACGAAAATGAATTTACCGCAAAGTACGAGTCTTTGTTTGCCCAGTTGTCTGACACAAGATGTCTCATAACCTCATTTCTGTCCTCTCATGTTGTACAAGCTTCTTCCACATCTTCTCTTGCCGCCCCGTCTGGAAATGTACGTCTGCTGAAAATTAATTTGCCATTCTTTTCAGGTAAGTGGGACGAATGGCCCATGCTCTCCCAGCTGTACCAGGCGACGATTCATGACAATCGGGGATTAGCCGATATTGAGGAATTCCAGCATTTGTTGGAATGCCTCAAGGGAGACGCTTTAGTTAGTAAACAATCTACCAATTACAATTGAAAACTACACATTATCTTGGGAACTTCTCATATCCCAGTACCAGAACATCAGGAAACTCGCTACCCTATACATAAACAGAATTCTGGACCTGCCTGCTGTTAACATTGTAAATCTTTAGTCAGTCAAACAGATTGTCAACTCCTTCAATGGAAGTGTGTATGCTCTCAAAGTTCGAAAACTCGTGTACAGACAGCACTAACACAAATTCTAAGGTTTCTGAACTCATAGATTTTGTTCGGTCTAGAGTATTAAAAATGGATTGTGCTCTTGATGTAGGAAATAAGGTTAGTGCAAATAACATGTCTCGGGAAACCATTGCTGAAGAAGTCAAGTCATACAACCTCATAACAAAAGGTGGTATTTATTAACAGTTCCGAACCTGAAACAAGATCTTGTGCAGTGTGTCAGCAAACCACTTATTCTGTGTACAAGTGTATTGAATTCATTGATGCCCCATCTACAGACAGACAACAAATAGCTCGGAACAAAAAATTATATTTCAATTGCCTTGGAACAGCCCATAACCTAGCACCATGTCTCTCTACTCGCACCGTTATCAGTGTCAGCAAAAGCATCATACCCTACTACACACAGATAAGTCCACTGTATCTTCAATTCCCCAAGACCAAATGTTGGACCCCACACAGCTTCCAGGCGAAATGTTCGCAGGTGTTTCGGCTCGGGAACACACATCAGTGTTATTGTCTACAGCCTTGGTGAAGGTTTACGGTGTGGACAATAAGCCTCGCATCATGTGGTGTTTGCTACACAGTGCAGCGCAAGCATATTTTATCTCTGAAGCATCTTCGGAAGTCCTCTCATTGCCCTTACACAAAGCCGGTGAAAGGGTTGTGGGCTTTGGTCATGGTACTGTCAGCTTGAATGGGGAAATAACCTGTCAGATTCAGTCATCAATGGAACCTCAGTGTACCTTCTCTCACTCACTCTTTGTTGTGTCCAAAATTACTGGCAACTTGCCACGTGTCTCTGTTGATTCCTGTGTTCCTGCTCAGTTGGGTTCCCTTCCTTTGACAGACCCTCACTTCGATAAACCTGCTCCCATCGATATACTTCTGGGTGCTGACATCTGTGGCCATGTTGTGCTGGTATGAGTGGACGGTTAAGACTTGAGACAACAAATACCTGTAGTATTAGAGTCCAAGTTGAGATGGGCGTTATTGGGGTAATACTACCCTGAGTCCTGTACAGATACCAAGCAGGGACTGGTATCTATGTTTGTTGGTAAGAAGAGCTTGTTGGATGTCATCCTCAAACAATTCTGGGAGACTGAAGAGCCTCCTCAGGTCAATGCAAAGCCACCTGAAGACGAGTATTGTGAAAAACACTTCAAGGATACTCAGACACGAGTAGATACTGGGAAATACAAGGTTTCTCTTCCCTTTAAACAACAGGCCCAAACTCTTCAGAATTAGTACAAAATTGTAAAACATAGATTGTATTTGCTAGAAAGGAAACTTAATTTGCAGCCTGAGATGAAGACTATGTATACAGAGTTCATTACTGACTATGTTCAGGTGGAGCCGTATACCCTTTCTTGCAAACAGGATAGTGGCCAAAAAACCACATAATGTTTTATCCCTCATCATGGGGTACTCACAAGATCTAGCTCTACAACAAAATGGTATTTCACTAAATTACATTTTACTCCAGGTCCTAAACTTCAGAATGACAATCAATGATCTAATTCTAAGATTTAGGCTCTACAGTGTAGTTTTTGCATGTGACATTAAGCAAATGTACCGTCAAGTTTTGGTCGATNCTTTATCCCTCATCATGGGGTACTCACAAGATCTAGCTCTACAACAAAATGGTATTTCACTAAATTACATTTTACTCCAGGTCCTAAACTTCAGAATGACAATCAATGATGTAATTCTAAGATTTAGGCTCTACAGTGTAGTTTTTGCATGTGACATTAAGCAAATGTACCGTCAAGTTTTGGTCGATGAGGCTGACTGACCATGCCCGCTCATTCTGTGGCGTGAGGACCCTTACAGTTTATGGCCTCACACCATCTCCATTCTTGGAAATTTGTACGTTGTTTCAGTTGGCTTCTGATGAAGGTGATGAATATCCACTAGCTGCCAATGCTCTTGTGGATATCATCATCACAGGCGCAATGTCGTTAGATGAAACTAATTTGTTGAAAATTCAGGTGATCAAACTTTTACGATGGGGTGGGTTTGAGATTCGGAAATGGTCGAGTAATGAGCCTCAGCTACTCAGTGATGTGCCTGCGATCCATTGTGAAAGTCTTAGGGTGATAGACTTATTATCAGGTCTTGTTGTGAACATCCTTGGTCTGTACTGGAATCCAGTGAAGGACTCTTTCTCGTATCACCTACGGGTCCACTCTGGCAGTCCCACCAAACACTTTGTCCTTTCGCAGATTGCATGCATATATGATCCTATGGGTTGGCTTGCTCTATTAACTGTTTGGGTCAAAATTCTAATGTAATGGTTGTGGACTTAAGGACTAAATTGGGATGGCCCCTTACCCCAGACAACTCAGGCAACATGGAATCAATTCATGGATGGCCTGACTGAAATTGAAATCCTCAGCTTGCCACGCTTCATATGCCCTTGGGAATTACATGGTTTTTCTGACGCCTCTGAGACAGCCTATGCAGCAGTTGTGTATCTGAGGAGTACGAACTCTGAAAGGAATGTGTGTGTGCATCTGGTAATGGCTAGGGCACAGGTAGCTACTCTGAAACAAGTGTCTCCCTCGTTTAGAATTAAGTGGGGCTCATTTACTGGCAAAATCAATCTTTAATTGCCCCAAACTTCCTCAGCTAGTACTTGCATATCTCTGCAATCCATGCATGGACTGATTCTAGTGTTGCGCTAGCTTGGATAAAGTCAATGACATACTTGTTGAAAACCTTTGTGGCTAATTGCATATCTCAAGATAATCTGTCGGATTGTGCATTTTGTGACTTACTCCATCCTGATCATCTCTCTCATGACCTCCGGTGCATGGTCCTGGTTGGCTAGTCCACCCGCCTGAACAGTGACCAGTGCCAACTGTGTCAGCGCATGATGACGATATCCCAGAGCTCTCATGAAATTCTCTGTATTCCAACAAATTTCATCATGGCCCAAGTTTGTTCGCATTATGGCTCAAAGTGATATTTTGTACATAGTGTGACTGTTTGTGTGTGTACTCTTAGAGACCTCAGTTGGTATCGGCAGGCGGTATGTTGTATATTCTCATGTACTATATTGTGTGCGTGAGCGTAGAACTATACAGTGCACAGCGCGCATGTATCCAGTATCTCGCAAGTAGTCCAGCAACATGCCCAGGAGAAGCAATGAATGCCAAGATGGCAGTAAATTCAAGTTTGATGAGTGTCCATCGTTATCCTTTACTTGCTTATCAATCAAATCTTGCAACAAATGTTTTGTATTTTATTTACTGGTAAAGTATTCAGAAAACCAGTCTAAACGATACAAGCAACATGAGCATTTATTTTGACAAGTGATGCATCCACTGTAATGACCGACTGTAACATGTACAATGTCAGAACCTGTCTTCTCCCTCCCCTCGCTACCCCTGAGTGAGTTGTACCTTCTTTCAGCTCACCTGCTACTGTCCTCCCTCACCATCTCCAGCAGTGAGCATATTCCATGCGTAAAAGGGTGTAGCCAAGCCCTCAGCTTCCAACCCTCCCTCAGAATTGCTCACTGAAGGAAGACGTATGCTGAGTGTTCACTAACAAATGATGATAAACACCAGAGTGGGGTATATAAGTACAAATGGAGCATATTTCACCAAGGAACTAATAGTCTAACGTTCATAGTTAACCTGGTAATGGCAGTGGCAATGTGCAGGGGCAGGTATGCAACCTTCTGTACGTGGCATTGTAACCCAGCCTGTGCGGAGGTCTGCATGCCTGATAACACTACTCAGTACAGCACGGTCGCAGTCTCAGAGGTGCTACGCATCTACAGTTCCTGCAGAACGTGTTACTGGAATACTTGGAGGAAGTTCCTTTAGATGCTTGTGAGGCGATGTGGATGGGACCCCACCTCATTTTGCCATTGTGGTTCGCCGGCACCTCGACATGCACTTCCCTAACTGGTGGATAGATAGGTGAGGCCCCATAGCATGGCCACCCCGCTCACCTAAAATCGCACCACCTGACTTCTGGCTGTGGGGCAACATAAAATCAATGGTGTATGCCACACCACAGTTTGAACAGACACTTTGAACAGAGACATCGAACAAACACTCTGTCCCCATCCCTGCAGCCCAAATGTGTAAATAAAGTGTCAATTCTTTGCACATTCATTGGCTTTGCCACCACCATATACTGTTACCGTAACTCGCACAGTTCTGACTTTGCAAGCACAGAACCAACACGTAGTTCCTCACTACACCATGGAGCCTTCAGTTCTGCAACCAAACCACAGGCCCTGAATGTTGACTCTAAGGTAGCAACCTTCTGGCATCTACACAGGCATAGGCTTGGTATGTGTTATCCTACTTTAAGGCAACAAACCTGAATGTCTGTTATTGAGGCATCTTTCATTTACACATGGGTTTACACTTTTATCTATCTCTCTCTGAACCCAACTTCTTCCTATAGTCTGCCCCTGCCCCCTCTGCCCAGCCAGCACTCTTCAAGCACCCTTGGCTGGCCACGTAACGGGATACAACAATCACGGACCCCACATACTGGCCTCTCCATATCTATAACCGCCAGAGGCCAGAAACTATCTCAGCATACCAACTGTTGTGTGCAGTTGTCCTTAAATCCCATAAAAAATGTAACCCCTACCGAAGCTGAAAATTTTTTTCATGTTGAAAACATTTTCAATGTCATTCACATGTAAACAATTTTTCTCTTCTCAATCAAAAAGCAAAATTAATTTTTGGTGAATATTTTTTACAAAGAAAGTATGCTACTTTTTAAGTGTCAAATTTTTAAAGTTATATCAGCAGTCTACAAGTTGTTTAGAACGAAAGAATGATACTCAGTTCCACCAACCAGTATAAAGCAAAACCCATGAACAGTCTATAACAATTCGCTGACCAGAAAACTATATTTATGCAACTTAAAGAAAGCATTTCTTGAAAATCCCTAAACTACACAGTAAATGACTATAAAATATTATCCTCATACAAGGACCCTATTTCTCAAAACTACAAGTTTACAAGTCCCCTAGTTACAAGTTTACAAGTCTATTTTTACAAGTTCTAATATTTTTCCTTTCTCAAAGCCAAAATTGTAACTTGTAACTAGTAAAATAATCTCTACTAGTCAGCCTGTTTGTTTACTGTGTGTACCCAAATAAAAAAACATTTTAAGGTAATGTTTGCATAAAAGAGAAGTCGTGAACAATTACCTAGACGTTAATATGGCGTCAATAGAACACAAAAGCCACTGTTTTAAGCACGACCAGAGATTCAAAAGACATTTCATTCTGCAAGTTTTCCGGTAAACTGACAAAATGTGACCAAGTTGCGGAATGGAAGAAAATATCAAATGTGTGCCAAGCTTTGGGTCTTGTACATGTAAATAAAGACTATGGGTATGTGAGAGATACATTTTGGCTAAACTTAAAGAAAATAACTGTGGTAAGTTGATTTATATAATTCATGATATAAAATGTTTTGTATTAGAGCTGTAGAAAATATTTCAAACAAATTCGGAAAGGTTGTGCAAGTGTGATCAGTATCTGAACAAACTGCATGCAGTCTCGTGCACCTTCTTCTGTTAATCATTAACGAATGTAGACTGAAGGTGTCTGACGTGTCTGAATGTTTCTCTTCTGAATGTCACATATATAAGAGAATAGCACAGCTAGGCAGATATAATATTTATTTAAATTGCTGATATATGTGAAAAGGCAAAGTTATAAATGGGCTTTCAAGCTGCAATATAATGTGTATTTTAGTAAGCCTCACTATTTATCTGCTAAAAAAGTCTATAATATTACTTTTTTTTGGCAAAAGTCGACAATGCAAAGAAAACTGGAACTGGCAAAAATAGCAAATAAAGTGATTTGGACAAAATTATTCTCGACATTTTGGGAATGGATTCTCCAGTTGTAAGGAGCTTGAGTCATATGGTAATGTAAATGAGAGTGAAGATACTTCACTATTACATCTACCACACTACTACCACTTAGCAAATCCCTCTCAGAGTCGCCTACCATGATGATGTGCAATAACTCTATAATTTTAGAAATGACTTAACAAAGTGCTGTAAATATAGACAATAGGCCTACTCCAAGCAAGTGTAATAATAATTATAGCAACTTTCCTCTGTATCAAAGTAAGGCAAGGAAGGTTACTCTTGTGCCCTATATGTCGTGTATTATAGCAAACTCTGTTGGTATCCATAGAAGTTTACACTTCTTTACAGGCAAAAAGGACGGTACAAAGTGACATTGGTACCATAAAAAGCCTCAAGAAAAAGAAAGCTGGAATAACAGGTTGAATTCTTAGAATTAAGGAACCGCAAGCTTAAACTTGAAATTCTGGAAAAGGAGAGGGCAACGGGACTACAGCACCACAGTGAAGAAAATGTTGCAATAAACAATGACCCTAAATGTACGAGGGTTATTCGGAAAGTAAGGTCTGAATCGCCGTAGCTAATCGAATGTTGCGCGAACATTGTAACGCGCATGCGCACCGACTCCCGGCATGCCTTGCTCGTCAAATGATGCCATTTGCATTGGTATTGTTGCAGTGTGCTGTTTAAAGTGTCAGTTCAAAATGTTTAAAACAATTGATCAGCCCGCCGACTGTGAAATATGGTCAGTGATTCGGTTTTTGACAGCAAGGAACCTTTCAGTAGCGGAAGTTCATCGACAGATAAGTCAAGTGTATGGTCCCAACGCGATGAGTGACAGCAAAGTGCGTAAGTGGGTGAGAGCTTTCAAGGACAGACGGGAAAATGTCCATGATGAACCACGATCAGGCCAACAATTAGCGATCACAGAAGATATGGTCAAAGCCGTGGACGAAAATATTCGTGAAGACCGGCGATTCACTATTTCAACTTTAGCATTGGAATTTCCGAATGTGGGTAGAACAACTTCATACAAAATTGTCTCTGAAAATTTGCAATTTCACAAATTGTGCGCATGTTGGATTCCCAGGCTGCTTACTGAGGAACACCAAATAAAAAGAATGGTTTGTGCTCTTGATTTTTTGGACTGATATCATAAGGAAGGTGATCAATTTTTAGAGAAGATTGTCACAGGGGACGAGACGTGAATGAAGCAGTTACAGACTGGTTATCCTCACAGGCGGCAGACGTCTATGACTTAGGCATACAAAAGCTTGTAGAACATTATGACAAATGTTTAAACAAATTATGGAAACTATGTAGAAAAATAGAGAAACATGTAAGAAATTAAATAAAAAAAGTTTTTTGAAAAAAATCTGCGATGGTTTATGTTTTATATGAAATTGGACCTTACTTTCCGAATAACCCTCGTATTTATGTTAACCCAGATACTGATGTAAATGGTGATCTGGCAAACACAATATATGTGACATCTGATACAGATGTTAAAGAAAATATTATGTAAATGGAAATGTAAAGTTTTGTACATTTAACAGAATGTCACAACTGATTTGTTTTCCCACGTGTTAATGTTTTTTCACATGAAATATATATATATATCTTAAAACTATACCTAGTTAAATTCTACCGTAAATTCATAATTCTTCTAAATAGACCTTGTGCTTCTTCATTTTGATTGTCTCTGTCAAGCTGCACAGTATCATTGTTACCATCAACATCTATATCTTCTTTGCAGGGCACCATGCCATCCTGGCGAGCAAAGTTGCATAGTGTTGTACAACAGTTGAATATTTGATAAGCAAAGCCAGGTCAACCCGAAGGTGATTAAGGCATAGAAGTTTTTCCTTTAGTATAACTATTGAATTTTCAATTACTCTACGAATCACTTACTTTGTGAGCTCTCAGAAAATGGGCATTGGTAACATCTTCAGGATTTTAAGTATAAGCTTCTTCTTCAAACCATAAACACTGTCACCTAGAAGAATGCCATCTGCTATTGGTCTCCCCCCCCCCTCTTCCACTGTTGCATGTAAACTACTTGTTCTAAGAACACATGCATCATGGACAATGCCTGGCCAATTTGTATTTGAGTAGTAAAATTTCAAATCAGGACCACACACGACCATACAATTTATTGAGTGGTTTCCATACCTGTCAACAAATGTTGGTTCATATTCTTTGGCCACATCAATATTATTAATCAAGGTACCATCCATGCACCCACCAACCATTGGCATTCTACCTATCCTATAGAATTTGTTAACGTCTTAAACATTTTCTGGCCATTTAACTAACTGTCGGAACATTTCTCAATCAATGACAGCACCTACAACATTATGTAGAGCTCTGCAATCAAGTGCTTTTGATATGCCATGCATGTCGGCTAAAGAGTGATATTGGCCTTCAGTTCCTAGCCAATGAAGAGCAACTTCCCGCTGAAGCTTCCCTGGAAGAGCATGGCTTTTGTATGTAATCCTTTCCAAGTGTGGTCCCAGAATTCGTAACAATTCTTCAAATTTAGGTGCACTGAGTAGAAATCTCTCGTTAAAATCAAATGTTTCTTCTATGTGTGTATAGTCCACCCTTAGTTTGTATACTCTACGTCTCTTCACTAACATCTCATTATCAGAGTCTGAATCACTAGACCACATACATATTAATTTAACAGTAAGTCTTTGCTTCCACAGCAACAATTTATAGCAAACTTCTTAATACATTCCTATTACTCGTTTCATCAGTTGACCAAGACTTGTAAGTACTTATAAGTACATTACTAGCCTAGCCTAGTCNCTAGTAGCCTGTAATTTCGTGAAACAGAAATGAATCGAAACTTGTAATTATCACTAGTAATACTAATTCCTACACTTGTAACTAGTATTCTACTCTTGTACCTTCCAGAAACAGACTAGTAATATCTACTTGTAATTACTAGTGGAACACTAGTATTACTAGCCCAGAACCTTCGAGAAACAGGGCCCAGCACAACAAGCAAGAAACCAACTACAGTATGTACACCACAATCACAATTAGTTCTGAAGGTATTGTCAAAACAAATAATTACTCAAAAAGTATAAATACATACCAAGTTTGACAGTGAAGTTCCTACTACAACTCCAAGGACAGCACATTGTAAAACACCTCTCTCTTTTATAGAAAATCAATCCTTCATTGCAAAACTCAACAAGTACAACTGTGCATACAACACAGAACAAATACAAACAAGTGTTAAATTTAAATGTTAATGTACAGGATATAACCAGCATACTCACCAAGAGGATACAGATCGTGCTTGTGATGTTGCAACGAGCTCTGCAGCTGCTGTATCCTCTGCAGAGCTTCATGCCGGGTTGCAGCAGTCTGTCGACACGTGACTCTGCATCTCCTCTTGGGTGGAATTGTAACCAGCATCAACGGCGAATGTTGTGTTACACGGGCACTATGACGAGACGACTTGGGCGATAACACAGGAGGACTTTTTGGTTCTTTCTTCACGATGACTGCCTCCTGCTTCACTCCCAGCAACTGCTCCTCAAGAAGGCTCCTCTCTCTACTAAATGAAGATTGTTTTGTCTGCAGCAACTCCCCATCCCAACTGTTCACATGCGTAGCCTTCTTGTGCTTGCCTATCACCTTCTTCCTCGCTATCTTTGCTTGCAGTCTGTTCATAGTTTTTGAACTCTCATCATCTGATGCCTTGCAATCACCGACAACACCACTGTCTGCAAAAAATGGAATCACTTGTGGTTGAGATGCAACGTGATGCCCAACCAAAAGGGGTTGCATTTTTATGTCGTGACCCATGTTATCTAATTGAGAGTTTTTTTCACACGTACTCTGTAACATGTTCTTGGCACTTTTCTTTGCGACAATTTGGCCAAATTTGGAGGACAAAGCAATGCATCTCCTGGAATAAGTATTGATGGGAGTTGCTGTCTGATGCAGCCGTAGGACCTGCGGTTCCGGTTCGCTGAAAGTGTATGGGTCATCTGCATCAATTCCATTCTCACTGACAGCTGTACCAGTTTTCAGCAATGCCTTCAGCTTATCTTCAAATTGGTGCTTCCCATCCACAGATGATAATTTGAAACCATCATCTCTCTTTGACGTAACTTTCCTTTTCTTAATTTTGCCCTCCTTTGATAACACAGTGGATGCCACTTCCAAGTGGCCATTGTAATACCTACAACAATGGCATGTGAATATGAAAAGAATAATTTTTCATGATGTGATTCATAACAATTTATGATACATACTGTCACTTACCTTGCTCCTGCATATTCCAAATCAAACATCTCACCATCATTTTGGAACATTATTTAGCTCGCAAACACATAGAGAGAGAGATTAATCCAGACTCCAGCTTCATCTGCAGTGCCTACATATCTACTGGCACACTGCAGTCTGTACTCCATTTTCCTGCACAAATAAACCATGTCATTTAACATAAAGCTACAGTTCATTATTTTGGGAGCAGGTACAAAATAACTACAAAATTTATAACATCTAGCATTTTAAAGACAATATTTTTTATATCTAAAAATGTAATGCAGTTTTCATACAGCTGATATAAAAAAATTTGCAAAATCTGTGAGCACAAGAAAATAAACATACGCAAAATCACCCTTCACAAATAATTTTTGGGAAATTAGCATGAAACGCAGTACATTTATACAACACATTAAGATAAAATTATAGTGTACTAAGAGTTCATCACACATTTTTAACATCAGAAACCAAAAAAAGGTAAAAATCAACAACTACTTTTTTAATTAATACAATTTTTCTAATGGATATCATTAAGTTCATAATAGATAACACATATACAATAGTATGAACCAAGCCAGTGTACAAGATTTAAAATGAAGAACAAACTATTCTGAAATCATAAAAAATATACTCAAGACTCAATTTGTGATAGTATTAAAAAAAAAGTTTTGTTAGAATACTATTGGTATCATGCAAAAAAACGTATTTTTCAAATTTTCTTGCGGGTTAGATTTTTTTGCATAGAATTTTATGACAGTTTGAGATCACTTTATAAAAAGTATCACACCAAAATTAAAATTATGTTAAAACAAAAATTAACATCATGATAATACAGAAAAAAAAAAGTGAGGTTATGTGTGAACCTGTATTTTTCATATGAGAAATAGTTCTGCAATTAATTATTACAATGAAAATTAATTATCCTCCAACTTCAGTACCTCACTTCCCCCTCCCAAAACCTTAATCTTTTAGGACTGTAAGGAATACAGGTTGTCAGGGAATAGACTCTGGGATAACCCATGTGTATATATATATATATATGTATGCGTGCGTGTATGTGTATATGTGTGCGTACATGCGTACAAGTGTTCATCAGCATCCTTTATGTTACGCTGCGCGCTTCTTCGCAGTGTTCGGCGGCATCCTTTATGTTAGGCTGTGCGCGTCGTTGAATTGTTCGGCGCCAACGTTTATGTTATGCTGTGCTCGTTGAAGTGCACTGCAGCGACCTTTATGTTATGCAGCGCGCGTCGTTAAAGTGTACGGCGACGTTCATTATGTTATACCACGTGCCACGGCGACGTCCTTCATGTTATGCCTCGAGTCATGGCTACATGCTTTATGTTATGCCAAGCGTCATGGCGAAGTTCTTTATATTATGCCTTGCGCGCCGTTGAAGTGTTCGGAAGCGTCCTTTATGTTCTGCTGCGCGCTTCGTCGCACTGTCCGAGATACTTTTGAGAGCCTCGCGTAACATGTTAGGATCCTTTATCGTTGTGCACTGTATCATTCTTTATGATAGGCTACCGATCATGAGACACTTTCGAGACCCTTGAGTAACATGTTAGGCTTCTTTATCGTTGCGTATGGTAGCAACCTTTAGGATTGGCTACCAGCTTCAACAGTGTTGGGAACCTTTTGAGAGCATTGGGTAACATGCTAGACTCATTTATCATTGTGTATGGTTGGGAAGGCTCTGAGATAACCCTCCTGGTCCTGTTGTTAATAATTTGGGTGGGACCAGAGTTACTAATTTTTTTTTCAGTAACGCCTGCTGTCAACGAGGTTCATTCGCACGACGTTGACCCCGCTTGCTGTCATCTAAGTCTAGCCGCACAACGTCGAACCCGCTCTCCATCACCCAGGTCTGGCCGAACGACGCCGACCCCACTCGCCGTCACCCAGGTCAGGCCGCACGACGCCGACCCCACTCGCCATCATCCAGGTCCGGTCGCACGATGCCGACTGTCACACAACGTCAACCTCCTGACGTCACCCTGTTCACATAGTGCTTAAATTACAAAATGTTAATTTTCCTTGTCGGGGCGATGTCTATGTTATGCATTTGACTGCTGTACCTTAAAAGGTTAAGGAATTATAACAACTATGCTCANAGTTATGCATTTGACTGCTGTACCTTAAAAGGTTAAGGAATTATAACAACTATGCTCAAAGGTTCGCATAGGGCTTAAATGACTTTGTGATAATTTTCGATGGTGCGGGTTATGTGTATGTTACAAATTTTTACGCCCTTATCTTAAACGGGTTGGAAATTACGACCAACTATGCTTATAAGNGGGTTATGTGTATGTTACAAATTTTTACGCCCTTATCTTAAACGGGTTGGAAATTACGACCAACTATGCTTATAAGTTAGCATAGGGCTTAAATGACAATTTGTTAATTTTGCTTGTCTGAGGCAAATATATATAACAGCATTTCTCTCTCTCGGCGAGTCGGAGGCCGCGCGCCCTCGCGTTGTTACCGAGGCCTGCATAGGAAATTCTTTAAACCTGTTTCTTTTCCCGCGTTGTCTGAGGCTATATGTGTTGACGCAACCGACATTTCTCTCTCTATGACGCTGCCAGTCGTGTATGTATGAGTGTGTGCGTGCATGGGTGTGTGCATGTGTTCAGGTGTGCACGTATGTGTTTGGGTGTGTGCATGTGTGCACGTAGGTGTGCATTTTTGCTTGGGTGTGCGCATGTGTATTCAGGTGTGCACGTGTGTTCGGGTGTGTGCATGTGTTTTCGGGTGTGCATGTGTGTGTGCGCATGTGTGTTCGGGTGTGCGCATGTGTGCTTGGGTGTGCGCGAGTTAGAGATAATTTTTAATGTGCATAGCAGCATCCTTAATGCTGCCTGTACGAGATCTTCGTGTGATCACACACTCACACAAAATTTTGTACCTTACGTTGACTCTTTGAGTTGTATGCTATTACATTTACACCACAAATTAAAAAAAAAAGAATTTCAAATAATTTTTTCCACAATCTTTGCTAAAATTTTTTTAAAATCAATTTTTGAGGTTTGTGTGATATCATTCACTTACACACGCTACACTTTTTTTTTTTACTCTCTGAGTTGTTTTCTTTACAAACAGAAAAACATTTAAATCATAATTTAAATCAAAACTTTAAAACTCAATTTATACAAACCATTTTTACCATCTTTGTGGGCCTCACGTTCGACGGCGAGACACGAACATTGAACCTTACGTTGAATCTCTGTATGCTTTACAATATAACCTTTTCAATCAAAATTAAAAAAAAAACATAAAAACATATTTCTACAAACAATTTCTTTCACAGTCTTCGTGGGCCACGCGTTCAGCGCCGAGCGCTAGCGTTGGGCTGCATGTGTGAAGGATCTGGGAACTATCATGTTCGGCGACGAGCGCCAGCGCTGGGATGCATGTGTGAGGAATTTGGGAACTATCTATGGTGACCTTGGCGGGCGTGTCATTTGGAAGCCGCCTGATGCAGTGTGTGAAACGAGAACAAACCATGACATTTTTTGGCAGAATTCGAGACATTTTTTGGGTAAAACAGGAACTTTTGGGAGGCAATTTTAGGGGGAAAATTCTCTATTTCAAGCGAAAAACCAGTACAAATTACATTTTTTTGGGAACGACATGCCATGCCCTGCTAGCTTTGGCTCCCCGCTCCCCGTTTGTAGTGAGGTGCCTTGGAATTACCTTTTTCTGGCTACTCATACGAACAAACCATTTGGTCCTGCCAAAATGCTATACTTTCACATGTAAATAATTTTCAGAAGTACAAATTTTTCGCTTAAAATTTATGGTCAATTTATAAAACATTCACTTTAACAAACACCTTTTGCACTTCACAAATCCAAAAATTTTAGTAGTAATTTTTTTTTAACGGAAATGAAATTAACTTTTTGCATCCACAAACGCAGTGGACACTTAACAATAAGAAAACATAAACAATTTCACTGGTATTCTCATAGATGTTGCAGTTCTTTGGTGTTGTAGTTTGGTCACAAGCTTTTGTGTTGGCTGATGCAACTAGCCCTTGCCGGTGGTTAAGTGGAGAACTACGTTAGCAGCAGCTGATACTACAGTACAACGTGGTGCGTCTAAGAAAATGCTTGCAGCTTAGTGCCTAATGCAGGATTGTGACACTGCCTATGAAATCTATGCCTGTGACTTAACAAAAGTTTCACGTCAACCTTTAGGGTTAGTGCGTTTTATGAGTTACTTCGTAAAGTATGTAAATATTGTGTTTGTTTGGTTCCGTGTTTGCTGTAATAGTTATTACATTTAGTTTTCGTTGGTGATTTGTACAATAATTTTTGATCACGCTTCATTAAAAATGCTGACAAGAAAACGAAAGGCAATTGACCTAAAAACTAAATTGGTGATATTAATAGTAAAATGTAACATGAGTCAGTGTGCTTTGTGTGTTATCGTCAGACCATTTATTAAAAACTGGCAGAGTGCCAGCCATTAGTGTGAACCCTTGAACAGAGTTACCAGCCTAGATTTTAGAGTTGTTTATTCTTTGACGACCTGTGCAGTTGTACTTAACGTAAAATTAATTCCTGTCACCAAAACGTAAAGCTGGCAGCCAGCTGAGCAAATACACAGGCCCTATGCCAACTGTTTGTTTGCATACATCAAAAATATCAAAAATGTTTCCGCTTTACCAGGAAACAGAAGCGCAGAAGAACAAATAAGGTAATTTTTAAGGTCATGTAGTGTAATCCTGTATAATTGTGTAACCCTGTAAATTGGTGTGTAGTGTACGGAGTCCGAGGGTGTGGTACCAGGGGTTTGTTTAGAGAGTTCAAATAGATAGCCAGGAGTTAGAAGTGTACTGTAACATGCAGTTGCCGGAAGGAGTAGAACCCAGGTAGAAGTCCATCAGTTTTTTTGAGAATAAACGCCTTGTATTTTGGTAACCCGCAGAGCCGGAGTGTTAGGCCCTTTTTACAGGTAGGGGCGCACCTGCTAACCTTAGGGCGCGCGCGCGCGCCGACAGCCAGATAAGATGACAGCGAAGGGAGAAAGACATAGAGAGGGGAAGTAACAGCTGTCGCAGTCCACGACAGCCGGGCGAGCGAAACACAGGGCACTAGGCAGCACGCCAGAGGGAGCACAGAATAGGTTAGCTTGCAGAGGCAAAATTTATGCCGAAAACTCGAGATTTTGGCACGGCGTATTAGAGCGGCGCTGTCCCACAACCCCCCCCCCCGCCAGCATAACCAGTGTAGGGAATTAGAGAGACACGTGGCAGCCGTCGTACTCGCAGAGGAAGATCATGCAGAGGTCAACACACGCTGCCAAGCCGGACACGTGTTGCTGATGCGTGTCAATGCCACTCCCCCACCCACCTTCACCCCCTACGGCTCTAGCAAGCCCGTGAGATCTGTTGAGCGCCGAGATATCACAAAATAATCCTGTGTATTTCGCCGGAAATCAGAAAATACGCACCGAGAAACAGCTGACAAGCTGGGAACACCCCCGGGACAATGTGGACATGCACCGCAGAGAAATAGCTGACAGAGTAAGCTAGGGGCAAGGTGCCACCTCCCCCCCCCACCCACCTGTCATGGACGAAAGAAAAGTAACGAGCGGTTTACTGTTCTGTTTTGTGTTAATAGTGATGGGTCTGAGAAAATGGAACCACTAGTGATTGGGAAGTTTTCAAAACCCAGATGTTTCAAAAATGTGAAACACCTTCCCTGCAAATACAAAGTCAACTCAAGCTCGTGGATGACATAATCATTATTTCAAGAATGGCTCCAGAGTTTTGATTGTAGGATGGGGGTGCAAAATAGGAAAATTCTGCTGTTTATAGATCACTGTNATTACTACCCTGCTCATAATGCTAACATATCAGCACTGAAGAACATCAAAGTGATTTTTTCCCCTCCAAACTGCACCAGTACCCCGCAGCCACTAGATAAAGGGATTATAGTACAGGTCAAAAGGACTACATCTGGTAAAGATGCTAGAAGTTCCTTGAAGTGGAACATTCTTCAGGCCATGCACAGGCTCGTGTTAGCATGGAACAGAATCACACCTGCCACAGTTGCAAATTGTTTTGCCAAGGCAGGGTTTCCAGCAAATACACAGGAAGTTGAATGCACCATAGAAGAAGAGGAGTGTAAAGCTGCCTGGGTAGAAATGAAGAAAAAATTTGACATTAATGAAATTTCATTTAGTGATTTTGTGTCAGTGGATAATCAGGTATCCACTTGCTCTCCTGTCATGGACGAGATACCTGCAGAGAACATTCAGGCTAGCAGCGATGACAATGACTCAGAAGAGGAAACCGAGATCAAACGTCCTCAACGGGAAGAAATCTGTAATGCATTGGATGTGTTAGANTATTGGATGTGTTAGAAAGGCTTCCGTGAAATCTGTAAATTTATCACATCACATGTCATCACTACAAAAAATAGAAACAGATGTAATTAAAGAACTTAGAGATATGAAGAAGCAGACATCCATCAAAGAGTTCTTTTCTAAAGTTGAAATCAATTGAAGTGTCATGTTTTGTTCTTAAAACATTTCATTTTCTTCAGTATTGATTTCAAATGGTTTCATGTATGTAACTTTTATTGATAACTGAATGTGCTTTAAACATTTTAGTTTTATCAGCAGAATGTTCTTGGCTGGTGTTTTGCTGCTGTGAGTCTGAATGTTTTAAAGGTAGGTCTACATTTTATGTAGTACTGTATTCTTAATTCATGTACTGTTTACTCTCTTTATGGTATTGTTTCTATGTAGTACATGCCTACTTACGTATGATTATGTACATATAAAATGTCATATACACTACAATTACTGACATATTTAAAATCGTACACTTCTACAATTCCAAGTGGTTTATTGATGAAACAAATTGTGATGCCTAAAATCTTCGATTTCAGTATAAAGAACTTCATTATAACAAACAAGTTGAAATTTGGGTCCCTTGAAGTTTGTTATAGAAAAGCTTTACTGTAATGCATTATTAATGTGAACAAATGTGTATCGTGCCATCACCTTATTGGCTGTGGGGTCTGCAGATGTCGTCACAGAATTTCACACGGAAGTTGAGATGCCATTAGTTGAAGTTGAGACGCGACACAGTGCAGATGTGGTTTTTTGCGGTTGTGAGTTGTGACGTTCGAATTCGACCGTGCGAAGACTTGTGATTTAAGATTGGAGGGTGCAAGAACGAGTGCTTCTGTGCGTAATATTCGCCTATGTGGCGGGTGTTATTGGATTTTTTTAGTAGATTGTGGTGTTTTGTGGAGTGAGGTCAGATACACGACAGTTGAATGGGTCATGGACAATGGAATTGTACCCGCCGCCTACCTAGGTGAGTTAATTCATATTCTTTCGGTGTGTTTTACAGTTCCTTTAAATCCCTCAAATCCGAGATTAGTTTAAAACCTCACAACCCTAGGTTAGTTTAAAAATGTAAAATAGTGATTCATCCATTGTGGGGTTAGGTTAGGCTTAGGTGAGCACATATTACAAAATTAGTCGGACGTTAATGCCCCTAGTATATTAGTGTTCTGCATAATTAATTGAGTGGAAATATACCACTTTTCGGTTGTTTTTTTATATTTTTTTACAGCAAAGCAGTTACTCTGGATAATTACCAGCCTTTTACGAAATGTCTTGTTATCATTTAGGTTCACTTGGAGGCAAGAAATAAATAAGTTAATTAATTAACAAATAAATAAACAAATAATTTATGAGAAATTCCTTCCATTAACATTTTTTAAGTTTTTTTAATTTATTGTATAACATTCTCAACTGGTTATGTTTGGTTTTGGATGGAAATTATTCAAAAGACTCCATACATAACACAAAGGCAGTATAATATTACAAATTGAAATTAAAATTAAAATGATAATGCGTGACTTCACAAACTATTTAACTGATAGGATAAAGTGTTACTAGAGATTTTTACATGCAGTCCATCTTCATCTGGCCAAAACCCATAGACATCAATATGAATGGTAAAAAATTAATGTCCCAGTAAAGGATCAACCAAGTGAACACATGTGCAAAAAAAATGTTACATTACCCAGGGTTGGCATTACTAAAAAATGATTTTTATTATAATAGCCTCGGTAAGGTTTGACAGATTATTAAATACATATTTAGCATATTGACTTCAAAATTTAGAGTACTTATACAAACTAATACTTTAACCCAGATAAAGTAAAAGCAAATTTCTTTCATATATTTATATAATTTCCTTAGTGTAAAAACTTTATCAAAAAATGTACACATCACCACACTCATCTGATGTAGACGAGTCTGAATTCTTAACAAGTACACAAACCATTCCAAGAAGTTCTAGAAATCACAAAGGAATTATTAAATCATTTTTTATTTGAATGAGGTTCAGTTCCCTGGCAACATTTAAAGTGAAAGTTATTCTTAACTGTTTATATTTGGCAAATGTACATTGCATTTTGCATGGATTTCACAGTTTTCTCAATTAATTAGAACTTTTGTTCATATTGTATTACTAAAATACTGGGGAAAAAAAAATTTCTTTTGTGAAAATTTATTAGTTTTCATTTGTTTGTGTACTAAACTGTATACTGTCCCAAACTACAGTACTCTTGGTAATTATTAAGTTTAGAAACTTTTCTGTAAAAATTTTTTTTAAAAAACCCAAAAAGTGGTATATTTTGACTCTAATAATCACGTAGAACACGAATATACTAGGGATGTAGCTTTAAAATAAGTACAACATATTTTAAAAAATTGAACAAAATTGCAAAATTACTGTTCAGACAGTTTGTTTAAGTTTCTGAACGAAACGTCCTAGAACAACAAAAATTGCATTAACGGGTTCTGCACAGCTTACCTTGTTCATATTCAGGATGGCGTAATGTTAAAATAAGTAGAACATATTTAAAGAAATCGCTAAATTTGATGTCTACGTCTATTAACGTCTACCGCCATTAATAATGGCTGCACATTGCATATTTCACGCAATCTAGCGGCCGCAGATGTCATCACGGGCCATACGTTAGTATGCCAGTGTCTGGCCACAGGTGCGGATCGCGGTGAGTTAGGTGTTGCTCCGTTCGTGATTTAAAACGAAGAAAGCAAGCAAGAGTGCGTTTGTGCGTTATATTAGCCAATTAACGAGTGCTTCTGTGTACATATTCGGCTGTAAAAGAGTGTTTCAGTGTGTTATATGCGCGTATGTGGCGCTTTGTGGAAGATTGTGATTTCATCGAGTGAGGTGAGGTGTAATTGGCAGTTTACAGAGGTATATACCACCCGCCTACACTGGTGAGTAAATTGATATTTTGGTGTGTTTTACAGCTCCTTTAAATCCCTAAAATCCGAAATTCGTAGCTTAGTGTAAAACCCAAAAATCCTAACAGGTAGCTTAACGTGCAAATGTAGTTATATTACGTAATTCAAACAAGGTTTTTCCGGACGTTTTTACCCCACAATTTCACATTCTTTCTAAACTAACCTACGATTATTGGTAGGTAACGCAGAACACGACCATAGTAGCGTCGTTAACGTATGACTAATTGTATAATATGAGCCCACAGAACTTAACCCCACGATGGGTGAATCACTATTTTACATTTTAAAACTAACCTAGGATTGTAGCAATTTAAACTAACCTAGGATTGCAGTTATTTAAAGTAACGTAGGATTATAGGGTTCCCATCTAGTCTGTGATTGTAGGGTGTTGATCGGAGATTTGATTAATATTGTATAATCTTATATTACTTTACAACCTTACAATCCTGGGTTAGTTTACAACCCTACAATCCTAGGTTAGTTTAAAAATGTAAAATAGTGATTCACCCATCGTGGTGTTAAGTTCTGTTAGGTTAGGTGGGCACATATTAAGAAATTAGTCGTACGTTAATGCCCCTAGTATATTCGTGTTCTACATGATTAGTAGAGTCGAAATATACCACTTTTTGGGGGGTTTTTTTTTTACAGAAAAGCCCCTAAACTTAATAATTACCGTACTTTTGATTTAACTAAACAAATTTATTCTTAAATAAAAGTAAAATTAAAAAAATAAAATTAAGTAGAATTTTATTTGTGCTGATTTCTTACAACATTCTTAATGTAATACTGTATTCAAATACTCAAATTGTCAAAAATTATCCACATCAACAAAATAAAATGCTTTCAGCAGTAAGCACATCATACTTTGAGCCAATTTAGATACTGTACAGCATTTCCTGTTTTACTTAACAGGGATAAAATTTCTCACAAACATAGTGGTGGGCAAAAGTTTTCAGTGAATATTATTACAATACATTCTTTGAGCCGAAATAAAACTGAACCAATCAGTACGCTGTTATAGCACAGTCACAATAAGTTTTCACCTACACAAAAAAATGTAAAGCTCAATTTTGGAACAGTGATATGTACTGCTGCTGTAATGACGCAATATTCATAATTTTTCGGTACACGGGTGTAAAATTCTTTTGTGTGTTTGAAGCTTTGGAAAGCTTCTTAATATTTTTATCGTGTTTCAAACTAAAAGCAGTGGTGGCTTATTTTACCGTGTTAGTTTATCCGGCAGACGTGTGCGTTCGTAGGTTATCGGGAGGACGTCTGCTTGTTACGTATTATCAGGAGTCCGGTTGTGTTTCGTTTCGAACATCGTTGTCTTGGGGAAGCGTCAGCATTAATTAGATTAGTTCGTTTCTGTGGATCAGGCAACATCAACAAGTTTTTGTTGTACGAGAGGTTCGTTTCTGTTGACAACGCAGTATCGATAGCCGTTATCTCTGGAGAGGGGGGGTGATAGACAGCACAAAAAAGGGTGTCTGTCTGTCGCCCTTAGAGCAGTCTTATTCAAGTCAGTCGTCAGGGAGAGTTACTTCACGTTGCTCGTGAGGGCAGGTCAGCGCAGTCGAGAAGTATCACGCAATGCTAGCTTAGACCGCGTTCGGGCAGGGCTAGAACCCCCACATCGGCAACTAGACTTTAATATATCATTTCTCAGCCGGTGTGGGAGGTAGCCGCATTTTAAGTTTCTTCGGGTCAGTTTTTTTAAGAACATCATTAAGTAAACGACTGTGGCACTGTTATCTGCAATAGTATATGTAATGGTAAAGGTTCGTACTCTGCATACTGGACATTCGTATGTGAACTGTGTCATTCAAATGATAAATAAAGTATAGAACAAACTAACTTGGAACTTGAACTTTATTTCATAATTACACGGTGTCCATTCACTGAGTCTCGTGTTTCTCCTCTGAGCAAGCCGTGGCAACGTAAACAGTCGGCAGTAACAAGTGCCGAACGTTACAAGATGGCGCCCACCAACATGTGAGGCTGTAATATTCTAAATATCGCTCAACTAGCCCGCGGGAACTTTACAACATGGCGCCCAACGGCGAGGCTGCATTATTTTAAAGAACGAGTTAACGAACGCACTGCCCGGAAACATTACACTGCTCTTGGTAAACAACATATCAAAATACTCTAATTTTTAAGGCACATGATTCACACTATTTAACTTTATCACATTTTGTGATGCAGTGGTTGGACCTATCAATCTGTATTCAGTCTTAAATTAAAAAGTAACAATGTGCCTGCTCATACAGCACCTTCAGCGAAGCTGTCCACCAGAACTTGTTTCTTTTCTTCTCCCTAACGTGAAATCTGTGCGTAACACATTCCCTGCTGGAGATGCTTTTAAGTTTCAGACACCACTCAAGCATTACCACCTGAACCCAGTGCACANAGTGAAATCTGTGCGCGTAACACATTCCCTGCTGGAGATGCTTTTAAGTTTCAGACACCACTCAAGCATTACCACCTGAACCCAGTGCACAGCAGCCACTTGTACGCATTTTTGCAACTAGCACCCTCGTGTGTCCAGAAATTGTTACGTGCTCGCTGCTTTGCATCGCTTCCCTTGCCCTGCCCTGCTTGCGAGAACAAAGGAATGTCAGGCGAGCGTAATCTGAGAAGAGGGCGGCAATTTACAGCTGGATGCTGCCACGTGCGACCATAATAAGCCTCTCGCAACTCGTACACTCTTGGCTTCAGCGGGTTGAATTTCTGCGGTTATCTACAAAACAAAGTTCTGGTCAATGCTCTAGCCTTTCTCAGTGTCACTCGGGGTGCGGGGAACCTTCCAGATTGGGCCCAGGGAGACTACTTAAGCTGTGCCAGGCCTCCGAGCAGACAGTTTGAGAGTTGAGAATTTGGAGGATTGTGTGAGCAGAGCATCAAGTAGCGGCGAGAGTGACCAACGTGAGTGAAGTCTGCAGGCTGCGAGCATCGGTGCAGTGAAGAGTGAGAGTAGTGGGCAGGACTACTGAACTGGATGCACAAGTGTAAAACATTTGGAATTATGACAATAGACAGACTGAACATGTGTAGTGTGACTTAAATGACTACAAAAAATAAAAGAGACATTAAGAACTTTAATTAGAATTAAGATAAAAATTAAATGTTGTGCCCACTGAGAATAAAGAATAACAAGACTAACAGTGGAGATAGATAATGTAACGTTGTAAATAATTACTGTGTGAATAAATTAAAATGAAATTTAATTCTTTTCTTTACATTAAGACCTCCATCCCTCACGAACTCGAATATGCCCCTCTGGCATCTCGTATATTATATTATAATTCAGTATTAAGTAATACTGGAACACAAGCGTCACAATTTTAACATAAATACAAGTTTACCTCAGCTCCAGCAGCAAACGTGTTAAGGGGATTCCCTAGTAAAATATTGCCCGTAAAATCAGTGTGTACATGTATGTATCTTGGTAAGTAAATGGTCTGGGAATATGAATTAGGCTACTTTTTCTGGGAAAGGTAAAAAAAATTATCTACAGCTACTAATTTTTACCTTTTTTCCTATTAAATGAATTCAAAGAGAGAAACAATCATGAAAATGGTTTTAAAAAAATAGCATTTTTAAGACTTTCCTACAAAGTTTAACTACGGAGAAGGAAAAAATTACAAAGTTGCATCTGTAGTTTAATACAGTCTCTTACAGTGCAGCTACAGGACGTCCACTGAAATGTAATTTTGGAATTCCCTGACTTTTCCATTTTCCAGGCAGTATTTTATCATTTTCCCTGACCTGTTTTCAGAAATACGGAAACCTTCAATACCATATTATCCATCGCCAACAGCACAAACACGCTATCAGTGAAGTTTTGTTAAATTACACTGCAATAGAAAACAAACAGGAAACTGGGGATTCTTAGTGAGGCAATATAAATGTAGTGTGTGTTTACAAACAACTACAAATAAGATTTATAGTTGACACGCATTGTTGAGAGTTCCCAATAGTAAATTTTAAACACAAGTTACTGAAACAAACTTACCCCAACATCATGAAAGCAAATCAAAGTTTTGGTTGCGAACCATAACATTACAGGTGTGCTGACAAATCACACTGTTTACTGAAACAACTTTTCTATGTTGTCAAATTTCTAATGTAATTTCACAAAATAAAAATTGAAAATCTATAATGCTTACTTTATAATTAAAGTATCACATATTAAAATAAACATTAAACAATTTTTTCAGTATAGCAGTTTACATTTTCCTGACAAAAAAAAAATTCCTGACTTTTCTGTCACATGAAAACCCCAGACTTTTCCCTGTTTTCCAGATGGGTGAATCACCCTGACATAGTAATATCCCACTGTTACACATCTAATTTTGGAAAAATCAAGCTTTCTGGGAAGGTATACTGCAGTCTATGAAGGGTCCGTCACAATGCTTCCTTATGACCAGATATCAACTTGAGGCATCTAAAATTTTTACTAGGGGTGCCCTTTAAAGGAAAATGTTTTGAATCAGTTGATGCAGGAAAGAATAAAACAGCAACTGATCTACTCCATGCCTTTGGCCAGAGGAAAACAAAGACCTCATCAGTGTGTAAGTGCAAATGGGGACTGCATTGAAGGGGTTATGTATATTTGAATTCTAATAGGTACACATTCGTAACAATGATTACAGTTATCAATCCCGTTATTTAATAGACTAATCTTGTATTCCAAAGCAAGACCACCTTACTGTATATAACAACAATTATCAATGCTTTCGATTAACTATTCCAGAGCACATGCATGTCTTTTTAAATACCTTCACTGGAACTTGATCCCCCACAGTAGTAGTAATGGGATGAGAAAAGGCATCCTGCCATCTGCAGTACCAAACTGGTCTTCAACCATGGTCGAATGCTGCACCAAGTTAGACCCCTGGTCAAAGGAGTAATGCCCTGAAATAAATATTTTCTAAGAATAATGAACAGTTTAACAAATGTGTGCACAAAACATCACATAATAATATATTTAGCAAATTTCCTGGAGCTACAATATATTATCTCAATCTTGTGTTTTTCAACACGATGATGCCTCCTGAATTATCCTGTGAAACAATGGTAAATATGACAAAGGTCATTCTTGGCAACTAAGACGAAAGCCAGCAATCGTCTTTATAGGGTACTGCATTTGTTTAAACCACAAAAGCACATATCCACCCACTATCCACTGTTAGTACATGCATAGTCTTTTGCCATATGAAATTAACATTGCCATGGGCATCATCACATTATTCATGCATTGGTCAAGAGGAACTGTAAAATTATAAGAGACATAAATATTTTAAAAATACCATACAAAAAGTTGGTTTTGCTCTAAGAAAGAATGCTTTCAAATTTGTTACTCCTATTATGTGGAATGAAATGAAATTAACTTTTATCTACTTACGGAGATTTAAAGATATATAAAAATAATCATATTTTCAAAACTATTTCTCTAACCTGCACTTTGTACCTTATGATTTTAACATAGCAACCATTTCTGTAACTGTACGTTTCAGAGGCCAAGCCTAATATGGCATTTTAGAATAAACTTTCAAACTGGATTCTCTACTCCCAATCCACCTTGCAACTGGGATTAATAACATCACTCTGGATTTGTTTTAGTCCCGTCCAAATGTGTCTAGGCTACAATTTCAATTAGGATTCCTTAATCCATTCTAAGCTGGGTTTAAATTTTACTTGTAAAGGAGTATAATGGATGAGTTACACCTTCAGCAACCATGCAAACCAGAATCATGAAATGAAAGGCAGTCTATAATTCCACTCCATCCTTATAGTAAGTAAAAATATTAAAAATATAATTGACTATGCAGCCCAAAATACATATTTGACAGATGAGCACAAAATAACTTAAGGCTGTTTGCAGATAAATCTAGCAAATTTTAAAAATCCCTGCTGAGGATCTACTTTTTGTGCATATTATGTATTCTCCCTCCATACATAAAACACTGCCACGGACCCAAGCACTATGTTTATGGGTATTATAATGATAATATGCCAATGGTTATTTTTATGCATATAGAGCAATAAAAAATATATACAGGATTATTCAGCTAAGATGTTCACACCAAATATCTTCCAAGCTGCCGAAGGTATCAAAATGTTAATTTTGAATTTGTAAATGGCACTATGGGGCTCATAAGACACCGCCTATTTCTGTTCTAAGATGTAATTAATTACTGAGATGGCAATATCTCCTGTGGTTTTTTAAATGGGAATATACTAGTTTTCTCCTAATAGTATAACATGTTATTAAGTGGCTAGTTCAGTAACGTGATTATTTTGAAAATCTGATGAGCACTATTTGAGATATAAGGGCGTTTTCATATGTGTATGCATTTGACTGTAGCTTTGGCGGGGTAGGTAGGGTCATCCACTGGGAAATATTGCATTGGTGTGGACTGTGAAACAGACATGACTGCTTGGTGAATTAATTGTAATCTAGCTATAAACATTAAATTTAACACACATTTTATTTGTAATATCAACACCACCACCACCAACAAACAACCTTTTGCATGTGTTTGATACCTATGTTACTTTATCACTAGCATGTGCAGTCATGCCCTTACATTAACAAAATTTTTACAAACTTTTCTGGATATTTTATTTAATCAAAGTGTTAAAACTGAAGTATTATTGATTCAAAATTGATGCTGTTTTCCTTGAACAATGCAATATTACTTGGTTTTTAGCTTAGTGCTGACCGCCTCAGTGCTCTACTACGGCTGAGCACAGCAACCGCTCCTCCAGCCAGTCCCTCGCGCTGGCCAGAGGTGCAAAGCAACATTGCAATCTCATCTGCACCAACTCTGTGCTCCCTCAGCTTCTGCATGGGGCAGGAAAATAAACAGCACTGCGTGCTCGCCTCGTGCAGCCAAAAAAGTTCAAACTAAACTAGTCCCTCAAAAAATATCCACTCAAATAATATAAAAATGTTATTGGCAAATCACTGACATTTTCAAACCATAACGTGATCAAAACATTTTCTTTAATGACAATATTTTTAGTGTTAAAATTGATAAAGCCATGGTCTGTTAATTATTTTCCTGAACATGCAAAGAAAAAGTGGAGCAACTTTTTTATTTTTAAAAATAGATAGGTGGTGTGCATATGAATTGAAGAGGAAACGCCAAAGATTATTTATATGCCCCTATTTAATCATTACCACTCGTGACTTTCTTGTTATAGTGTTCAGAACATTGAAAATATTTTAGTTATATAGAAGAATGGCAGCTACAAACTTTCTGCTTTCTGTTATGTTCATTACATATCTCTAATCTTGTATCAGCATACAGTTAAAATAATGTTGCCGATCATTAGTTATGCAATGTTTACTCTGCAACATACATTAATATCAAACACAAGAATCACAAGTAAACTCAAAGTGTAAGTATATTTTGCTACGGCAATTTACAAGTTACTTTCAATTTCAAATTACACTTGTCTCACCCAATCAAATTCACAATTCGCACTGTAGAATGTTTGGGTAAGCCATAATATGACATCACTGTAGTCATTTTACAAACATTCATACTATACATACATTTATTCCTCATTTATTCTTGCATATGTAAAATTTAGTTAACCAAGATGTATTCTAGATTTTAAACATTGACGCTATTCCCCACCTGTGGCATACAGGATGGTTCGTAGGGTCAGAGTTAATTCCTCCAGGCACAGGCTAAAAGGTGCTTTGAAGGTCGAGGGTATATTCAATAAGGTAGTCTTTTGGTGTTTCACTTTACTGGATGGATATATTGACTGAAGTTTAAACATACAGAAACACTTCCGAGGTGTGGTACTCTATTTTGGCTAACTCGGATTAACTGTGGGCGACGTCGTGGTGGAGAGGGGGCTTCTTTGGCCGACGACTTGATACTTAACTCTGCTGGTAGTACTGGTATGTTGTAGGCTGTGGATGAGATCCGGTGATGTGGGCGGCCTTGGAAAGGGCCCACGTTTGGTGCAGTCTCCCCTGGACTGCTGCTCTGGGTTCGTTCTGACGTCCTCTCGCGATTTCCCGACGCAACTGCTTCTCTCGGCGTGGTGATAATGAACTGTCACCGTCTTCTCTCGTATATTGACTTATATGCTCTCTAGCCTCCCTCCCTAAGTGTCGGCACGTGTCTCTCTTGTTGGGGAAGGGGGGGAGGTGGTTGCCTGCAGTCCAAAGCCCTTCTACCACAACCCATGGTTCGTGAAGGTTGGGGGGGAGGGAGTGGTGATCTGCCCCTTGAATTTTCCATGTCAGCTTATTCTTTCGCGGTTTGGCTAAAATGGTGGTAGGGGTGAGGGGTGTTCGTGGCACCCACTTTCAATTGGTCAGCCGTTTTCTCAGGCGTGAAGCTAGAGGTGCTCTTGCTTGGCTCTGCAATTTCTCCTGCTTTCCTACATATTTACGTAGCTTCCGGGTGCTTCGGCGACATGCCAGCTCTTACTCGGCACAACCTTGACACGTGTAACTGCGATCCGTTCTGGCTGTCCATATGCCTCGTGACATGTGTCAACTGGTAGGCGCTCGCGAAGGGGGTCAGCGAGGCTTCTACTCCCAATATGCGTTACTCGTCAACATTTTAATCTATTATTCATAACAAAAATATTATACGTTTGCATTCGGAAATAGGGAAAGTTAAACCAGTTTATTGAATGATGAAATAAATACATGACTTTGACCCATTCAGACCCAGCGTACACTGCGAGGCTCAATGCCCAAGGATCGTCCGTGTGCGTAAACCGTGCTACTAGTCAAGGTAATAATGTTCCATAATGCTATAGCCATACACAAATCCTACAGTTTGCTGGTTGTGACAACTAAACAAGTGTTGTGTAGTAGGTTCAGAAATCTCAAACCCTAACTGTAAATTATTTTCTGGAATGAAAGCAATGTCTATAAATAGTTGAGCTCTGTTTCAGTATTTAACTATCGGTACAGTGATTGTAGTTTTTATTATTTTTAAGTTACACGCCTACTGTAAAAGCTATGTTTGTTTAATACATATAAAATATAATATACAAATCTATATAATTATGAACTGCTATGAAATTAATTATTCATTTCTCAAAGCTACACGATGTATTAAGAAGTTACTGAAGAGAGCTTGTTAAGGTTATAAAAAAAAAATTTTATGTTGCATGTAGTATTGATGCTTTAAATATAATATAATTCAGGTTTTCATTTAAATTACAAACATGCATTAACTTAGACTCGAGAAACATCAAAAATCATAACCATGTATGAAAAAAACCAGCTTATGGATTTCACTGTTAAAATACAAGGAAATTGCAATGTTTATCTTTACAGCATAAACCGAAGAAATTTTGTACGTATTATGTACATTCTGAATTCATGTTAGATAATAAATTTTTGTCCTGAATTTAAGTTGAAACCAAACAAGGTAATTATTAAGTTCAGGGACTTTTCTGGAAAACACAAAAAAAATTCAAAATTATGATATATTTCTACTCTGCTAATCACGTAGAACACAAATATACTAGGGACGTAGATTTAAAATAAGTACAACATATTTTAAAAAAATGAACAAAATTGCGAAATGAGCAGTATAGCCAGTTTGTTTACGTTTCTGAAAGAAACGTCCTAGACCAACAAAAGTTGCATTAATGGGTACAGCACAACTTATCTTGTTCATATTCAAGAGGGTGTAATGTTAAAATAAGTAGAACATATTTAAAAAACTTGCGAAATATGTTTGTTTACGTCTATTAACGTAAGAGGAATTATACCAGCCCCCTACCTAGGTGAGTCAATTTACCTTCTTTTGGTGTGTTTTACGATTCCATTAAATCCCTACATTCATACTTTAGTGTAAAACCCAAACCACCTAGGTTAGTGATAAATCCAAAAAGCCTAGGTTAGTGTAAAACCCAACAATCCTAGGTTAGTTTAAAAATGTAAAATAGTGATTCGCCCATCGTAGGGTTAGGTTCTGTTAGGTTAGGTGGTCACATATTACGAAATTAATCGGATGTTAATGCCCCTAGTATATTTGTGTTCTGCATCATTAGTAGAGTGGAAATATACCATTTTCCATGAATTATTTTTATTTTTTACAGAAAAGCCATTAAACCTAATAATTACCCCAAACAAAATTTCATTGTCTGCCTGACAAAGTGAGACAATTTTCTCGGCAACAGAAAGATATATTGAAAATTAACGGGCCATTTTAAGTTCTAAAGTGCAGGTTGTTATACACTGTCCCGTTGTGCACAACCTGTCGCAATAATATCTGTGAAGGAGGCCACAGGAAAGTTTACAAAACTGAAACACCACAACAGTGAGCCGAAATGGAATCTCAAAACATCGATAACACAATTCAGAGAACAACCGAAAATGTGGGTCCAACAGATATCAAGGCATTCCAGACTAAATTCAACAAACTATTAGCAACGCACAACGGGAGCCAATCAGAAATCATTACAACACACACCCGTGGAGGGGCGCGAAATGTGGATTGGACTGCGAGAGAGGAGATTGTTGCAGTTGGCGAGTGTCCAGAAGAGTGAACGGCGACCAGCCGAGGAGCCGGTGGCAATCTGGACAGATGGTCCGGAGTGCAAGACTGGGCGAGTTCCTCACTAAGTCATGGTCACTCTACTTTAAAATAATCTTTCCTTTCTTCCCTTCTTCCGGTGGTCTATAGCTCTCACTTCTGCATGACATATTACTTCTTTTAAAATTGTTAAATAAATACTTTATTTAACCCTTTAAAATGAACTACTTCTCTGGTCCTAACTTCCTATACTAATGCTACCCATCCCCTTCTTTGTTCTTATTCCCAAGTTGGAGAATAACAAATGGTGGAGGCGCCAGGTAAATCCATACCTCTTCACTAATAAGCGAGTCATCTCCAGGACCTACTAATTTTACCTTTACNGAGATTGTTGCAGTTGGCGAGTGTCCAGAAGAGTGAACGGCGACCAGCCGAGGAGCCGGTGGCAATCTGGACAGATGGTCCGGAGTGCAAGACTGGGCGAGTTCCTCACTAAGTCATGGTCACTCTACTTTAAAATAATCTTTCCTTTCTTTCCTTCTTCCGGTGGTCTATAGCTCTCACTTCTGCATGACATATTACTTCTTTTAAAATTGTTAAATAAATACTTTANATTAGATAACAAACAAATTAAATTCTAAGTTGCAATAGCAAATACTAACGTAAACAGGTTATAATAATTGCATGAGTAGATAGAATTACAAATGACTCAGATGCCTAAAAAGCAGACTTCTTTCAAAAGATTTGTTTAGATAATATAACTGCAAACCCTATAGCAAATAATATTGAAGAAGGCACACGGGAAACCACAGTGATAGAAACAGAAATCCAAACAGAACACACACAAATACATGTAGAGTTGAATTTTATACTGGCCCAGCAGAAACAAAATTCCAATTCAAAACAAGTCAGGCCCCAGTTATCAAAATTTAGACACAGTTTCACTACTGAATCAACTTATTGAGGAAAGAAAATAAAACAGCACATAACATTACAGACACGACACATACAAACACACAAACCAAAATGGAACAGCAACCACAATTTAATATAGTAATTCAACAACCAGTACCTTTAGAGAAATTTCGTGGCAGTCAGGAAGAAGACATACTAGAATTCATAAAGGAATTTGAAACAGGCATGTAAATCAATCAGTGGAATTAACAGAAAAACTTAAAAGATAGCAAGTACAATTAACAGGACCCGCTAAAAGGGTATATGAAAACACTAGCGACCTGGCCCGGCTTCGCCCGACAATTTTTACAGCGATACACTAATAAATAAATTGGGAAAAGACAATTACAATATTATATGATAGTAAATTAGTAAACTACTATCATATATAACATGCATACATACATGTCACGCCTATCTCCCAGAGGGGTAGGCAGAGATTATGGAACTCCATTTACCATGATCCTGACATACCTACCTCCTTCACTTTATCAACATTCATACATCTCTAATATAACAATATATTATATGATAGGTTTAGAAACGCCAGCACAGCACAAAAAGATTTCGGTTTGGTGTGACACGCGAAAGGGCTAGGTATAGTTGTCCGTGTGAAAAACATGCTCCACTCAAATCAAACTCCAGCCACATTAAGTGTTTGACCCTGTGTCTTATTTTGGTCATACCAAAACTAAATCTTGTTGGATATTGGACCCTTTTAAAATTAAAAGGCAAATCCGAGGGAATCATTGGTATTCTAGGTATTAAAACAGTTTCTCCAGTACCGCAGTCAGTTAGAATAGTACCTTCAATGAGATAACTTTTTAAACTTTTTAATAGTCATCGAGTGCCGTTGCATAATTTCTGTGGATTTATATTTCACAATAAAATTATGGGAACTCCTACTTTTAAAATCAGTTTGTGTGGTGGCATACCAGAAGGATTCAATTAATTAAGAAATTCTGTGGGATAGTGCACAGCTTCTTCACTGTCGAGTACTGTATCTACTGAGTAATAAATAGACTTGAGTTTGCGCATTTACAATAATTTCTTTCTGGCTTTCGTAACCCCACTGTAATCTTCAAAATATTTTCTTTCCTTTGAAGCCTGTTGGGCTTCCAGAATATGTTATACATCCAGAATTTGCTGTGAATTATCACTGGAATGGGTCCACTAGCTCAGGAAGAAGACAATATAAACATAAATTTATTTTGTTGTTTGGCTTACTGAACCTAAGTTTAAGGAAAAAGTATAAAGAGACACTTGTTGAGGCCAAAATATTTAGTAATAGTATGGCAAATTTCTCAGTCCACGAATATTAATAAAACAACTTGGCAAATTATAAAACAGGAGATTGGCTCTGTAGCTCCAAGTGTTACACTTCCAAATTCTGAAGAGTTTAATACATATTTTACTACTGTGGTATATATGTACTTCAATCTATTCCTTTGGTTAATATACAGTTCACCAATTTTCTGAATAAGAAGAAAAAAAACAGAATGTTAATTTCAAATAGAATTGTTTATGGTGGTGATATTGTCAAAATTGTACAATATTTTAAAATGTCTAAATCTAAAGATAGTTATGGTATTACAAACAATTTACTTAAAAATTTGAACAAGGTTATACTGTACCTCTTTCTGTGTATATTAATGCTTGTATTAGTGAAGGCATGTTTCCCATTTGTCTAAAGTCACCCAAAGTTGTGCCAATTTATAGGAAGGGCTCAAAAAATTTAAATGAGAGTTATTAACCAATCTCTGTTGTTTCTATCCCCCCCCCCCAAATCTCTTTGAAAGTGCATTTAAAATTCAAATTGTTAGGTTTTTGAGTTAATATTATTTTTTCTCAGCAGTATGGTTTTAGATCTGAGATGTCTATGATCGATGCAGTCCAGAAGCTTAACATTGTCTTGGAAAAGCTTGTCTATTATGGTCTTCATGGTAATGAAAAATGTATATTGAATATTTTCACAAAGTATATACCGTTCTTTATTTCAAATTTGACTTCAGTATGCTACACTCAAGGGGTGGCCTTGTCTATGGATGTGGATAGTAAAATGATGAAGCCTGCCACCACATTGTGATGCCCACAAAATTGGAAACCCAACCTGCCACAATTAAATTGACTCTATTGTATCGCAGGATGTTGCATTTTGCCTAAAATTTTAGCTTCAATACTTATTTGTTTAAAAACTTCCACATATAACTTGCATTAAATACAAAGACCTGCCTCAACATTTACAATGTTTTGGGGGCCACACTATGGCGATGGGCAAAAATACAGCTTCAAGTTTGTGATATCATGCCAGCTCCTGCCTTTCTTAGCTCTCTGGGTAAATGACCATGACATAAGTGGGATTATATTGGTACAAAAAAGGTTTTGAGAATTATAACTAATTCTGCTGTTAATGAGCATTGTAAACCATTCTTATTCAAGAGAGAATTTTAACCATTGCAAATTGATATATTTTGAAATGTTTAATTCATGTTTAAATACATTTTGATAAATTGACTTTTAATTACCACCATTCCCATAATACTAGAAATAAAAACTTGATTCACTGGGAACACATTTGATTAACACACACCAAATCTTTGTATGTTTATGTTGATATATTAATTTTTAACAAGCTTTCACTTACCCATTATACTGTTAGTAATAAACAGTTAAAAAAACTATAAATTATTGGCTGTTAATAAGGCTATTTTATAATATTAGTGAGATTTTATGTACTGATTTTAGTTTTTTTTTTTGTGTGTGTTTATCTTATTATATTGTAGCTTATATTTTGCCTTCGATCTTGAATGTTTATTTAGCATTATAATTTGTATGTGTTGTTTTTTATTGCCTATGTTACATTGTGTAACTGGACGATGTCTGTTGCCTCTTTCGGTCTTTGTTTCTTTTCCACCACACAGAAATAAACCAGTGTCCTGTGTTTCTGTACTTTTTAAAATGCATCTGCCACCTATTGTGATATTGGCGAATATCAAAACATAGGAATACAACAACTTGTCAAACCAGCGAGCGCGACAACTATGATGGCGCTTTAAAATTGTAGCGCCAATCATCTGTTGGTGCACTCGTCAACTACAAAGACCCAAATCATTACCAAACTGGCCAAACCTGCAGAATTCAAGCATTGCGGTGGAAAAAATTTATTAAGTGATGGTAATATTTATATATACATTTTATACTCTTCAAGTTTATGTTAACAAATTTGTTGTAATTAGATTTTGTTTTTAATTTTCTTGTTGTAATAACTAACAGTTAACTGTGATTCGCCTACAGGATTTACTCATTTTCTTAATCGTTGATAAACCTGGACATATTTTGAAATATAAAAAAAGAGGCAATCACAGATTCAATCTTACACTATAGTTTAAAATTAACCTCATGTTCATTATTTCTTCTGCTGTGTAGGTTTATTTCACTGCTCACATTCATATGTACCAAGGACCTCTTAATATGAAATATCAAATATTTTGTATTGCAACCTATTTCGTAGCACAAATATGTAGAATCTTACATATTACAGTAATAATTAACTTTATTTTATAACTGTAGTAGGTTGGCCAGTCGTAGTGCGCTACTATACAGAATGTTCGTAGTTTGATTAAAAGAAATAAATGATGATATAAGTATTACAATCACAAGAAAAAGACTAAAAGAATACCGTAGAAATAAACTAACAAAGTTATGAGAAGATAATTATGATTTCATATACCTGTGAATATGTTCATACCATTGAACATTGGCGGTGGTACAATAGATGATAGATTGGTGAAGGTCAGAGACTACAGAACTAGGTCAAGACAATAAGCTAACGTCAGATGAATACAACTGATTAGGTACTATGAATAATTACATCAAAGAGTAACGAAAAGGTACAACACAAATTAAAATGTAGCATTTCAGAAATTGACTAATCAAACATTTACCATTATGAAAATTTTGTACCATTGAACTGATTTTGCGCTAAAAACTGTAAACAAAATACATAAACTACTTAGTACAAGACATAGAAACCTAATTAAAAATAAAAGTCATATTTCCTGTAATAAAATTTATTGAAGACCAAACAAAAAAATATATAATGCTGCCATGTAATATGTTAATGTATAAAACTGAAATTAATAAGAAACCAAACAAAAATAAAGTAAAAATAAATTAATAAGTTTGTAAATTTTATTAATGACGGCTAGCTACAGCGGTTAGGTTGAGTACACAAATGGGGGAAAAAAAATTAAGGTTTACAGGTTGGCTTTAAAAAGAATTTTTCACAACAGAAATTTTTTCCAAAAATTTTACACTGATGTTGCATGACAAATATTTTATCAAGATGTTAGATATGTAATTTGACAGCATCATCTTCATTGAGGTTGGCAGACACAGGGTTCTCACTCTTTATAGCTAAAAAATTTCACGCACTTTACAATTACTTTTACCAAAATTTTCAAGGAATCAAAATTTAATGTAACAGGCATTACAAAGATCAAGACAAATCGAAAGTTAAAAAAATTTGCATGATAAAGCAGACAGGGGAGAAGTATAGAAGAATATTTCTCCTATTTCTGATAGGGGAGGAGTAATTTAATTGTTACAGCCACAAAAGAAGCCTTGTTCACAATTAGGAAATAACACTCCTTTTTATAATTTTTATTAGCGCAGGTTCTCAAAATTCTTGTACAAAAGCGCATGAGATCAGATGTTATCGTACATTGTACACAAATTCTACATTCTCGTGTCTGTGTACTAGAATTCTCGTATGTTAGGCAATACTGCAAATCAAATTGTCTTTATCAGAACAACATGAATAAGGCATCACAACTGCCGATAATAATTGTATACAGAACATGCAGGTACTACTGTAAACAAAAAAAAAAACAAAAAAAGGTATGAAGCTTTATAAAAACTATTCATACATACCATAAATTTTCCAGTAAATAAAATGGCTACACACCACTTAATTTGTCATGAATAAATACCATATAAATAAACACTATTAAAATTAAGTGCTCTAAGCACCTCAAAATTTTTCAAGCACTTTTAAAAGCCTAATGCATTTCAACCACTTTCAAGGAACGTGGGAACCCTGAGACAGCTGATATGTAACACTCAAAATACACATATCTTCCAGCATTTAAGACTTTTCTTGCCGACACAAACTAAAAACAACTAACTTCAACTTTAAGTAATACATAATAATCAAATTTGGTTCAGTTTCAATTAAAAATTTTAATCACTGCCACAAGCAATGTTGGAATGACATAGGTTAATTTCACTGCTAACACATGTAACATAACCTCAATATCAAATACAAAATATTTTGTATTCCAACCTATAATGTGCACATATATGCACAATCTTACATATTAGTAAACATTTACTTTTTTTTATATAGATATTTAAGATTTTAATTAATTTAATTCACAACATATTTGTTTACCAGAAATAAACTTACCAACAGAACTAGAGTGCAAACTATTTTGCTCAAACACATGTTCACGTGATTGGATAAAACAAATCTGAAGCGACTGACTGTTGCCTGCTGATCTATTGATACAGTATTAAATACGTTAAAACCATGAAAATATATAGAATTTTTTTTGTGATTTATAAAATCCAGCAATGACATGTCAGTATTTCAAACAGCCTACTTAGCAAGATCATCTACTGTGTACACACTTTTGTGCTCATTACCATTCATTATCTTTATTTTAAAGATCCTCTACTATGTAATACATACGGATGAAGACTTATTTGAGTATTCAAGCCATTTAAATGCCAGCTCTGCAGTCAGCAAATTTTAATTTCATGCCACGCTGCCACTCGCAGTCCCCCAAGGTACCACTAATCTGCATGTCGCCTACTGTATTTGTTACACCACAATGAAGAGCAGGGAATTTTAGAATAAATGTTTTAAAAAGTATACAGCACAATACCCACCTTCAATTGTGTGAGTCAAAATAAACCAGCAAAGTGTATGTAGTTCATTTGTCACATTATATTTGCAACTACTACTACTACACAGGAGGAAAAATACACCTGTGAGCCATCGCAATAAAAAAGTGAAACATACATAAAATGTTACAATATAAAAAGACAAATTCAAAGACCTTGAACATTGAAAACTGGCATCCCTCAAGTCTGCAACCTTGTTTATGGCACTTGTAACTTAAGTCACGGTAAACTTCACTTTTTTCAACACACAGTTCAGAAATGATCAACTGTGCTTTGTGCATAAAAATTAATATTCACTGTTGTGGTATTGCAAGTCTGCACATAAAAAAAATTTAAGGAAACAATTCTGATGAGAAAAGATACATATGTTGTGGGTAAAAACACACCAAGTGCTTTTTGTCCATTATAACATGTACTTACTGTTCATCAAATTAAACAGAGTTTTTATACATATTAACCCCATGCCCCAATTTAATAAGAATACTTTATTGTTCCAACATTCACAATAAATACAATAGAAAACATCACAAATTCTGCACAAACACTTTGAGATAAATACTATAGGCCTAATACTTTATGACTCTAATGTATCTCCCTACCCTACGTTTCAGATAAAAAATTTAGTAAAAAATAAATAATCTTGAAATATAAGACAAAGCCGTAAACTCTTAAGCCTGGTCTACAATGGCGGTCATAGTGAAAGCTGTTGCTTGAGTCGCATGGTTTTGCAGAGTATTAAAGAGCTAGTTGTACAACTTGGATAAAATTCTAGTCATACGACTACGACTGCCACGACCAACCAATCAGCATCAACGAGACTGTACATATGGGACAACAATATGAAAACACACATAAATGTATTTGTTCGTTTACGAAAATACATTAAAATACAAAGAACAGTCTTTCTTTATTCGTGACACAAATTGATGGTGGTGTGTGGTGTTATAACATATTTATGCGCAATGAAATGTGTATACCAAGTATAAGAAATTCTAATTTTTTTTATAACATATTTATGCGCAATGAAATGTGTATACCAAGTATAAGAAATTCAAATTTTTTTCAATGGCTTAAAAGAATATACCCATTAAAAATATAATTTTTTGTCAAACTGTATCACCAGAAGTGCTACTGCAGCTTGTTAAGGTTGCAAGCAATTTATAGAGCTGTTTTAACAAGGCCTAATGTAATTAATTATATTAAAATCTCTCCAAAAATTTAAACCCTACAAATACACATATTGCAATGAATACATTCCATAATGAACAAAAGGAGAATTTTTGGTTGAATCGGTAGCAAACTGGTCACAACTCTTTCAACAAAAGTTTGCATTCACAAGCTGGTGCAAATATGCACGCTACTAAAATATAAAATTAGTCAAACCAAAAGGTCATACAAAGTGTCAAACCATTAAATTGTACAAAAATAAAAATGAGCAGAGCAACAAACAAAAGCTACACTTTAGCAAACCATGTTTCCATCATCCTGACTATGATAGCCAAGCACCACAAACACTGGCAAACTATTAACAGAGCGCCAAACTAACAAGTTCGCAGATTGCTACAGAGTCAACTGCGAAAATTCACCTGTTATTTACAACAGCAAACTTGCCATACACTGACACTTGTACGTGTCAATTACAACAATTGTTAAATTATGTACTGGTTTTAAGTTTATACTAACCAAAAAGTGACAATTATAATTTTGCTATTAATTTGAAACTCTTCCAAGCAGCATTGTTTGGTGGTTTGTGATTTGTTCATATAAAGGGTTACCAACGAGACATTATAAATAACTTTTCATATTGCACTGTGAATACAGACAAGGCTTGACATTTATGCTACAGATATAAAACTTTTGTTATTTAAACCCCAGTTGTTATCTGGGGTGAAAAAGGAATAAGTATGTACTAATGATGCAGGGTTATATTAATTGAATAGGGACATTTGGTTAATTTTCTTTTGTTTTCAAGGAATTGTAATTACTTATATGTATTTGAAGTTTTGGCAGTGTTAAAATGTTTATCTGCCATGCGTTTGCTTTTTTCTAAAATCGTAGTTGAGGTTGCATCACCATTCGGAGATAAAAAGCTTTTACCACTTTCATAGACATTTTTTCCTTCAAGAATTTTCTAGATTTGATTATTTTACTACGCGCAGTTTGGCATAGTGTAGGGAAGTGGTTGCGAAAGCGGTCACACTGTATTCAAAAGGAATTCCATATCACGCCATGGTTTTATTTGGTTAGGTTCTTGGCACCCTGGTGCGAGAAGTGGGGATAGAACAAGTGGCGACTTAAGTCCCGAGCACCAGCCACCTGCTAACAGTAGACAACCCTCTCTAGCAGAAGACACGTTGAACATGGCAAATAGTGCCCACTCCGGCAAGCACCCGTGACCTTCATTTCTTTTATTTTTTTTTTAACTTCAATTTTTTGGACAAACTTAATTCTACTAAATTATTTCCACCAGTGTGGGAGGTGCTAGGGTGCCAGGAGGGAACTGACATCCCTCCTGCCTTTGTAATTTTGACTCGTGATGCAAGTTTTTTGAGTGACATGAATAATAAATTAACTACTGCAGCGCTGTTCTTTGTTCATCTGTCTCATTAAGCTGACTGTACATGACTCTGCATTAATGGAAGATTGTAACTGTTTATTTCGAACTTGAAATAAAAATACTGTGAAATAATCTGAGACTTGAATACTTTATTTTATTTTTAATATGGCACCTTTATTTAAGTTTCATGTCTTTACAGAAAGAGTAAAACCGAGCTGTGATTTTCAATCGCCAATTTAACGTCTGCGACATTACAATGTTATGCCCAGCTATTATGTTTCTCAGAGTTACGAGCATGGTTTTAGAGGTAAGCTGACGATGTGCTCATCACACAACACATACTTATGAATCACATTTTACTCTATCAATTCAAAGTTTAAAATAATTAAGGTAATTTTTTTTATAGATAAAACTATGATTTTCCCTTATCCAAAAGAGTCAAATGAAATTACATTAGGCTATGAAATACACTGCTAAGTCATGGTCAGAAATTTTGTTAAATATTTGTAAAGAAAATCTACAAATTACATTCTTGTGTAATACTGGTGTGTTAATATATAACAAAACCATAGTACTCACCACAAAGAACATTGTATCCAAAGCCCAGATTTATTTTATAATTAATCTAAATTAAGACATTTTTAAAAATACTATTAAATACACCATTACGAACTGAAGAAGACCAAGTTAACCAACGGCATATTCTAATACGCCCAGAAACTAATACAACTGGAAAACTTATCAAAAAAGTATCTGCATGATTCAAATATCTGCATGCTGAAAATCACTACCCAAATATGTGACTTTTAATAAAGAAAACTTAAAAAAGCCAAGGTGTAAAAGATAACAGGTCTTTAAATGCGACCAAAGAAACTAAATCAACACACTCGGCGTGATAATAAAATAAACATTATCCATCTTTCAACAGGATCAACAAGAAACAAAGTAAGTATTAAACACTTAATGTATAATACCATATAACCTATACATAAAAAATATTTAAAGACATACCGTTCCGTACCGCCGCTGTAAATTACTGTATTAATATTTTCATTATACTCAGATGACACACATAACCTCATAAGTTAATTTTCGGACAGTATTTCACACACTATTTGACCTGGCATCGGCCTACACAAATAAAGCAAGTAACGGCATAGTAAAATAAAACAGATTTTCTATTACGCACAAAAATTGCACTATATAAAGGTATTAAAATCAAAAAAAAAAATTTAATCTTAAGCACAAAAGTCAGACATTGCAAAATGGCCACCGCGCACGGATATACAACACAAATAAATTAGAGCATTTACGCTGTAAACAAAAACTTTTTTTGATAACTAGCCAGAAATCTTTAACTATTAAAAATTAAACGGCTTCCGCCCACGATCAAATATTCCAAAAATAGACTTTCCATTTTATTTGTAAGAAAGGCAGCATTTTAAAAATTAGACTTTCTTTAGTACAACACAAATATATTATTTTATTTATGATAACTATCTAGAATAACGGCTTTTCAGAAAAAAATGTTTCTTAAAATACTATAAATCGAAATTGCTTATCAACAAGAACACGAAATTACTAATGTCATCACGACATTCGCAGAAAATACTTCCAAATAGATAGTGGCGAGGGCTACGAGGATCAGAACAATTGTGGGGTAAAACACATAAAACGTATAACAATTACATGTAATCAAGATTACCCTAACATGTTTATGTACTCTGTGGTATAGCGGCATGTCTTTTGTCAGTCTTTGCGTGGAGGCGAATGCAAGAAGACCTAACATTACATTACCTAACTTCAAAATATGTGACTACAAATGACGAGTGTGCTGACAAGAAATAGCATGTCAAAAAAATTATAATACGTAAACTCACCTCGATTCATCCACCCTATGTGATTCCCCTTATTGTGAAGTTAGGTTCAATTCAGTTAGGTTTTCTGCATTGTACATAGCTGCCGGCACCAGTATGTAAGACCTTTAATACCCACAGTCACCTGCATTTACTACAAAGTACAATTAAATACACTACCATTCCATGCAAAAACTAGAGAATAAATTACATTATTAACCATTTGAGCAGTGACTATAGCTCCATGGAGATTTATTTCTGATAACTCATATACAGGAAATGTAAATGTCTATTCAGTTTGTCTACACTCAGCAAACACTCGTATTTCCGCACAATAATAATATTTTAACAATTAACATGGATATTATGGCAAAGAAACATTAGTATTTTCGCACAATAATTTGGTGTAACATGTCACATGGAAATAATCGCGAAGAAACATGTTAAATAGTACAAGTGAACTACAAACCTTCGCAAGGTACACCGAAATTCAGCACACACCCAGCCTATGATCAACACAAGAAAAAGTTAAAAATGACACTGTACGACCGCAATCCATTGGCATTTGTTTTCTGTGTCTGTACATTCTTGTTAAACAAATGTATTAAGGCAATAACCATAAACTCCATTGTTAGCAACACCTGTGGACATATTTTTGTATGATATACCATACGTATATTTTTTCTACTACTTCACTACTAGTTGCGAAAATGCAACAGGAATAACGGCCCTAATGAATCCAAACTCGGACTATGAGTAGAACAGTGTACCAGCAATCAGTTATTGCGATTACAGAGAGATGGTATACACATAGGCCCAGCAACGCCCTCTTGTGTGTAACTGGTAAAGCCCATGTTACCCAAGCTCAGTCAAAGAAGAGGCGTAAAACAAAATGAAAGCAAGTCTCAGTATGCCTTGTCGATTTCAAAGGGTGACATATCAGCATGTGAGTGAATTCGAATGGGACGAATGATCGGTCTCCGAGAAACGGGTTTTGTCATATAGTGACATTTCTACTTGTACCCAGCATTCCGGTAAGACAGTGATGCATGTGGAGAACCAGTGGATAGAAAAAGGTCGTGTGCAGCGATGAGCGGTTACTGGACAACCAAATTGACCACAGCGCAGGATGACATCCATCTTGTCTGCATGGCCGTAATGGACTCTACAGCCTCGTCCAAAGTGTTGGCTAGACACTAGATCACTGCAAAGGGTGTTTACCTGACTGCATCGATGGCTTGACTGTGTCTGGTGTGGGCTGGACAAGTGACATGCATGTCATTACAATGGCATCCATTGTCCAGAAACTAGAAATGCCACAGACTGCAATGGGCAAGTGAACGCCATCGCTGTCATGCTAAGTGGTAAAATGTAGTGTTTTAGACGAGTACCACTACAACCTGTCCTACAGTCATGGTCACATATATGTTATATGCTACCATGGTGACCTCAATCTGGGAGCCTACATTGTGGAGTGGCATAATGGACAAATGCCAAGTGTGATGGGTTGGGGCGCCATTGGATACAACATGCGATCTCGACTCCTATGTATTGAGGGCAATCTGAACAGCAACCGCTACATCAGGGAGGTTTTAGAGCCGAGGTGCTTCCCCTCCTTCAGACGACTCCACATTCAATATTCCAGCCNTTCAGGGAGGTTTGAGAGCCCAAGATACTGCCCCTCATGCAGGCAACTTCACATGCCATATTTCAGCACGACAGTGCCCGGCCACATGTGGCGAGGAATGTGCATCCTTTGTTCAATGAACGACAAGCTCCACTGCTTCCCCTGGCCTGAACGTTTGCATGACACATACCCCGTGGTACATGTCTGGGATATTGTTGATTGGCAGATTGTTCGTCATGGTCCCCCAGCAACCTTGATGCTTTGTGGACTCACATAGAATCTGTGTGGAGGGAGATTCCCCAGGAACATATGCAGGTCCTCTTTGATTCCATGCCACGCTGTTTATGGCATCATTGATTGTTTCACATGTTCAAATATTTCAGGGGTTTCATTTATATTCTGGCAGCCTTGTCCCAATTTTTGACGAAGCACTATTATGTCTTGGACTGTAGTTGCATGGACAATGGTCTTGTAGTAGTCCAGTGTGTTGAGATTTGGGGAAAGTGCAGTCCAAGGTGATTAGTCCTGCATGGTGTATCTACATGTGTGAGACAGGTGATATCACTCACACCATTCTAGCTTATCACATCAACAGGCCCACATCATAAAAGGGGGTCCATTATCAATATGTGTAGTACAATGTTGGATGGTTTGTAAATTGGAAACTATCAACTTTGGGACATATGTTCAAAGGGACATTTTGTGTTGTTTTGGGGTGTAATATCCACTCCCCAATTACTTGCTTAATATTTGGGGACTATATATATATAAACAGATAAAAAATAAACATTACTCAAACGAAGATAAATAACACCAATTAAATTATAGGACTTGCTATAAAAATACCAGTAAACATCTTAGGAAACACCTGTACATAGTACAATGTTTACGATCTGAGGGACGCAGATGATTGCCAGTTCTTTAATTACTTCCGAATTAGCATTCAAATTGGTGATTGCGAGCGAATTCACTGTGCACCGCCCAATGCTCAATCACACACTACTGCCTCACCACAGCCCAGCTTATCGCACTGCGATGCAGCAAAAAGCAGTTAGTGCTTAATTCTCGTCGGGTGTTCGCTGGTAGGCTGCCGCGATCTTGCACAAGTGGGCATAGATTCATTTACATATATGTAGTGCTGAATGGCATGAAAAATTCTCGCTGCAAACTCTCAGCGATCGTGCGTTAAAATCTCGGTAATGTGCACCAAAACTAATAATTAAAACATTTACGTAAATATATTTACTACACAAGGGTTTTTTTTTAAAAGCACTTGATGCGTGACGAGTACATAGGGTAGGAATTGCGCTGTACTCACACCCTGAAAAATCTNGCACAAACTCACCACACCATAGTTTGAGCGTCCAAACAGCTGACGAGACACGAAATCCTACACAAAAAATGTGTGAGGTACACATGGGCTTTCCCAATTTCTCTCGCGACAAATCTGCTGACAGCCAACTTGAATATAGCGGGAGACAAGTTAAATTCAGGAGCAGCCAAGTTTAGGGGTAATTTTGTGGTCAGTCGTTCGGGCAGTCGTATCACAGTGCCGAAGTTCTGACCCACCCGATCAGTCAGTTGTGGTCCAGCAGTTGTAATCAGTCGTTGACGAGGAGTTNTCAGTCAGTTGTGGTCCAGCAGTTGTAATCAGTCGTTGACGAGGAGTTGTGCGACAGCCGCGATGCGAGACAGAGAAGGCAGTTAGGCGAGAGGCAGTCGTATCACCGGGCCAGAGTTCGGATCGGGCCCAGGCAGTAATGTACAATCAGTTGTTCTAAGTCAGTTGTTCGGGAGTAATTATCGCCAGCCGAGATGGGAGTTGTTTGGTGGTACAGCAGCGAGACGAAATAGATGCAGCCGAAACAGTAGTCTAATCAGACACTGGAGTAATCAGTCATGTGACGAGAACAGTGCCGAGAATATGAGTACATTCCCGGAGACAAGTGGCAGCCCTAGTCCGAGAGTATATAACTTACTGGCCATAATCCTGTATAACTCAGGTGGCCTAGTAGCGACAAGATATAAAGCAATTGCTATAGAAGCAATTTTCCCAAACTGTAATATTTTTAAGAACACAATTTTTTTTCTTGTTCTCAGACTTTTTCAGCTTGATGCTGTCTCTCTAACTCTACATGATCTTCAAATGCAATATCATCATTTGTTCAAGCTTTATATGGTTTGTTAGTAACCTATTTGTTAAAAAATTTTGCAAAATGTCTCTTATCTAGAACTGATAATTTAACAACTACAGAACTTATTTATGTCTAAGCAGTAATTAGCAAAGACCCTTTTACTTATTCGCTTAAAGACTGTAGAAGATATTCAGTCATATATCTTTATCCTCATAAAAATTCTTCCTAACTCTATTTCGGGTTGTTTTTATATTATATCATTATTACACAAAAAAATACTCACTACGAAAAGCTCGTATCTCCAGGAATGTTTAAAAATAATAGAAAGAAAAATTTAAACCTTGTAACTACTTTTTGAAGTAGGGGCCACAGTGGCTGAGTGGTTAGACTTCTCACCTACCAGCAGGTCGAGCCGGGTTCAATCCCCAGCCGGTTCACTCCGGATTTTTGCAAGTGGGAATCGTGCCGGACGATGCCACCGGTCGATGGGTTTTCTCGGTCATCTCCTGTTTCCGTGACATTTCATTTTGGCGCTGCTCTATACTTACCTCAATCACCCTCATCGGCTCTCAAGACCTCGCTGTTAAGAGCTGCCCAAATCTCTTTACTCACTTATTTTATGAAGTATAAACTGAAAACTCGAACATCAAATTCATATTTATATTAAAAATGTATATTCAAATCATGGTTAAAAAGCATATATATATATATATATATAAATTATTAATAACGTTCTTGTTTCAAGCAGCAAAAATAGCCATTGAAATCAAAGCAATGGTTTTTTTTTTTGTCTCTTCTGTAAAATACCAGTTTTTGGAGATACAAGGAATTCTCATGAGGGTAACGCTATATAAAATCTTGCTGGTGTTTTGTTCTGTAATTTTTCTCATTAAGCATTCTGAGAAAGCTGATAGTACCAAATAAAGGTACATTCCCTTTGTGTACAGATCATGTGTGATGAGAGTTCCGTGATTGGTGGGATAGGTATTACCGTTATTTTATTCAGTTCGCTGTCATGGAACTAACCATGCTCTGTGTCAACACAGACTACTTTCAATTAAAAGACGAATTTTCCAAGCAAACTGATGGCATGGCAATGGGCTCCTCGCTTTCACATTTCATGGCCAATATTTTAATGGAGAGTTTCGAACAAGAGACACTGAACAAAACCAACGCTCCACCTAAAGTCTGGCTGCATTATGTCGACGATACATTTCTGATCTGGCTAAATGGAACAGACAAGCAGGACGCAGGACGAATTTTCCAACCTCCTTAATTCACTCTGGCCATCAATACAGTTCACATACGAAACAGAAACCAATGAAAGATTTTCATTCTTAGATGTATTAGTATCGAAGAAAGACCAGATAATCACCACAAAATTGTACAGAAAACCTACCCACACTGGCCAATACCTGCACTTTGAATCCAACCACTCGGCAAGCACAAAAACTGGAATTTCCACACTTAAGCTGTACGAGCTTAAAAAAGATGCTGCGACAAAGAATCACATGTTGTTGAATATAACAATAAAGAATTTCTCGCGAATGGCTGTCCTATTTGGACAACAAAACAGTACATGAAAAACTCCACATCTCTCACCAATCCACACAAGAGACCGTAAAACCTGCAGGAAACTTGGCTATTCCATATGTTCGTGGTCTTTCAGAAAAATAAAACGACTTGGCAACAAGTACTGCCTAGAAACAACTTGCAAATCAAATGCCACAATGAAAATCATCATCACCAGTGTGAAACCAGCTACAGACAAATTACAGACCCAGGACTGTGTGTATCAGATATCTTGCGAGTGTGGAAGCATGTACGTAGGAGGAACTGGCCGACCCCTTTCCATACGATTAAAAGAGAATAAAATAATACCAAGAAGGGTGAAACTCAAAAATCTAGACTTGCATAATATGTTTGGGAAACAGCCACAAAATAATATGAGAAAATGCTACTCGACTTACTATAGAAATACACCCGATTAAAAGGAAAATAAAAGAATTAGTTTTTATCGTCAGCAATACAAAAGTACTGTCAACAGAGCATTAGCATTCACCCCCCATTGCAAGAATATTTCAAACAACTTAGAGCAGGTAGCACCAGCAGCCAATTACATAACTACCCACTGCCTCTGCCTTATCTGTGTTGTATGAGTTGTAAAGGTTAAGCAGATATGAACTTCTTCTGCGCAGACGATACAAATAATATCCTAAATTCCGCAAGAGGTGTCCAAGACGATCCATAATGGCTGCAATTGACGATGATGTTGAAGTGACCATGGTTTTACAGAAGTTAAATCAGCATGCATATTATTGCAGGTCTTAATACAAATTCGGAGTTAGCTGGGTATTGGGAGGATATACTTAGGGGATACTTGATAGTTGAGAAATGTGGACAGCTCTTAACAACGAGATCTTAAGAGCCATGAGGGTGAAATGAGTTGAGATAGGAGCAGTGCCAGAATGCAAGGGCAGGGAAAATGGGAGATCCAGAGAACCCACTGACAAGCAGAATCATCTGGCACGATTCCCACTTGCGAAAATTTAGGAGTGACCCGGCCAAGGATTGACTGGTTCACCTAGTTGGGAGGTGAGCAGCCTAACCACTCAGGAACTGCAGCTCGAGGGGTACTTGAAACTCTTGTGAATTAATGGGCCGATTGCTTGTGTGGCTGCTCCTGGATATAGAGAAGTCAGTTTGACATCACAACCAATACATCCGTAACCTAGTTTTGAGGGTGTTTAGGCCACCAAAAATGCCGATTATGTGGAATTGTTTCATACCATACCAAAAACTTTTAAATGGCACAAAATCTTAACAGCGATTTACAGGGTGTGGATCCAAAAATCAAAGGGAACATTGGGTGATCAGACACATAAAAAAGTACATGCATTGGTTTCACATATTTATTGTACACACTGAACATGAAAATGTCCCATATATAGGCAAACAAATCTGTTACTGCTTATGAGGCTTGCTGGTATCCTAGACTGCAAAAATGACGCGAAGTAGATATAATATTATGCGAGTGCACAAAGCAATATGTACTTGTTGCAAGAGCCACCAGGGAAATGTGAAGGGTTAACCTCTCGGGTGCAAAACAAGAAAAAACAGTTCCAAATCTTGAGATATTGTAGCCAGAATGATCAGTGTTGCAAAAGTAGAAGTTATCCGAAGGGGGCTCGAGCAAAATTCCCAACTCTGTCAGTTGTCCTACCAGACCTGACAGGGTGATTTAAGACTTCTAATTAATGGGATGTTGAGGTCTCAGGAGCGGGGAGAAAGTGGTTGGTTTCAGGGTTGCCATAAAGGAGCTAGCTTGAAAGAAGCATGAGAGATTGATGCAGGTCGTGGGCCGTAGGCTAGTGTGGCTTCTTCTGGGTTCCTCCGCCATGACGATGACAACGTAGTGGTGAAATAATCTTGTTATACCTTCTTGGTGAGAGTGTTGGCTCTCACAAATGCTACTAGATAAAGTGAGACTGTTTCGCGGGCGATATCACACACCCCAAAAACACAGTAGGCCACTGTAGTTGCGGTAATGTAAGGGGTAGAATACAAAAACCAATTATGTTGCTGTTAAGCAACTTGTAGTAAAATAATACACACTGTTGCCAACTATTACATTACTTACTGATAACCCTCGTCTAGGACACTTATAAGAATTTTAGTGGCTGAGGTACGCCACCAACCTACATGTAAAACAAGGCACATGGCCTATATGGAATTTAAGTTGTTTTACATCCCTGGCACGAATTGAGCTAGTAGGGTTGGAGTGTCACGGTTCCGAGGTTAAAACGAAAGTAATTAAGCTCCAGACAAACGATTATGCTATAATAAATATCGTGATCGGTGCAAGACAAAAGTTAATGGTACGAGATGCGGCGGCTTCTTCTGAACGTGTTGACCAGACTAATTCAAAATGGGGAGGCTCACCTTGACCTCCCAGTCATTACACGCCAAAGTTAAGAAAAAATACTATGGCACTATGTTACTAACAAGAAAAACAGAACCTAAATACATGTATCCTTCTTAATGATACATTTAAAACACTTGATGCTGAATTGTGTGAGTAATTGACGTAATAAAATTAAACATGTAGGCATTAGCTTTAATAAGCAACATAATCGTAAAGAATAATGGGGCTGTCTCTCCTAATAGGTTGCTGTAATAATTATGTTGTTGAGACACCTGGCATTAAGAATTAACATATTTAAATTTAAATGCTCCCTTAATTTCTGACATAAGAGGGTGGCAGCAGATGGCTTGAGGTGGATGAGTCCACTATGCCCCAGAAGGGGTGTTCGGCAGTCATGCTCGATTGCATGAAAAATAATGATAACTATTTCCCCTTGTGATATTATCACTATTACACTATGGCCTGGCACAATAGAAAGTCATTGTCATGTGTTTTTGACAGTTTTATGCAAATCAAATCAGTTCATTGTTGAGATGTTGATATTACTTACTAAGTATCTAGCATGCTCACATTACCCCATATTCACTTTATGGGTTTATGTGTGCCATACACTCTCCTCGCGATCTTTCATCTCAACACCGCACTGTGCAACAGTTATCCTGTAGGGCACCTCAAACAGACTGGCAGTGGATGTGATGTCACAAGTAACCATCCGACTGGAAACCAACAGTATCAAGTGGACATCCTGGTTCATGCCCCCAAAATACATTTCTGGGGGGCGTGATTTATTCGGGCCCGGATATGCACCAAACTGTCAGGATGAAGGGTAAATGAATGCAATTTCGAGGAAGCAGTGCTGAACTGTACCAAGTCTCCCCCGTCTACCACTTTCTCAGACATGCAGTATTTGTGCAGTGCCTTATTTAAGGAAGCAAGTACGAGTTCGATATTAAATTCCCCAGAACACATCTTGTACCATTAGTGAAAAGTACAAACATTAAAACACATAATTTTTTATGTTAATTGACAGTTTCAGACAAAAACCCTACCCACCTTGGACCATAATGGACTCGCTAAAACGAAACCAACCAAATTTCTACAATTAAATGTCTGAAAATGTAATTTCCCATTTAAATTATTGATAAATTTCATATGTTTTTCTTGCAGCATAAACAAGAATATTGGGAAACACATTCACTAATAAACTTAGGTTTGGTGTAGTATTACAGGTTTCTCCAACATTTAACTACTTGTAACAATGATTTTATGCAATGTGATTCTTTTCAGTGTTCTTGTTATGTTTAGGGGTTTTAATTTTTGTAATTTTGTACTGCTGGCGTTTATAAGATGTTTAGTGGCACCATCTGCGATGTCGGTTTTCGACACGCTCGTGCATGTGCTCGGCTTCCTCCACCTGTTTCCTTTCTTTCCCTTGAGTTTTTTGGATCCTCCCTCAACCTGCGCATGTACATAGTCAGTGTGCCTGTAAGGTAGCAGTCTGTACAGTTTATCTATAATGATCGCCTTACTCAATGATTAAACCAATAGAATAACATCTAACTCACAAGCATTTTAATTCATAACCTAAAAAAATCACAAACAGGGGGGAAGGCAGCTTTCCATTGAGTGCCTACATGGCTTCATGGCATTTACACAATGAATAAATAGTGGTTTGCAGCAAAAGTTACCTTAAACTTAGGTCAATGAAACCTTTTGAATTTAATTAAAATGAAACTATGCTAATTATAGTACTCAGATTTTTGCAAGGTCTCCACGTTCACCGATTCTGATCGTCTCGCTTATAGCCTTTTCAAATATTGGAGGCTCTATCGGTATTCTAAGAAAGGCCAGTTAACTTAATTCCTCGTCGAAAACGCACTAAAACACTTATCAGTCACTATGGCTCGTTTATTTGCACTACAATTTAACACCTGAACGACAAATCTATGGCTCTGGATGGTGTCCAAAACCCCATACCCAAATTTACTAGACAGCACTCACGACTACATCGTTCTTTCGCGGACACCTGAACTGAACATCCTTGACCCACATCGAGAAGCCAGTCAGTTGAGATCAGCAGAATTGCGTTCAGTGATACCAGATATCGCCAGTACCCAGGTAGGCAGGCCCACCTCCCACTATGTCGAAGCTGTACGATTGTGATACAAGGTAGGCATTGACCCCCGGGAAACAAGGGTGTAGCCGTAAATTTAGCAGTTCTGGAACCCATTAACCTTAGCAGTACTTTGGGAAAGGTGAAGAGGGAGGAATGCCAGTACTTATTTCGTAATTCAAGTGGTTAAAATAAAATAATGGGTTTAATATATATGTTATTAATATATAAATTATATATATTAAAAAACAAGCAACTGAACTGAACAACAAACGAACTATGACAGCCAGGCGCCAAAACAGTGAGCAGTGTTGGGGAGGGGTCGGAGGGATGTGCTACAATGATGCCAATTGCAATAAAGTTAGGAGATAAGTTTTAATGGTATTGCTAAATATGCCATGATGGTAGCTTATCATTATAGTGTATTAATTTTATAAATTCATCTTGCCCATCTGTAAAATAGTGTGCTATTCTGTACTTATAAAGAAGGCGAGCACAACATTAAAATTTCATACATTGTCAGTTGTTGTGGTACTGTGTTTTATAAGTACATTAAAAAAAAACAATCCTTATTATCAACTTGAAATACATTATCTTTGGGATACACCAAAAAAATTCACAGAGCAGTGCCTGGGTGGCATTCCGTTGCTCTTCTGCTCCAATAAACCCCTGCCACGATGTCATGCCAACTCGAACAAATGCGAACTAAAGCTGATGGTCCCTTCACAGTAACTTGCCTCGCAGCTACTATTTCATAACCGAGCGAGAAATTAAAAAACGAACGAAAATGTCCAACGAAACAAACAAACAGTTTTATAGCCGCGACAATATTAAAAATGCAAAAATTATTAGCGACCTCCTATGTACATCAGGGTAGAAGAATGATTTGATATGTCCTCGATGGTTAGGCATGTAGCTTGTTAAGCCTGTAGTGAGGAACAGTTTTACATGGCCCAGCCTTACACTTGCTTTTCAAAACAATTCATCGTGCAGCTGCACCCTATCCCAGCTAGGACACTGGACAAAACCAGCCTGTACCTTGATCTCGCCCATAAACAGGAGTGGTTGTAGACGTTTGGTTGAGTAGAGGGGGAAGAGTTTTAGGCTAATGCAAGGTGGAGTGGTTCACATACTGATACATGTGTGAATTATTATATCAAAACAATGGACAGCTGTCGCAATTGATTCACTGTATACCGATAGACACACACCATTATGAGTTTGTCAGAGAATCATCTGCGTAATAGTTGTGAGCCTAAAAGCAAATGCTATGAATATCTGACAAGCTTTGGAACTCCAACAGCAATGATGCAAGTTATCTACAGGTGGGTTGCCCAATGGAATGTTTTTCCATCATGCGACACACCAACCGACCAAGATTTCGAGCTCGAACTCAGTGGTCTGAGGGGTTAGTGATATCTTCAACAGTTATTACAGATACGTATAATGGATTGTGTGCATTTATTCAGGACATAATCACTACCATGATTCCCCCTATATTCTTTCAAAAATATATCGCCGATTGTTGATAACCAAACTACACTGTTGGTCGTTAAAATTGCAACACCAAGAAGGACGAACTTTAATTACCCCCAAATTGGGGAATGTATAGAGCAGGGTAGGACAATGACATGGTAGTTGTTCAGTCCAGTGGCATAGCATGTGCGCCAATGGCAACACAGATAAGTTATATATAAGTGGTGGTCGGAGAGCTGCTGAGGGGCAATGGCATTGTATTTTCCCACTGTTCGTGTGTACAGATAAAATGATCATGTCACTTCTAAGGGCACAACAACCATATAAAGTGGTTCCCGCCTTTGATTGCAGGAGAATCGTAGCCTATCTGGACTGTGGATAATCCTACTGCGAATTGGTTATAGTGTTGGAAGAAATGCAACAACAGTCAAGCAGATATGGGATCGATTGGTCGAGGAGGGATGGGCTGAGAGATGTGCAGGAAGTTACAGGCCCCATTGAACCAATGAGCATGAGGACAGGCAGACATTTGGTGAGCCTGGCGATTATGGACTGTACAACCATATCAAACATCCTCACTCAGGAGTTCACACATGTGGGACATAAATATTAGGCTGCATGCATGGTTAGTCACTGTTTGCAGCAGCCATTCATCTTGTCCAGGCACCCATTACTGTGGCTGTCACTGACTGCTCACCACAGGTGACTGTGGTGTCAATGGTTTGTGGAACATCGGGCCTGGAGGAACGAATGGCATGCCATTGTCTTCTACAACAAATACAGCATCTGCTTCTAGCAGAAAAATTCACAACCATATGAAGTACGTATCGTCTGACGGTTCCTGGGTGACCGCATTGCAACTTTCTCCTTGGCCTGAGATTTCGCCAGATCTTCCGCCCATCGAAAATGTGTAGTCCATAGTCGGACGACAACTGGCAAGCCACAGTACACCTGCGGCCACAATGGATGAACTTTGGGCATGCATCGAAGCAGTATGGGTCGAGATACCCCAAATGGACATCTGAAGTCTCTTCCTTTCAATGCAATGTCGTGTAGTAGCGGTTATTGCAGCCTGTGTTGTGTTCACACAATACTGACTTACCCATGTTCTGTAAGATATACCGATATGCAAGTGTAAGCGTGTCACCTGTGTATGATGGCTATTCTGTGCAATAAATCTGGTTGTGATAGCTCCCAGCTTTCTTGTTATTTCAATTTGTAATGGCCAGCAGTGTAGTTTCAAAAATTAGGTTTTGCCTGTATAATTTTTTTCGGGATAGAAGTTTTAAGAGAAAGTAAATGAGACTTTAGGAACCTTATCTTCATACCTGAATTTATTTCACTCATTCCTTTGATTGCTTCACGCCTGATTCATTTCACTCATTCCTTTGATTGGGACACTTTATAGTAAGGCATTATATCATAGCAATATCATAATTTTTATTTGCCTCGGAAACTTGAAATCACTAAGTACAAAGAACTGTATCGAAACTTTTCGTCAAATCAGCCAATTTAATTTTAAAGTAACAGGGTTGGATAACAATTAGAAACATGTATTTGCAGCCATTAAATGTGTCTTATCAACTAAAAACCAACTAAGAAGTATATTTTATGCCTTATAAACTTATAGGGAACTCCAGAATACTTTAATAAAAACTGGTTTTTAACATCAGTCATCATTATATCAGAAATTTAGGTAAAATGTATATTTAACATTATATTCAATGAAACCGAAATTCAAGAGTCGTGTGTTGAAACAATGTTCTGTCATCATGATGTACAGTCGTGAAAGTTAAGTTGAGCAGTAATCCATTAAGTCCAAGGATTTGGGAACGAGTATGTCGTTGTTAGCGTGCACACAGCATGCCGTCTCAGGCGTCATAGACAAGCTGCATCCGGCTGGAAGGAGGCAGTTCTTCAGTGTTTCTCATGGACCAGAAGCGAGTGAGCTCGGACACGACCATCGGCTCCTGCCGGAGGCCAGGACTGTCACTGCCACGCTTGCGCAGGTAGTTGAAGCAGCATGTGCGGAAACTGCGTGTCCCACATGCCGAGGTGCACTCTCGTCCACATGAGTCACAGCTGAGTGCTAGTGTCCAAGTGCTCACGCACCACAGCATCAGCCCTGCAACACACAACACTTTGGCTTTTCTGAATTGGCATGCACAGATGGCGTGGTGTGCATGCATGCAGCTTCATCCTTCGTGAATACAAGGGCCCTGATACAATTGGACATTGCACCCTATTTGGTTCACATGGCCGTTGGACCATGGGCGTCAGCAGGAGCGGGCATGATTGTGGGGAGTGGGGTTCATTACCCTCCACTGGAAACTGATTTTTTTTGTCAAGAAATATTAGGGATCAATTACAAAAATTGCTTATAAATGACTAGCGCTCGTAATAGAGCTCGTAACTAAGTCTAATATCGCTTATTAGCGACGTGACTCCAAAATGCAAGTCCCTACTAAGAGGAGTAACTGAATTATTCCTTTTTTCCTCTAATTTTAGTTTGATAATTGTTTATGCTTATACATTTTATAATATATTGTTAAAGATAAACGAATTTATTTGTATGATGCGTCACGGATGTTTATCGTATTTATTTTACGTAAAACCTAATCGTAAATCTTATGCTCCTCTCAAGAGAAGTTTCTCTGATTCTTATGCCTCATTTTAGAAATAATCCTTGTGATGTCAAGTCTCTTGTTTCTTGTTGTCACATTGTCTTATGTCCCTTCGTGTCCGATAATTATGGTTAACTTTTATAATTTGGTTTCTTTGTTAACTGTCACATGTAATAAGAATAATTCTATACCCAATAAAACGCGCGAAAAATGTAAACAAAGAGTATTTACGATCCGAAACCGAAATGGATATTCCTGACGAACAGTCAGCATTTAACATACACTGCCGAGTAACCCATTATTTAAAATAAATCAATTTATAAACGAACTTTAATTTAGCCTACAGAATGGAAATATTTCATTTAACTAGTATACGAAACTGTACGTAGAATTTAAACATACATATTCCAAACTACCTTTCAGACACCGCAATAATAAATAAGAAAAATGCTATTTACAAAAAATTTAAAAAGGAAGAGTTTAAAAATTTGCTCATTGTATATCGCACTCTATGATCATTTTTCGTAATGTACATGATGAGGCACCTTGGGAGATCTCAATTGTTGCAACCTGCTTGTATGTACGCTTTGGTGTTGCCAGAGAGGACAGGACAAAAATACATTAAATACCAAGGGGCGTGTTAATTATTCCAGCAGAGCCCTAAATAGGATAATCACTGAAAGCTATAAATGTGTCTGATCCTCATTAATTATTGTTTCATCCTATTATATGTTATCTAATAAATATAAGATGTTTCATTACACATTCTTTGTGTGAAATGCTGGCTGTTTGGCTAGTGCACCCATGTCCTACCACAACGATCCAGGTTCGATTCCTGATTAAGTCACACCTTGATTTTCTCTTATGTAGAAGATGGTAGACATTGCATTTAATGTCAGAGGTTTATCGGAGTGCTCCAATTTTCCTTATCCTTGCATTGTATTGCTGTACCATCCTAAGATCTATTTCCATGCATTTCTTTATAGATGACAGGCACCTGCGAGTCCCACCAAGAAAACCAGTCAATTAAAGTTATCTCTCTCTCTCTCTCTCTCTCTCTCTCTCTCTCTCTCTCTCTCTCTCTTTCTTTCTTTCTCTACAGAGCGCCTCCCTCCACATGTATAAATATTATCATTTCAATTTTTGCAGGATACCACTTAGATAACACCCAAGATAAAAACGTATCACCAGTAAATTGAAAGTTATACTGGCAGACTGCACAGCTCGTAATGACAATAAAACAGTGTCATATTAGTTCCTGAGCTGTCTGTACAGGACATGTCTACAAGGTCTGCAAGTATGGCATTGCAAATGCAATTGGAGGAGATTTGTGTGGTGCTAAAATAGCCAGAACAGCATAGAGTAGGCAGTGTGAGTGTTTTTTATGTGCGACTGGTGTGTAGTCAACGTCAATAACTCAAGAAACCAATGTGGATGATATGCAAGGAAGTATCATCGGACTACTGGAGGCAGGCCTAATTCAGATGATTGTGTCTCTAGGGTCTGGTGGATGTCCTTACTGGTCAGAAATAGTTACTGGTGGTATCAGCGGGCACCCGTGAGGGAAAGGGGAAGGGCACGAGGCCACATTGCCACATATAAAAATATGTTCATCCTGACTCTTTAACAGGCCAGGTGCACTGAGCTATTAAACGACAACAGTACATCAATATTTTTGAGGGTGTAACATGTTCAAATTCTCTCTTTCTAAATGACAACGCCCGATGTGGATCGGAGCACATTGGTGGATTACTTCTGGAACCGAGAGACATCACCTATGCGGTTTGACTGGCAGGCCTCTCGATATCGACTCTTTAGAATATGATTGGGACAGACACTCGAGTGTCTGTTGTGGGACGTCTAGTACCTCTACGAGCCATCCAGAAGCTTCAGGGAGCTTTGGAGTAGGAATGGGACTCCAGACATCAAGAACTTTGAGTTAATCTTGTTTCGAGTGTGAAAGCCTGCTGTACTATCTGTATCGTCTGGATTACCACACATCATATTGCCTTTTTTTTTTTTTTTTTTTTTTTTCACATTAACACTTGTCGATAGTGTAGCATGGGTCGAGTCGGATGTCATGTGGTTTACTGTTGGCAGATGAACTTTTGAGTGCAAGGCGGGCAAAATTATATTATTAATGTTTATGGATGTTCTGTTGAAGTGGTGGTTTTGCTCCTCATGCCGGTAAAAATGCACCGACTTACATTGCCTATAGGTTTTTTTTTTCCTCAGAGTACATTTACTTGTTAGACAACATAGTAACACAAATTTATCAGGGTCAGCTCTCTATGAAATGACCATATGGCCACCTAAACTGAGTTTACAAGTGATAGAACATGATACTGAACTTAATCTGACTAAATGTTCTTCAACATACTAGTACACTCGGGCAGCTCATTTCCAATCTAGTTTCTATCAATTTTGATTAAAATGCGTACAGTGCACTATGAAGTTATTGTGCTGCCCTATGAAATAGTTTTATAAAATATTTAAATATATACAAACAAAAATGCCGTTATATATATAAACATGCATATTCCCATCTGACTCGAAAAAAAAAACTATTAACATAATTTGTGATTCGAAGTTCAGTCCTTTGTCAAAAATTTTAACGCTTTTCTTTTTCCCCTCCAAACTGACCCTGTTCTCCTCTACAAAATAAGTAGGCACATAAATGAAAAATGGAAAGGAATCTACGAAATATTTCTCAAGAATACATGCAATGCCTGTTTGAGACGGAGATAGAACTAGGATAAAATTTTACTACATTTTGATACTAATCTTTAGGTAAAACTGTAAAAATAAAAATAAAAAATTAAAGGAAAGGTTTCGGGTGTGGCGTGCAACTACATATTGGGCGTAAATGTTCGTGTAATTTTGCAGTAAAAAACTTTACAGAAGAAAGTATTCCGTTATGTCTGATTCCGTGATGTCTAAAGTTGTGAAAGAAATTATATACAGCAATGTAAATATTTTTATGTATTTGCGTCCTTTACTATTTTTATTTTTACATGTGTGCGTCATGTGAGGTCTCAAATTAAAGAGAAAAAGAAAACAGGAATAGGCTGTTTACAGTTATTTGAGCACTTTTGAAATCAACCTTAGAAAAATGTCACTGCCCCTGTCTTCACATATTTTAACGGGCTCACTGGCTGGCAAGTGCCCAGTAAAGTTGATAACGACGTGAGTAAAGCAGTTTAATATCTTAACGTTGAATTAAAAGTGATGGCTATTTAAATTATTTCTTATACTTTCTATAATTTAAAAGCGTATAAGTGCAAAAATGAGCACGTTTGTAAAATATTTGCTTATCTAATAATTTCACAGTTTCACTTGACCAACACATGAACATAACGTGATGAGATCCATGGCAATGTCAATGTTACATTTAGTGGAAGAATACACAGTGTGCATACAAGTTGGCCACGGCTTTCAAAAGTACTCAGTTTACTGTGAACAGCTGATAACTAACAGCGTATAACATAGAACTTCCCAGACGATGGCACAAAACGAAACACAATTCAACATTACACACTCAGAAAAATATTCAAATTCAAAACAATAAAATACAACATTGTGTATATCATGTCAGTTATATAGTGTGAGAATGTGTCATCTCTCAACAGTGTCGGCTTATGACTACATTTGAATATGACCCCAATAGATAAAATAAAGTAGAGATTGTATTAAAAATAATTTGTTTTAGAATATAAATTTGCACAGTTTAAAAAAGAAATTTAAAAATCAAATTTAAAATGGTTTGAAAATTTGCAGTTACATATAATTTGCATGGTAATTCATTTTAAGAGTAACTGATGAAAAATTGAGGTTTTAAAATTGTTCGGAAATGTCTGCTGTACTTAAAAATTCCATAGCGTTCGCTGGTGCACAGTAATACAACATGTGAAAACTATCACCAGGGATTTTTGTGGGCATAAAACCATGTTTCACACTTGAAAATATTTAAAAGTTCAACTTAGTATAGTCTTTAGACTGTTTTCACAGGCGGGATAGCCTGCCACACAACCTCCCAGATCGGGCCAGCGAGACTACTTAAGCCACGACAGGCCTCCGAGCCGACATGGCGTCAAGTGGCGGCGACAGCGACCCGCGGGAGTGAAGTCTGAGGACTGCGAGCATCGGTACAGTGGAGAGTGAGACTGACTGGTGGGGCTACTCAACTGGATGCGAGGGTGTAAGGCACTTGGAATGATAGCAATAGACACATTGAATACAGGGTGAGGCACCTAAGGCAGGCCACCTGAATAACACTGCCAATTTCAGTGGCAAAAGTAGATGTTTCAGACAAAAAATGCCTGGGTCCTATTGCTGGTGCCTGGTGCTATTAACGTGATAGTGATAATTTGCCCGTACGTGGAAAGGTAAAGAAGATACAAAAGTCAACTTCATTAATTTAATTGTACTGTTAAATTGTATTAACACCTCTCGACAGCGCATATGAAGATGTAATAAATACGATGACATTTGCCGGTAATTCAAGATCGCTGAAGGTCAATGACGAAGCAAACTGCGCCGCCGCAAGGGACAATGGGATGACATGGCGCCGTCCTGTAGCGACTGCAGCCGTCCTGTAGCTGACGTTTGGTTAAACAAACGCCAGCCTCACACTACGCTTCCGTTGTTATTTTATTATGATATCAGGTGTAATTCTCTGTGCAGAATGAGCTGGACGTACGTCGTGTTGTTACCACATGGATTGCCTTATGTCCAGTGGGATGTCTTCCAATAATTGCGGCAGTACTTCTGTTAGGAACTGTAAATACTTGATGCTATTTAGTGTCCCATCAATAAAATAGTGACCAATTAGGCGATTTTGTACAACACCGCACCACACATTTACAGACCATGGTCTCAGTTTATCCAGTTCTCTCAACCAGTGTGGGTTGTCAACTGACCAGTAGTGCATGTTGCGATGGTTAATCTGCCCATGGTTTGTAAATAACGCTTCATCGGAAAAACAAAATCTCGGGCAGGAACGTGTCAAATTAAAAATCAAATTTAGTTCTTTTAATTTTATTAAAACCTCCATCCCTCAAGAATTAGAAAACGCCCCTCTGGTGGCTTGTAACAATTATAAGACACTATCCAAAACATAAACAAATAAAATAAATACATAAAATAATAATAAAAATACAATTTCGACAGATAACAGATACTGTAGTAGAATAGAAATAGTGAGCATAAAAAAAAATCTAAGCCAGTGGTATGCCATAAACACAAGTAAACAGTTTTTAAAAACGTCTAATAAAAATTTGCTGTAGTTAAAAAATATATATATATATCCATTCACGGTTTTTTCGGATGTTTTGAAACGAACCATTGAAAAACACCTTAGGAGTAACATGCCAACCTGTGTTTTAAATAACTTGTACAACACTAATATATAACACTGCAATTAACTTTATTGAATAAATGAAACATTAAAACATTATCTTCTATAACTTGTAATATAAATACGAATTAAAAACAGTGAGAGTAGCGATGTGTTGGCAACGGCTAGTAAGAAATAGTTCACAGACAAAAGATTGTTTTAATCTAGTTTTTTGGTATGTTATTTGTAAATTAAACGTTTCCTATTGATATATTTAAATTTTAGGTAGCGCTGAAGGAAACATATTTCATTGTTATAGTTAAAATTATCAGCGCAAATTATAATGCGTAGACCCTAGTGACATATGTAGTGTTTCTTTTTCGTCCGAGGAACTTGTGTGTGTGTGTGTGTGTGTGTGTGTGTGTGTGTGTGTGTGTGTGTGTGTGTCTGTGCCTGTGTCTGTGTCTGTCTCTCTCTCTCTCACTCTCTCTCTATCTCACTCTCTCTATCTCACTCTCTCTCTATCTCACTCTCTCTCTATCTCACTCTCTCTCTCTCTCTTTCTTTCTCTCTCTCGGAAAGTTTTGCACCGCTAGTAACAGCAGGAAAATCACACAAGTTTTCAATTTTATCATATTTAATACTTAATACACTAACAAGAATGATTTTTGAATTTGTAATTTACAATTTAAACAAGATTTTATTGTATGAATACTTATTATAATATACTTAGATGTGATTGCAGGACGGTTACAAATCTGAAGATGGCAGAAATGGAGACTGGTGACACGGCGTGTTGCTCACAGTCTCTTATTGTGAAAAATACTGAAACGTATTACATCAAGTTTGTACACGTTGTGATTTTTAAACTTAACTAGGCAAGTCACAATGTTGTGATACATCTGTTTTTCTATGGCAGGAATAAATATACTGTAACGTGCGTCGTGACGGCTGTGTGTGGAAAATTATTGTTGTTTTCACGTTACATTGGACCAGTGTGTATGTGATTGCAAATATTGGACGTGCGAAATTTATACGATTTAACTGTAAACTGTTTTTATGATAAAATTAATTTTTTGAAAGTCACGTCTCTTTATTTATCACAACTTAACTTTACCCTAGGTGTATGAAACACAATTGCGTAATGTGCTTACGTTTCTGTGATTTGAATGTTTGCCACAATCCCAACAAAATACTAAGCCCAGTCAAATAAATTAAAATAAATAATGAAATAACCTAGCAAACAGAAAGTACCAGTGCATAGAAATACGAGTGGAATAAAAGTTATGGTAGGCCTATTTGTATGCATGTTCACCACAATGTTTTTTTTTTTAGTTTGTCGCTGCTACGTACAAAATATCAGCGACATGAGTTGGGTGCTCGAGTTTACTGTCTTTTCGTTGGGCTGGTTGTTCCTTCGTTGTACTATTTATTCCAACTGAGGCCGTCCTTTTAAAGAAATAATCCAAAATATATATCAATAACAAGAGACAGTTCTTTCACCCACAGTTGTAACAGGTTAAACACAGTTACGGCAAAATACGAGGGTTATTCGGAAAGTAAGGTCGGAATCGCCGTAGCTAATCGAATGTCGCGCGAACATTGAAACGCGCATGCGCACCGACTCCCGGCATGCCTTGCTCGTCAAACGACGCCATTTGCATTGGTATTGTTGCAGTGTGCTGTTTACAGTGTCAGTTCAAAATGTTAAAAACAATTGACTGTGAAATACGGTCAGTGATTCGGTTTTTGACAGCAAGGAACGTTTCAGCAGTGGAAGTTCTTCGACAGATAAGTCAATGCGATGAGTGACAGCAAAGTGCGTAAGTGGGTGAGAGCTTTCAAGGACGGACGAGAAAATGTCCATGATGAACCGCGATCAGGCCGACCATCAGTGATCACAGAAGATTTGGTCAAAGCCATGGACGAAAAGATTTGTGAAGATAGGCGATTCACTATTTCAACTTTAGCATTGGAATTTCCGAATGTGGGTAGAACAACTTCATACAAAATTGTCTCTGAAAATTTGCATTTCACAAATTGTACGCACGTTGGGTTCCCAGGCTGCTTACTGAGGAACACCAAACGAAAAGAATGGCTTGTACTCTTGATTTTTTGGACCGATATCATAAGGAAGGTGACCAATTTTTAGAGAAGATTGTCACAGGGGACGAGACGTGGGTTTCTCACATGACCCCAGAGTCTAAACGTCAGTCAATGGAATGTCGTCACCCAACATCACCAGTCAAAGTCAAGGCCAAGCGGACAATGTCAACACGCAAGGTTATGGCAACCGTGTTTTGGGATAGACATGGAGTCTTGTTAGTCGAGTTTATGCAGCAAGGGACAACGATCAATGCAGCCGCTTACTGCGCTATGCTGACTAAACTTCGACGTGCAATACGCAATAAGTGACGTGGCCTTCTGACGTCTGGAGTTTTGTTGCTGCATGACAATGCCAGACCCCATTCTGCCATTGACACCCAAAATATGACCATATCTTTAGGATGGGAACAGACTGACCACCCACCACCGTACAGTCCAGACTTGGCGCCGGGCGATTTTCACTTGTTCCGCTATTTTTGGGTGTTCTTGCCAATTGGTATCACTTTATAGATGAAGGGTGTCGGAAAAATAAGCCTTACATTCGCCGGAAAAGGATAGGTTAATGATAGTAACAACTGAGAATGGTAATAGAGATCCAAGGCCAAGCAGGCCCCAGCCGGTAAGAGAGGTAATATGGGGAAGCCAGGGACAGGAAGATAGACATCCCTCACTTCTTGAAGATACGAGAAGAAGGACCTAAATGCTCCCAGAGAGACCACCTACCAACCATACCACGCAGACCTATTGCCGGGGGGAGGGGGGGGGCACTCCCTCGCATAGAAGTCTAGTACCTCTAGAATGCGCTGCTAGCTGTCACTCGCCCTCGTGGGCCCCAGGTTGTGGCTGTCACCCACGCCCTCAGGCCCTCGAGGAGAGGAAAGGCACGTCCCTTTGGTTGACAGCGCCCGGCGGGTGAATGCAAGGCCCACCAGACTAACACAAATTAACACAACAAAACATAACACTCAGATCACACAATATAGAAAAATACTGGGCACGGCAATCCACCCACCATCCTACCAATTGAACATAAATAAAGAAAACAAGCAAATGTCCGAAGACCACTGTAATCACGGGACATGGGTAACTTGTTTGGTTGAGCGGCAGAAATGTCGCCAACACATAAGCGAGACGAAGAGAGTGCGGGTAGGCACAAATCGCAAAAGAGCCTCACTAACACCAAGCACCCTAAGAGAAGAGAGTGACTGGGGAAACCACGCCCCCTTCCACGAGACAGTAATTGGGAGTACGGTCACCCCAGCCACCCCAAACTCATCCATCACGGATTTTATCAAGTCTTGGTTCTTCTCGTAGCGGTTACGCTTTTTGTCAAGTGACCATTTTAACCCTCGACACTGGACGACCTGACCGTACAGAATATAGGCGGATTCCTGACCAGGTTTGAAGACCACCAAGTCAGGTTTTCGCAGTCCATCGGCGGTCCTATATCTTGGTTCACAACGTACTTGGAACCCCTTCTCAACAAGTGGTCTGCTACCACCCCTACGATGTGGTCGTGCCGAGATATCCGCGCATCATGGGTGCGAGGGCATTGCTGCACCACATGATACGCGGCAAACGCCTTTAGGTAGGCAAGCGCTTCGCCACAGATGACGAGGTGAAAGAAGCAGTTGCAGACTGGTTATCCTCACAGGCGGCAGACGTCTATGGCTTAGGCATACAAAAGCTTGTAGAACGCTGTGACAAATGTTTAAATAAATATGGAAACTATGTAGAAAAATAGAAAAACATGTAAGGAATTAAATAAAACAATTTTTTTGAAAACATCTGTGATGATTTATGTTTTATAATAAATTGGACCTCACTTTCCGAATAACCCTCGTATTAACGTGTATTAGTGTAATGTTCTACATCGTGTATAACAAATATGTTTACAATGTAAAATAATAACCATAGGGACTATCGTCAATATAGACAATGTTTAAATGTCATAAAGCTGCTATATATATGGTTATAGGCCTACATTGTGAGCATTCGTACGAAATGGTATTTGAAATAATATGACAGAATTCTTTGAACAGCTGAAAACAGTAAACAAGGCATTTGACAGTTAAAACGTATTAGTCACATGGCAGTGTTTATGTATAAATGTAGCGGAAGGATGAGTAATCAGTAACCAAAAGTAGAACTTTAGCAGGGCTTCAGAAAAGTGTGAATTAATCGCGAATGGCCTATACTTTTCGCCTCTTCCGCCCCTTCCCCTTCTATGTAACTCAACGGCCTTCGGTGCTACGTGGCTTGTGACACTTTTTACATTTCATATCGGCAGTGTTTCTTGCTATGCTACAAATGAGGGAAGGCTTTGATTATTTGTAATCAGAAAAACTGCTGAGAAATATCCAGAGAGTCTGGGAGTCAAAGCCAGACATCCGAGTCAGTTCTCTTGAGAGTTGAGAGAGATTTGGGCGACTCTTAACAACAAGGTCTTGAGAGCCGATGACCGATGAGGGTGAAATGAGGCGGGAATGAAGCAAAGATGGGGGAAATGGGAGAACCCCGAGAAAACCCTCCGGCGAGCGGCATCGTCCAGCACGATTCCCACTTGCGAAAATCCGGGAGGGACCCGACCGGGGATCGAACCCGGTTCGCCTTGGTGGGTGGCGAGCAGTCTAACCACTCAGCCACCGTGGCCCCAGTTATCTTCAAAGGTTGCAGAGTCCTTTATGATGTGCCAGTAGTGCGCGAATGGTCAATAATATTTGTGGGAGTGCTTGGAGTGCTATAATTTGTACAGCAGTGACTGCTGCTTAGCTCAAATGGCAAGACGAAGTGTTGGAGATAACAGTGAAAGAGAAATTGTGCGCTGTGCTCAATTGTGTGATGTAATCGACAACTTATTACTTGTGCGCTCTAGACGAGCTGATTAATATAAAGAATGTTTTTGAACAACATCGAAAAACTCCGGCATGTTATTCCTTACGAAAATATAAGACGAAAACATACGTACCACTTTTTCCTTAAGAGATTATAAAGGGGGCAATGCGCCCCAAAAATCGAGTTTTGAAATGCTATTAGTTAAAACCATCATAAAGTACTTGTGATTAAGTGCCAAATTGGTGAACAGTGATTTTTATTACGGAGATCCCACACCTCTGAAAACGCGGATGGTAATATTAGTCCCCCTTCATTGAGAAAATGGGAGTTGCCACTCTAAAGAATGTTTGCATGAAACTTTGTAACACTAAGCTGTAAACGGTTTAAGACAAATTTCTATTCAGCTCGTCTAAATTAACAGATAAGGTTATCTTGTCAAAACACACTCAGGTGAATCTTTTTCAAGAAATCCATGCGGACATTTCAGGACAGACGATAAGTGGCCTGACAGCTAGGCAATACATAATAAAGGCTGTTTGCGGTAAAATGAGCACTTTCTGCTCAAGATCTACTTGTGTACAGGTTGTGTATTCTTCCGCGTTGTGTAAAGTTAACATTTCCACGGGCCTCTTCACTTTATTCATACATCGGTCAAGTGAAACTGTGAAATTATTAGCAAAGTAAATATTTTACAAATCTGCTAATTTTTACACTATGATGCATTAAAAAAGAAGGAAGCGAAATAAATCATTTAAGTTATCACAAGTGGTTACTTAACACTTTTTATTTGACGTTACGACATGGAACTACTTTCCTTCCATGTTTACCAACCGTACTGGGCGCATGTCACTCAGTGCGCCCGTTAAAATACCAATGCAGGCAGCGGCAGTGGCTTTTTTCTAAGGCTCATTTCAATAGTTCTCACTTTATCGTGAACAACCTTTACACGGGAAAGTGCTACACCGTTACTGGCCAACAGCTTGATAGTAGTCACTATTCCAGTGCGTGTTTAAATACCCAGATGTTGCGGTGATCAGTTTCCGTATACGTCAAATATTTCTGTAGTGATGATTGTTGAAGTTAACATTACTTGTTTGGATAGTATCTAGCCAAAGGTAAGAAATATTCTTGTTGCCAGTAAATTTTAATTAATCATTATATTACTTTTGGATTTTTATCAAAATTCGTGGTCACTTAATACACTAAAATATTATCATGAAGTTTACATTTTAAGATATTAAACTACGTAATATTTTTTCCCCGGGAGAAAAACTCGAATCCCCACGTTTTTAAAAGAAGGAGATTTTTCATACGCCTCTCCCTCAGATAAATTCTTAATCGTCCCCTAGTGCCAGTTTCATTGTTAAAGGAAATACAAATTTTGTGTTAAGTGACATTATCCATCTACCCGATGTGAATACTTGTCCAAGAAATTGGAAAACTGGCCCCAGCGTGAACTACGAGATTAACGATTCAGTTATTTTCAGTTTTTTTTATACGTTTTCCAAATTCAGACTTTTCAAGTTTGCCCCAAGTCAGTTACTTTCCTATATCGAAAAAAATAAAAACGAAATCAGTAGAAGAGACAGACAATTCAGACTATTCCATGGAACAAAAGCATACAGGCATTTTTATTCTGAGCTGCATGGGAAATTGTTTTGAGAATGTTAAAAGGATGTGTAAGCCTAAAAATTAATGTATCTTTTGGTTGGTAGAGGCGTCCTCTGCGTAACAGTTCGGTAGTATGCCTGATTCATAATATATTATAATAGTTCATACGAATTATGTCATAGTTTCATCACAATTTCTAGCCATATAAGTTTAGCGCGGTGTCACAAGTGATGGAATGTTTTGTGTCCACGGCACGGATCACGCGACAGTAGAAACAGCGGGAAGTCCGGCCAAGTCTATCAAAGTTGTAAAGAAGGCGGGCGACACGAAGATCAAAGCCTCACGTGACGAGAATCGCCCAATTCTCCCTCCTTGTGCCAAAGACTGCTCAAGATATCGCCCTTGGAATCGAACTCAATTTAAAAGTTGAAGCAACATTATGAATGTATATGTTTTAAGCCGAGGATCAGTTGGGAGGTGGGGGAAACGGGGAAGAGTGAGGGGGGTACTGTGGTTATAAAAATGATAACGTGTATATTGCCTTGATTCTGCAACGAAAATAAAATAGCGTAGCGGAGACTTACATGAGTGACTGGTTTGCGGGAATGATTACAAGTGTCTCCCGGCGAACTTGTAAAAAAAAAAAANAGCGGAGACTTACATGAGTGACTGGTTTGCGGGAATGATTACAAGTGTCTCCCGGCGAACTTGTAAAAAAAAAAAAGGTACCTCAAAATTACCAGATTTGCTAATTAATGTTTTCATCAATATTTTTCAGAACAGTAACTNAAAAAAAAAAAAGGTACCTCAAAATTACCAGATTTGCTAATTAATGTTTTCATCAATATTTTTCAGAACAGTAACTCGCTCATTATCGTCTATCCAACGAGATTGAGAGAACTGTGCCTAGCATTTGGTTCTCTTCAATGCTAAAACCCGACACGGCCCTAGAGGGCAAGTGATTTAAGTTTCAGTCAGTACGGTGCCATTCAATTTGACTGGAAACGTGACAAGTTTACAAAGTCCCAGTTGAACGCAGTGATATGCCTTCGGTGCCTTTCACAGTTCACTGAGATCCGTCACTCTCAGGAACATGTTATCCCCGCTCCTACTATCTGTCCAGCACAGTACTGGAGCTGCGTCGCCGTTCATGTGTCGCTGTAGACAATGTTTTAAGTCACACGTAAATAAAATAGAAGAACACCGAGTCCACATTCATAAATTAAATTGTGCGGCTGAATAAAGGTCTATGTTAAATGTTTAGCTTATTTTAAGAAAGAAAGACATGCTTATAAGTTGGGACACCAGATTTTCGCGAAAGGATTTCATGACCAGTTGTATTAAAAAAACTTTTAGTTCAGAGCCACTTTCGTGACTGGATGATTTCAAATGTTAGTATTCCCATGTGTCTACTCACATATCAAAGACACTCAGTATCGACGTGAACTACTTGTGATTAGCCGCGTCAAATAGGAAAAGGTTTCTCACAAAGACATGCAACCAAACGCAGATGTGAAGATAGGATACTGAAATCTAGCCTGCGCGCACATCGTTTCGCAGAAACGAGGTGTCCCTACGTAAAATATCACTTCCCTCCCTTCCACTGTGAGGCTGTCTGTGTGTTTGTCTTGAACACTTTTAAACTCGTCCATTGATTTTCACCAAACTCTATACACTTACTTAGCAAGGATGCCCTTTTAGACCAGGGGTTCTCAACCTTTGAGGACCATGATGTTCCCTTATATACTCTAATATTAGGTCACGCCCCCACCACTGTGGGGTTAAGTTTTGGATTAACATTGTAATTCAAACTCCAACGTTGTTTTATAATATTTTAACTTTTAAAGATTTTTTACCCCTCCCCTGAAATTATCTCACCACTCCTCGGGGTATGCCTCCTATATACAGAACCAAGTCTTATGCCACGCCAGAAGTATATTTTCAAAATGGTGGCCACTTTAAATTTTTATGTGCTACGTCACAAACTTGGGACCATTCAAACGATTGAAACCAAAATTGATTTGTTGACAGTCCACACTGTCAGAATAAAACGCAGAAACTCATGTTCCCATTGTTGCGTGATTTTGGAAGATAGCGCTACCTTAAAAATAAAACTCCTGCTTCATTGCTTTAGAATCACTCGGTTGAATTTCGCCAAATTTAATACAAATAAATCTGACCTCAATAAACAAAGATAGGCATATCTCTGTNAATCACTCGGTTGAATTTCGCCAAATTTAATACAAATAAATCTGACCTCAATAAACAAAGATAGGCATATCTCTGTAATCACTCAACCAATTTCTACTGAATCTGGCATTAAATCAGTGCTATGATAAGTCGCCTAAAAATTATGCGGTTTTATTATAACAAACATGTATTTTCAAAATGGATATAATATATATATTTTATATTTTTATGCTGTATATTGCCTATGATTAAACGTATTTTAACAAAATTTGGTATGCTGACTTTTCCTACTGCGAGCATCAAATATGCCTATACAACAACTCTTTCGTCAGTAATTTTGTAAGATAACGTAACCTGAAATAATACAACTTTTACACGACATCCTCAAAACTAAACTGATTATCGCCCAACTTCGCTTTGAAATAGTGCTATTGTTTGCTAATCTAAGCATAAATGATTTTAGTCGAAAAGGAACTTTTTTTTCATAATGGAGATATATAAATATTTTAGTNTTGCTAATCTAAGCATAAATGATTTTAGTCGAAAAGGAACTTTTTTTTCATAATGGAGATATATAAATATTTTAGTTTATTTTGTCATGTCTACCGTCTAGAAAAATTGACATTATGTTAGATAGTATCGTCTAAAATTAAAAAAATTGTATACAATTTTAGAAACTACCGAAATGGATCTCGACAAATAAACCTACCAATAATCTACTACAGACAACACGAGCTATAAAATTTTTAATGACTAAGCTACTTATTTTCTAAATGGCTGCCTAGTCGAAATTTGCGTTTGTTATTGTATGTATCCAATACATTCATTTATTCGTAGCATTTTTTCACCATTTTGTAAGATAGTGCCACCTGGAATATAGGCTTTGTATACCATATTTCTTCAACGTCTCGTCGACAGCGAGGTCATTATACACAGAACAAGTTGCCGAGAGAAGGAGGAACGGGGAAGGAATCGGCCATGGCCCGTAGTAAGGAATCATCCCAGCATTCACGTGGAGTGATTTCGGGAAACCATAGAAAACAGATCATGATTGTTTTACGGGGCTCGAACCCAGGTCCTCCCGAATGCGAGTCTGAAATGTTACCACCGCGTCAACATGGCCTNGGAGTGATTTCGGGAAACCATAGAAAACAGATCATGATTGTTTTACGGGGCTCGAACCCAGGTCCTCCCGAATGCGAGTCTGAAATGTTACCACCGCGTCAACATGGCCTGACTGGGAATCGAACCTAGCTCCTCCTGAATACTTGGCCACTTTACCTTCTCGTTCGGTTCAGTATGGTCAAGACAGAAGAACTGCAGAAGGGAACCATAGTATACGGTAAATGTAAAGGTGGTCGGGACATGAACGTTGACGAAATGTGCGGATCGCTGGTGCGGAGCTGGTTCCTCGGAAAGGTGTCGAATGGTACGAGAGGAGGCCGAGGAGGAGTAGGCATTGGCCCTCGACGTCGGTGCCCGTGATCTCCTGAGGTTCTTCAAGAGCCAAGCGTATCACGAGGGAGGGACGGGAAGGCGTCCAAACAGGAGTTTCTGAAAGTGACGTCAGTTTTGCGATCTGCGAGGCGGTAAGAGAAATTTCGCAGGACTTGTCACGAGATGTGAAGCAAGGTGCGTAGGAAGTGAGGCGTTGCAGCGTTAAAGGGGAAAATAAAGTAGAAGCGACCCGTCCAGGAAGTTAAAAAGTTCCTGTTTCCATCTGACGATTGGTTCCTGTAGGTAACACGAATGCCAGAAGTTTGCTGTACAGAACATATAAACTCAGATGAGTTGGCAGGAAGTTTCTTCCAGGTGCCTTCTATGTACTCTAGCGATGCAGGATTGGAGTTGAGAGTTATGGGCGGCTCTTAACGAGATGGTGAGAGTCGATGATGGTGAAGCGAGGTGGGTATGGAGCAGAGCAAGAATACTAGTATGGGGTAAACTGGAGATCTCCGAGAAAACCCGCCAAAAAGCGACACCATCCGGCACGATTCCTACGTGCAAAAATCCAGGAGCGACCCCGCCGAGAATAGAAACCAGGTCCGCCTAGGTGGGAGGCGAGTGCTATAGCCACTTCGCCACTTCGGCCCCAGTTTCCTTGAGGAAAGCGCGCTGTGATAACTGCTAGTCTCAAGCGATCATCCTGTTCCTGCGGGCATGTTCAACTTCAATCCCCAAGTTCCGACCAAACATCCCGAAGAGAAGCGGAACTTGCCTGTGTACAGAAGGCACACAGCTGAGAACGCGGAAGCNAAGTTCCGACCAAACATCCCGAAGAGAAGCGGAACTTGCCTGTGTACAGAAGGCACACAGCTGAGAACGCGGAAGTTCGCGCTATGAAGGAGAGTCTACAATGTTTAACCTAGCAGTCATCATTTCGCTATTAATAAACTGTATCTTAAAATAAAGTGTAGATGGGTGAACGATTATAAACTGAAAATTCAGCAGATGTAATCATATAGAAACCAATATTTTAAGATTATATTTGTTTACTTAATTTGCGGCTGCGTGTTTTATCACTCTTTGGATGTTTGCTTAATTTAAAACGTCCCTAATTTTGTAATAAATAAACGAATTTGCATTAGGTTTTCAGTGGCCTCTGTTGTAATACACAAAAGTCTGCTTTGTTTAGAAATAAATATACAAGCTCTTATATGAAAACCGGAAGAATAATGCGAGTACGCAAAATTTTGAAACTAGAATATTGAACCCGTGGTTTGAGATAGTCATTTTCGCCATAGCAATCATGATTTTGTAAAATTAGAAAAGTACAGCTAGGAACCTTTAATTGGAATACAGTAAACTTTTTGGGCAAATTTTATTCACAATTCCTAAGTACCTGCAAGAACTGGAATTGCTTCCGTAAAATACACTACTGTTTGTGAAGATTGCAATACCCAGAAAGAATGCGCCGAATTAATACAAACTCAGAGGATGTGCATAACAGTGTGCCAGAAATAAGTTATTGTGATTGCAGAGAGATGGTGTACAGGTAGGCGCAGCAGCGCCCTCTTGTGTGTGACCGGAAAGGTCAGTATTACGTCAAACTCAGTCAGTCTGGAGCCGTCAAACGAAGTGAAAGCAAGTGCCAGTATGCTTCGTCGATGTCAATGGGCACCATATCGGCACGTGAGTGAGTTCGAACGGGACAGAATGATCGGTCTCCGGGAAACGGGTTTGTTATACCGTGACATTTCGGCTGGTACAGGGCATTCTGCTACGACAGTGATGCGTGTGGGGAACCTGTGGATAGAAGAGGGTCGTACGCAGTGACAAGCAAGTACTGGACTACGCAATGTGACCACGGCACGGGATGACTGTCATCTTGTCCACATGGCCGTAACGGACCGTACAGCCTCTTCCACAGTGTTGGCTCGACACTGGAATACTGCAACGGGTGTGGACCTGTCTGCGTCGACGGTTCGACGGTGTCTGCTGCGGGCCGGACTGGTGGCACACATGCCATTGCGTCGGCTTCCATTGCCCAGAAACCACATACGCCTCCGACTGCAATGGGCACGTGAAAGCCGTCGCTGGCGTGCTGAGTGGCAAAATGTAGTTCTTTGTACGAGTCCCGCTTCAACCTGTCCTACAGTAATGGCCGCATACGTGTTACATGCTACCGTGGGTGACCGCAATCTGGCAGCCTGCATTGTGGAGCGGCTTAGCGGACAAACGTCAAATGTGATGATGTGAGGCGCCATTGGATACAACATGCGATCTCAACTCCTTATTGAGGGCCATCTGAACATCAACCGCTACATCAGGGAGGTTTCAGAGCCCAAGGTACTGCCCCTCCTTCAGGCAACTCCACAAGCCATATTTCAGCAGGACAGTGCCCTGCCACATGTGGCGAGAATGTGTGGCATACACATTCAATGAACGACGGGTACCACTGCTTCTCTGGCCTACACGTTCGCCTGACATGTTACCCCATCGAACATGTCTGGGATATGGTTTGTCGGCGACTTTTACGTTATGGTCCTCCAGCAACCAATGTTAATGCTTTGTCGACTCAAATACAAACCGCGTGGAGGGAGATTCCCCAGGAACATATCCAGGTCCTCTTTGATTCCATGCCACGACCTTTAGGGGCTCTGATTGCAGCACGTGGGGCTTCACACCATACTGAATTCTCAAGGACAGAGATCCTGTACAATTCTGTAATCCTAATCAATTTCATATTTCCATGTACCTAATCTGTGATATAAAGTTAATTTCAATCACCTGTATCCTTCTTGGTATTGCAATTTTACAAACGTTAGTGTATACTGTATGAGAACCAGCACAAACACACTGATAGACATGGGAATCGCTACAGATGTAAGGTGTCATCCATTTACAATTAAATTAATATCACATACAGTTCCAATTGCGCAATTGGCTAAAGTGACGTCACATAAACGTCACTGCAAAACGTGATAAAGAGGACACTTGTGGCCAATGTCCAGTCCTTAAAGGGCCATAAAAAGGCTGGTAAGGCAGTAGTCTGTTTGTTAAGAGGCAGATCGGTATGCCACGGCGCGGCGTCGTGCTCGCGAAGAATATCGCCAACCTAGCCCATTTGAACGGAGTCGTACGGTCGGACTGCACGTATCTGGATGCTCAGCTTGCCATACGGCCATTTACCTTGGCTGTGCAGTCACCACAGTGACACGTGTGCAGGTGTGGATACGCAAAGGTCGTTTATCACGTAGAGTAGGTACGGGTCCTGTCAGACTCACTACAGATAGAGAAGATCGTCGTATTCGCCGACGCGCAGTAGCAGAACGTGGCACCACATACGAATACATGCGCAAACTGTGAGGTTTGCACTGCATTTTCGGGTCTAAACAAAAACCTTTCGCCACTGTTTGAATGAGACTGGCCTACGGGCACAACGTTTATTGTGCCGTTTTGCCTTTGACCCTCAGCATCGTGTGGCACGTCGTCAATGGTGTCAGGAACATCACAATTGTACAGAAGAATGGCGACGCACTGTATTCGCTGATGAGGTCCGCTCCAATCTTAACGCAGATTTTGGCTGCAGCAGAGTTCGTCACCGCAGTGGGCAACGCAACAATTCTTCACTGATTCGTGAACGTCGTACGTCTCTGACACCAGGTGTGGAGTGCATGGAGTGCCATCATTTATGACATCCGGTCACGTCTCGTGGTTGTTGAAGGCACAGAGACAGCACAGCAATATGCAAATGAGGTTCTACGGCCCCATTTCTGCCATTTTATCCGCACCATACCCAACGCTATAGGCTGTTCATGGTAAAGTGAGCACTTTTGAAGCCCTAGTTACTTTTTCCATTCAGCCATTTTTTAACCTTTCGCCACATTTTAAAATAAATATTGTCATGCAAGTAATGAACACAACGTGTATATTCCACCGCACTCGGAAGTTAATGTCTAAGGCTAAAATAAAAAATATTAATTGATTACTATTCCAAATGAGAAGGCTTTCAAAAGTGCTCACTTTACCGCGAATAGCCTATACCATGCAACAATGTAATGCTCGTTCCCATACAGCTCGCATCACGCAACAGGCTCTACGAGACGTGGGTACTATTCCTTGGTCTCCCAGGTCTCCAGATTCGTCCCATATTTAACACGTAAGAGATTTGATGGCCACCGTCAACAACACACTAGCTTATATACGTGTGCGGTTACAAGATACATGGTGGTATGTGTCTCAGGACACTACCCGCCACCTGCATGATGGAATGCCTCGTCGCATTGCTGTCTGTTTAGCCGCGAGGCTCTACACGTGCTTTGCGGATGCTAAACAACGTACTCTCGATGCGTGAAAGACCAGTCACTACTCATTTTTACTATCATCTTTCAGCTGGTGAGAGTTTAATAAAGTTTCACGCAAAGAAAGAGAGTGTAGCGATTTCCATGTCCAGCAGAGTAGGTATACTGAATATTCAATGTCTAGTGAGTACATTGGCGTGCAACCTATGCCGGGTGTGCATATTTCAGCGTTGGGATGCTTGTTGAGGGAGGGAGAGTAGCAGAATATGACGGAAAGAAACTCAGGTGAAACGGAACTGCTAAGTAAGTAAAGTCCATCGCGCAATCGTACATATTCTTAATACATCTGGTAATATAAACACGGCAATGAGATAAAAAAAAAGNGTAAAGTCCATCGCGCAATCGTACATATTCTTAATACATCTGGTAATATAAACACGGCAATGAGATAAAAAAAAAAGTAGTCTGTGTGCATATGTGATATGCAGGTGTGTGTGTGATTGATCTCCAAGGCTGGAGAAATGTGTNAAAAAAAAAGTAGTCTGTGTGCATATGTGATATGCAGGTGTGTGTGTGATTGATCTCCAAGGCTGGAGAAATGTGTTGTACGCAATTTTTATGTTATATCTAGCCTATGAAAACTGCCCCAATTTGAATCATTATGCGCCTCTTGCATTGCAAATTCTGCTCAGTTGACAATAATCGAGTAAGTCAGTTATCAGTCTTTAAGGTATTGCCATCGTCCGATGGGTAAAAGTTAAATGCGGCCACTTAGAAGAAGATTACTCCCAAAACACAGGCCGCTGGAATAATTCTACAACTCTACAGCAAGACTCTGAAGACTAGCAAGCTGCCTACCTACCATGCAGCTAGAAGGTTGATCCGCCCTCGGAAAAAAACTTTTAGTTACTGCCAACCTGACATTCTAGTACTGTCGTGACGGAATCATACTTGTTTTCTTCGAATAGGCCATCCTAAACTGGTGATAGCACTAATTATTTACAGCTATTTGTACAGAATGCTATCGAGCGAGGTGGCACAGAGGTAACAACACGCTGGACTCGCATTCGGGAGGACCCGGGTCTCTAGGCTATTGTTGCGATGTCAATTTTTTACCCGTCAAACTGCTTCAAACAAAGTTGACCAAAAAATGTTGGAACGTTGTGACGTCACCGAAATGTCACGAATGTCGCCATATTTGTCTGAAAAAGTTAGATGGCTCCAGTTCCCGTCAAACATGTTGTATATTGGAACAGCTTAAAATTTTGTTTGATGCTTGGCGAGTTTAGCTAATCAGAATCGTGCACATCAAAAACGGTTGATCCCGACCCCGTAAAACTTAAAAATGGTGACCGGTAACTAGAAATGAAATAACGGTTATGGAGATAAAGATAATTAATGCTGTTGGAAGAGTACGTTGAATAATAATAGTAATAAATCAAAGGCCAATTTTATTGCCTAGCAAATAGCAATGGCGAATAATAAAAATTTATTTCACAAGTGAAAATATATCACAAAATTCTCAATATGCCTTCCTTTCCGCTTTTAAAATCACGTTTGAATAAAAATCAGAATAGGTTCGTCAAATAAAAAATAATTCGCACTGTGAAAGATTTTCAAACATATTCAAGACTGTCTGAGTAAATTTGTTTAATGGAAAAATTCGATGACCGTATTTTGTTTTCATATTTTATTGTCAAATACATTTGAAGTATAAAATTTGACAGTGTGACAGGAGCTTCACTACAAGCCATGGCAGCTTCCTTCCCCATTCTTGAGTGAATGATACATTGGTTTTTCTCTAGAGCCCGGATTACAATTTCACGTTACACATAACAAGCATCACGCTAGACTTTCGCGTGTACGTAATACGAAGTATTTTTGGGTGGTACATTATAATGTTTAACGTAAGCATGTAACCTTAGTGTACTGAATAAAAATGCCGCGAATTGGTACTGTTGCTTTTCAGATTGAAAACTGTTAAAGTATTTGTGCCGCTTTTATTCTCCTGATCAATATCCTGGCATCTGATACACGTGATTCACAGACTGTATTTTTAACATAACTCCAGAGAAAAAAAATCTAGGGGAGTAATGTCCGGTGATCCTTGGTGGCCACGATGTTGGACCATCACGTCAAATCTAACGGTCAGCAAATGTTTCATTCAGGAAATCTCCAACGTGGCGGGGCAACATCTTGGAACACCATGCATCCATGAGGCTGCACCAAACATCCACTTTCGGGCTGCTCTTCTCATGTTCAAAAAACGTAATGAGGTTGTTCATGCCACTATATACGCGTATTGTGTCTATTCATTTTCCCGGTGGTGTGAAAAGCAGTCTCGTCTGATAAACACATACACTGCTGGTATGTATTGTTTGTCGTCATCACTGCGATGCAAAATTCCAGTCGCGAAAGCAGTGGAAAGAGAATGGTCATCTGGTAGCAAGGCTTGAACGGTCTGCACTTTGTATGCATTACAGAGTTGTTAGACCATTCACTTTTGCTAACGTCACAATAGCAGCAAGCGTGTACTTAGACATGCTGGAACTTTATGCAGCACCTAATCTAGAAGTGTGGTTTAACCTGGGTGGTGTCTCAACAAGATGGTGTACCACCAGATTGAGGATTAGCCATTCGTTATTACCTGAATGAAGCATTTCCCAGTCGTTGAATTTGACGCAATGGTCCAACATCCTGGCCACCAAAATCATCGGACATATTACTTATCCAAATTTTTTCCTCTGGGGTTACGTTAAAGACAAAGTCTATGTATCAAGTGTGCCAGATATTAGGAGATTAATCAGGAAGATAACATACGTAAATGTTTCTGTTTTCGAAGAAATTCTAAGCAAAACGTGGCAAGAAAATTGAATATAGCTTAGTAGATGTTCTCCATGAAACTAAAGGTACGCATTTTGGATTTCAGAGGTACACAGTTCGAAGTTTTAGAGTGTGGCTAAAAACTTGATAAGTTACTATACTTTTCTGTAAAACCACACTTTTTTTTAACATTGATATATTTTGTGTTATTGAACTTCATAATGAGGTAAATAATTTATGATCACATTATGGGCAATACNTTTTAACATTGATATATTTTGTGTTATTGAACTTCATAATGAGGTAAATAATTTATGATCACATTATGGGCAATACATTCAGATTAAATTTTCAACACGTTGTTGTTGAAAATTTAAAGCTAATATGCTGCAGACATAAACATAATGATTTGATATTTCTAAGGCTAAAAGGATCTTCAATAATCGTGGCAGGCTGGCAAAGTGTCATTATTTCTACCATGTAGGGGCCGCGATTGTGTAGTGGTTAGACTNTTCAATAATCGTGGCAGGCTGGCAAAGTGTCATTATTTCTACCATGTAGGGGCCGCGATTGTGTAGTGGTTAGACTACTCGCCTCCCAACACGGCGAACCGAGTTCGATTCCCAGTGAGGTCACCCCCAGATTTTCGCATGTGGGAATCGTGCCGGACGATGCCGCTGGTCAGCGGGTTTTCTCGGGTAACTTCCCTTCCCCTGCCCTTGCATTCCGGCGCTGATCCACTCTCGCCTCACTTCACCCTCATCGGCTCTCAAGACCTCGATGTTAAGAGCCACCTAAATCTCTTCATTCACTCCCCCGCTCTACCATGTAGTCAAAAATAAGGGGGAGAGTTACAAAACAAAAGTAGCGCACCTCTTGAAAAAAAAAAATCGAGATTTTTGTCTGAAATTAATTGCATCTTCAACGTTATCTTCAAAACTCGTTTGTTTCCACTGGCTAGTTTTTTAATAAGTTCGTTTACCATCCGGAGCAAACAACGCAGTCAAGTGAAACTTGGAGAGGGACGGGATGCCAGTAGATACACGAATCATACCCAGAACTTTCAAAGAAACGCGCTTTCAGTCTTTGAACTCAAAATACTTTAACAAAGACGTTATTTTCTCAACCAGGATGTACTGTTAGACCTATACCATATCGTTATAGTACACTTATTCACATAATTTGCGCACCGTATAAAAATAATCCGCTAACGGTGAAAGCATGTAAATAGGTACTTTGAATGTAATGGATGCCACCATCTTTGGTTAGCATCCAAATTCTTGTAAGGGACACCAATTCGCCACTCTCCGCATCCACTGGCGAGGAGTGCGACACACGCGTCCACCGATGCTTGCGTATTCTTTCGACCGCATGCAGTTACGGTATGTGAAAAAGTGTTTTAATGTTTCATCAGACCAAAATTAGCTGAATTAAAGATTACGCTATTATAATTCTCCTTTTGAAAACAACGCAGTGTACACTATGGCAGAATATTTTTCTCACTCTGATTATCAAGCACCAATGAAACACGTTAAATAAATATTATTTGAGACAGAGGTGTGATTTGGAAGACTCCAAGTCGCATATCTCTTGAAGTGAATAACATGTATGTAGCTCTTTCGCTTGAGTAGTCCACACAGTTGTGACTACTGGCAGTTTTTAAACAGTTAGTGCCACTGCAGTATTAGTTTTCCAGTTTTTTTATAAAAGACATTTTACGTACCATAACTATATACGATATCTACAAAATTACAAAAAATTAATTAATATTGTGTGTTGTTTGCCTTACCTGCCAGCAACCACGAGCCTCTTATTCCTCTAGCCATTGGTCCTGGACCTTCTGAGACGATCCCTTAAGATGGCTGCGGCTGATGACCTGTAAGATAAATACAACGTTGTTTAACATCATGCGGGCGGGAAGTGTCCTATATAAAGTTTGATGGCTCTTACGAGACTTTTCCGTAAATTGGCGGGACAGCTAATATTATCATTAAAAATTTCATAAAACTTCGTGGAAAAAAATGTAAATCTTAATATGTACCATAATATCAAGAATACTTGAATTTGTCAATTGTTTTCTTTCGCACTGACACACACGCGTACACGCACACACACACACACACACACACACACACATATATACAGTAGAATCCCGATAATTCGTATTGTCATGGGACTGAATGTTAAATATGAATTATCGAGATATTCCAATTAGCGGGATTACCAATAATCGGTAGCAAAAAAAGAAAAAATACATAATAACGAGATTAATGCAAATTTGCATTAATATGTAATGATAATCGCATGGCTACATATTATGTATACATACGTACTGTATACATACATCAATAATTACATCAATAAAAAACACATTAAAAATTTACGTTTAAAAAATCTGTAATTTTCTTTTGGTGCAAGCCTTGCAGACGGGTATTGCCGATGGCTTTGTCAAGCATGTTCAAAGCAGAAAATACTTCATCGCCAACGTTCGTTTTCGCTAAGAAATGGCGCAAGTTGTTGATGTATTGTTTAGCCACTTTAGGTGTAATTGTCAGCACATCATCTTCGTCATCACCTTCACCATCAATTTCCTGAGATGGAGCCAAAATTTCGTCATCATTTAGAATCCCCGCTACCGCAAGGCCATCGTCAAAATGGACGAAATCTTCAAACGTTATAGAATTATCTTCATTTTGAGGAATACGATTCCAATTCACAGGGCATTCTAAGTCTTGTTCAGTAACTGCTGATGAAAGTTCCACCTTCGTGAATCCACAAGCACGAAAACAGTTTTTTATTGTGCTTTCGCGAACACTTTGCCACGTCTTGTGAGCAATGTTCATGGATGAAAATAAGGTGATTTTATGATCCTTCCCATCCTCGATGCTGTCAATGAGTTGCATCACTACTTCCTTGCGGTAAAAGGTTTTGAACGTTTTAATTATGCCCTGGTCTAGAGGCTGCAGCTTAGAAGTAGTGTTGGCAGGCAAAAACACAACATTAACTTGACTGAGCGGTGGGGTATTGTTGTGGGCCGTACAATTATCCATGAAAAGCAGAATTATTCGCTGCCTTTTCTCCATATCAGCATTCACTGATCGTATCCATTCCTTGAATAATTCACCCGTCATCCACGCTTTTTTGTTTGCACGATAGGTCATCGGAAAAGTTTTAATGTTTTTAAAAAAATCTTGGTTTGGCTGATTTGCCTATTATGAGCGGTTTTAATTTCTCAGATCCATTAATGTTGGCGGCCAACAGTATGGTTACACGTTCTTTACTATTTTTTTCAGCCATGACACTTTTCTTCCTTAAAACACATTGATCGGTCGGGGAGACACTTATAAAATAACCACGTCTCATCGGCATTAAAAATGTTGTTGGGCTCATAGGAATCGATTATTTCTCCCAATTCGTCCTTCCACTCAGAGCAAACGTCGGACGATACACTCGCACTTTCCCAACTAAGCTTCTTCAATTTTATGCTGTGTCTTTTTTTAAACATATCAAACCAACCATCACTCACACGATAGACTTTAATTCCCATTTTTTTCTGCGAAAACTTTTACTTTTTCTCTTAAAATGTTTCCTCCAACTGGTACATTCGAATTCCGTGCTTGCGCAAACCACTTTTTTAAATTCTCTTCTAGTTGTGGATACTCACCAGTCTTAAAGGGCTTTACTTTGCTGTCCGACGTCTGGGAGGCGATCTTGTCCTTGTTCTTCAGAATTGATGTTATTGTGGAAGGAGGAGCGTTATCACGTTTGGACACGTAAATTTGTTTATCACCACCGGCTACGGCGGTAATTATTTCTTTTTTTCTCTAATGGAAAGACACTTATTAACTCTTTTTGGAGGCATGGCNCCACCGATGCTTGCGTATTCTTTCGACCGCATGCAGTTACGGTATGTGAAAAAGTGTTTTAATGTTTCATCAGACGAAAATTAGCTGAATTAAAGATTACGCTATTATAATTCTCCTTTTGAAAACAACGTAGTGTACACTATGGCAGAATATTTTTCTCACTCTGAAAATCAAGCACCAATGAAACACGTTAAATAAATATTATTTGAGACAGAGGTGTGATTTGGAAGACTCCAAGTCGCATATCTCTTGAAGTGAATAACATGTATGTAGCTCTTTCGCTTGAGTAGTCCACACAGTTGTGACTACTGGCAGTTTTTAAACAGTTAGTGCCACTGCAGTATTAGTTTTCCAGTTTTTTTAAAGACACTTTAAGTACCATAACTATATACGATATCTGCAAAATTACAAAAAATTAATTAATTTTGTGTGTTTTTTGCCTTACCTGCCAGCAACCACGAGCCTCTTATTCCTCTAGCCATTGGTCCTGGACCTTCTGAGACGATCCCTTAAGATGGCTGCGGCTGATGACCTGTAAGATAAATACAACGTTTTTTAACATCATGCGGGCGGGAAGTGTCCTATATAAAGTTTGATGGCTCTTACGAGACTTTTCCGTAAATTGGCGGGACAGCTAATATTATCATTAAAAATTTCATAAAACTTCGTGGAAAAAAATGTAAATCTTAATATGTACCATAATATCAAGAATACTTGAATTTGTCAATTGTTTTCTTTCGCACTGACACACACGCGTACACGCACACACACACACACACACACACACACACATATATACAGTAGAATCCCGATAATTCGTATTGTCATGGGACTGAATGTTAAATATGAATTATCGAGATATTCCAATTAGCGGGATTACCAATAATCGGTAGCAAAAAAAGAAAAAATACATAATAACGAGATTAATGCAAATTTGCATTAATATGTAATGATAAACGCATGGCTACATATTATGTATACATATGTACTGT